>JARLTB010000210.1:2337500-2937500 GCA_030141615.1 Unio pictorum | reverse complement strand
TATTTTCTAGTAGTCTTATATCCACTATTATTTTGGTTTTCGTACACGAAACATACATCCTTCGTTATGATGCTATCACCAGTCTGCTTTGATGTGAAAACTGAATTTAGACATTGAGAGCATGATGTCGCTTGGGTCCTGTGTTATAGTAATAACGCATTCATATGTATGAATCAATGAGTATGCAGTTCAAACAATTCAACCTTGCCTCCTCCTCAGTGTAAAAAAATTCTCTAAGGATGCAAAATCAAATCTCAAACATAAAATTATAAGTTACGTTTTAACCTAAATTAGTTTAAAAATGAATAAATAGTTCAGGATTGAAACATGATGTAAAGCTATTTAAGCCTTGCGTCCTAAAGAAGGTGCACTTAGAGCACTTGAAATTACACAATACAAAGACCGTGAAACACACAGTAATATATAGTCATCATGACAGAATAGTTGGAGTGTATGTTTATATTATTTGCAGATATTACACTTTGCAGTATTTGCCATTAAATTAAAATATTCCTTTCTAAAGTGATTTGGCAACTCGCTTTATATTATCACATCTACATATGATAATGATTTTCCTCCATTTCTTGCTATTTTGATTCTTAGCAGATCTAAACTATTTGAATATCAAATTTGTATTTATTCTGTTCGGAAGCACATGTGTTGAATATTGTAAAAGTCTCTGAAGTGTTACGATGATGTGATCATAACCTAGGTAAGTGAAAGAAGCAAATCCATCAAGTTTTGTTAAACATAGCAGATAATGCTACCTCTCTGTCATTAACTACAACTCTTCTAGTAACTTACATTATTATGAATTCAATCAAACATAATCCTAATACGTTGTACAGAAGTCCAAAATAAATTAATGTTATGAATGAAAATTTCAGGTACTCAAATATGCTGATGTGTTATCGATCTGGTGTGTGAAAATGGCATTGCCATAAATTTATCTAAACATTAATATGATAACAATTCCAATGAATGATCCGAGCACATCTTTTCTCTAACATTTTATTGAAACATAACATTAAATACATCTGCAAACGGATCTTAATACAGGAACATAGGAAATGAGAATGAAATAATTGAACAACTCTCAACCTTCTGTACATATTGTGGCTGTATTACGAGACTCAGTCGCAATAATTTTGACCTGACATATGTCGCAATATCCCATGTCTCAAAAGAATCCTACTGACTAGTCCATTCAATGAGAAATAATCCCAAGCTTGTTAAAAGGATTATTATTAACGTTGATTTCAAACGATGTAAAAACCTATCTACATCTTATATGCAGTCTGCATGTAAGAGACACATGATCGATATACATGGCAAGAGATTTAGATATTAGTCTGCACACATTCAGCATTGGCACCACACCTACAGCATTGGTAGCACATCTTCAGCATTGGCACCACACCTTCTACTTTCTAAGTTTAGTAGTGTTCTTATCACCACGAAAGTGGCAACTAAGAGAAATCCATCAGAACGGCAACTACGTATTTAATTTCGTCAAAGTCCTTCTTTTGATCTTTGAGAAAACGTAAAATAATTTTCTAGCTACATGACCTTTCATAAAGACAACTATATTCATTTTACAAAATAGTGTTACGTGTATGTGATATAAGTCATTCATATTTATTTTAATTGTTTGTTTGTTAGATTTAAATTTTGCATTTTAAGTTTTAAGATTCGTTCATTAAATGGGGGAGGGTGACCTGTACTTTTACATAGTAAACACCAGGTGTTGACCTCATTTCTGACCTTGTTTTAGAGTTGTAAACTAGCTTTTAAAATGATTGGTTGGTTCCAAGGACAAAATGGAGTAAAGTATAAACAGCTTTCTATTTTACTTGGGTCATACGCTGGTTACGTGATTTCTTGAACGTAAATTTGTTCTGATAGTTTCTAGAAGTTGGTGACCCCTTTCTTGCTTACGTAAAAAGAGGCATATAAGTGATGTTTTGGAGCCAGCTATTCAGTAGAAGTTGGGCTTTTATAATATTAACTTGTGTCTTCTTTTGAGTTAGTATAAATTACCGTGTACTGGAAATTGTGTCAATTCGTTTGGAGCAAGATAATTTATTTTGTTATTTATCTGGAAAAGAATATGTGCTCATAGATTTTCATTAACAAGAACTGACTTCATCAAGAGACATCGTCTTCCATATTGGATACTTCGCTTGAATTCGAGCTTAGAATCATTTGGAAATTTTATTACGAGGACTTTTGCAATTTCTCTAGTGGATAGTATTTTGAATTATTTTGGATTAATTTTGGAATTGATTCTTCAAACTGTAAGTGTCTTTTTTCTTTTCTGAAAAATATTTGTACTTAATAAATTGTTTGCTTGTTTTTACAATCTTGTTATTTTCGCTCTTTCTATGTTACTGTTTATTCGAAAATACGCACGTAACAATAGTCTCAAACGTTTTTCTAAATGAGTGATAGTTTCTGTTTTCAATAGATGTGATATAGTGAGTAGAATGGTAACTTGTTTGCACTTACTGTTATCGAGGGGATCGTTCTTGTTGAAAATCGGAACTACCTCGGCCTGCTTTATGTGATAACGAAAATACCACACTCTTGTTTGTTTCGTCTCCATTGAATTCGATCTGTAAGATTTCTACTAAAGCAATTTTCTACAGTTCTTAAGATTTTAACGGGAATTGTATTACACCTAACATCATTCCCAATAGTGTTTATCAGATTCATACTTTCCTATCAGTGTATACACTTCATCACGGGAAATTAACACAACTTCAAACAATGTATAAATGGAACTGTTGCCCTCATTAGCCTTGGCACACTTTGCTGAGCTAAATCGTCAGAAGGAACGTCCTTGTCCATGTGTAACGTCATATGTTTAATGTCATAGACAAGGACGTTCCTTCTCACCATTTAGCTCATTAAAGTGTCAAGGCTAATAAGGGCAGCAATAACATTATTTAGATTTGTCATGTTTCCTTTGTAATGTGTACAAAATTTGTAACAGCAACAAGAAGGATATTATCTTCCATGGACGAACATTATTAGGGAAATAAATCTTAATAACTGACCAATTTCTCTGGTTTTGATAGGTTTCAGAGGTCACGGGCCACTGTATTATGTTGACATCTTTTGCTTAAATTATATAAATTTTTTGGTTATTTTGTTTTAGAAGGTCAAAGTTTTCTACGTGGATGTCTGTGTTGTATTGGAGCAGGTTTGACTACATCATTTTAACAAAATATTTGCAGCGTTAGTCATAATTGACAGGTTCTGATTCAGTGTTGGAAGACCAGATAGCAGCTTTCGTATTTATCAAATCATTTGCAAATTCTCTTCAAATAAAATCTGTCCAATTTGTGATGTTTTTTAAGAACAAATCTAGTTGCAGAACACATAATGTCTCTTATGTGACCAAAATAAAAATACTTTAAAAATCACTAACTCACTTAACATTGTCTATGTATTCGTATACTGATTACGTTTATTTTTATGTATTATACGTACACACTCTGGATTACGAGCATTCATCGAAACGATATTTCTCTGATTATGCATGAATGGTCAATTATTGGGAGACCTGAAGTTTGATATGCGGGATCTTTTCTAAATTTAGCATGAATGGTCAATTATTGGGTGGCCTGATGTTTGATATGCAGGATCTTTTCTAAATTTAGCATGAATGGTCAATTATTGGGTGGCCTGATGTTTGATATGCAGGACCGTTTATAAATTATATTTGTGGTACTTGTGATCTTGTTTATCTAGAAAGCTGGTCATTTATCACGCATACGTATCGATCAAAAATATATGAACGTTTATATCGATACATTGATCAGAGAGTAAAATTTACGCGTCATCAGTGTTACAAGCATGAATATATAATGAAAACCAGCGCATATTTGTTATGATCAGCATTCATTAGGTTGTTTATTTTGGTTGTTTATTTTTTAAGAACTCATGAAATATCGTATCCTAATAATCACTGAATATATTTAGTTTGGCTACTGATTTGAAATGAGAGATCGTAGCTGGTTATCTTTCCAACAGGCGGAACCACAGAAAATCCGGTCCCTATATTTGGTTATCTACGGAGGATATCTTTAGCCAGAATAATCTGTTGTTGATAAATCGAGCGATAAATAGTTGTCAAAGCTAGAATAATACTCGTATCAATGAAAACTAATATTGTATTATGTCATAATTAGCTGACTCAAAACATATACTATATTAGCACTACAAGACCCTAACATCATCGTTTGTCTTTTGTTTCCGTTTAATTAAAATAGTATATCTTACCACGTTTGATAATAATAATGTATGTATAGGATGTCTGAATAATTGAAAATAGATAATTTCACTTCTAACAATGTTGACATATATCATTGCACACACACGCGCAAACGTTCATCGTCTGTCTCTCTCTCTCTCTCTCTCTCTCTCTCTCTCTCTCTCTCTCTCTCTCTCTCTCTCTCGCAGTCTATTGTCAGTTTAAGCCTGTTGCTATTTTGTTTACTTAGCTACTACTTGTTTTTATTAATGATTTTGCTAATAATTTGCTAGCTTTGCCATACAATGACGAATCATTCGGAATAAATATTTTTATCATTAAGTACACTCCACATCTTCGATGTTTCCTTTATATCAATTATGATTGTATTTATGTAGAAAGACACTAGCGCGTTACTTTTATAACGAAATGGTCTGCGCGTCAACCATATTAAATGCAGGTGATGCTGGTTTGTCTCAGTTGGAGATACAAGGTCCTGCATAAATTCTACGGGAATTCCTAACTCATCTTTCTCATCTAAACCATTTCATAACATTGCACTCGTGATTTCCTTACGTATAAGATTCTTCACTTGCCCATCAAATAGGGCGTATTTTCAATACAAGGATAACGAATTCTGAAACTGTCTTTCCACGTTTACCCGAATAATGTTGGATTACGCCAGAAGGATTATGACCAGGGAAGCACAATAGTTAACTGAAGCGAACAGGACAATAGACCACAACAATTTACCCAAAACTCACAATTTCCACATAGCTCAGACTTGGGCAACATCGAGGTATTTGTATTAAAAGAATGTACTATTTGACAAAGAGATCTTTGGAACAGATATGAGACATGATAAATATTGTAATGTTTACCCTTGTTAAAATGCATACAAATACAGACTAGAAAGCATGATCCAGCAACATCAATAACTTAGTTTAAGCATTATTTTAATACTGGAACCTACTTGCACACCTGTTATATGTTCAAGCATAGTGAAGAAGAAAAGTCATCAAGATTTTTTATAGAAGGAATATTGCAGAGTCCCTTGGTCATATAATTTGGTAGAAACGATCTTACAGATAAAGTATCTTTTTGAAAATGTGCTGTATATTTAAACTCTTTTCAATTTCAGAATGTGACTATGACGTTGTTACTGAAGTACGCACATGAGTATTTGAGACTGGAGTTTAACGGAAAGATGAAAAATCCAAAAGAAGATCGACACATTCCTGATTTCACGTGTCTTTGTCAGTATATTGAAAAAACGGATAAGAAGTTTCGGAAACTCGTAGACAAAAATAAAATTATCAATGCAAAAAATTCAAGTATAGAACACAACACAAAGAAATAAGAATATTTAGTAATAATATTTATGTGAAGACTGTATACTTTACTTACTAGAACCTTCTGGACAGAGATTAAGTACTACAGATATTGATCTATAAAACATACATAATTATAACGGTGTAAACTCAAAACGGTTTCCATTGTTACAAGCTTAACAATCAATGTTCGTTAAGGGATTAAATATCCTAGTTACACATAGCAAACACTCAACACAAAATCTAAGAGAAGGTCTTATATCCTACATATAAGAATGATTTGGGAGTGGAAAAGTTTAAGAACAAGAGATATACAAATAAAAATGTCGTAAAATGAAGACTGATGACTAATAATAAGATAAGACAGTAATGGGAGCTTAGATTCTTTTTATGTCATTTAGAGTTTTAAACTGTAGTATCCAGAATCGACTGTTACCTCTATGTCAGTCAACACCAATTTTTGTTAAGTCTGTATCATTTCTGCTGAATCTTCTGTCGAGTTGTAATTGTTTACGACGTTCGCATTATGTTGCAAATGTGGATTTTTGTGATTATGCGATCGCCTTTTGAAACTAACGGTTTACCAACATATTAAAGGTTATTATCCATCAATATTGTACAAACGTGTGATATTATTATAGTGTGCAACAAAACGCATTTGTTATGCACGCACACAATAAAATTGTTTAATTAGATTTATAAATCCGATTTTGAAAATGAAAATAGTATTCGGAATTTGGTAGTTTCCGCGTACAAAAACGGTTATGACGTATATGTATCCCTTCTATTCAACGTTGCCATTTAAGTGTTTATGTCCCCAAGTAGATGTATATGTGATATATCTTAGAATCATGCTTTTATACAGCAAATATGGTGCACTGTGTTGCACATGGATGTATCAAACAGAGTGATGATGGGACTAAAGGGTTCTTTCTTTTTTGGTAAAGACCCTCTTTACCAAAAAAAAATAATTGTATTAAAGCTGTGGGATCGAATAGGGTAAGGTGTGGGAAAGTTGTATAATTTATGACAGATTATAGTCAATTTGACCCAAAGACATTGCAACCGAACTTAATAATAGTTGGAGCAATTTCATTTTCTTCAAATAACAAGTATATTCTATGAGCGAAAAGACAACCTGGCATATCTTGCTCGTTCCAATTAAAATATTTATATCCATTTATTTGTTATGTTAACAAAATATATATGCATCTGCACAACGGCATCGTCAATTTAAGTCTTCTGGTCAGGGTATCAATATCGATGTATAAAACAATAAGACTTAAACACTTAACAGATATTATTCTACAGAATAAGTATGCATGTTTTTTAAAGGTAGTTTGCATTAGAAATTATAACATTTATATTTAGTTTTAGTCTTTAGGTTGGAACTGCTGCATATAATATACACTCGATTACACACGAAAAAGAGACAGAATCATGTAGAGCATTTTGTCAATGTTTATTTGTTGCATTATGAAGCTCTGACCCGTCAGTTGTATTGTTTGTTTTATGTTCCAAGTTGTCTTATACTGTGCGTGCGTAAATTGAAAACTGCCATTACTAGTGAATATCGCCAATCATATTTGCTCTTTTATTCCATACAAATAAGAAAGGCAATAGCTTTATGTTGCATTTGAAAATACTATGAATGAAACTAACCTTGCAATGTTATCTTTGATTCATTCGTCTGTATCTTGCGAAATTTATTAACGAAATATGTAGTGGAGGCCAGCTTGTATATGCATCCTTACTGTATCACTTTTTTCAGTTAACAAAATAAAAAAGAGACGTAAATATCATCTGATTGCTGTAATGCACCTACTATTTACGCACGAGACGTTACGAGGTGCAAACTGGCCTAGATTGTATTGTATCCAGGTTAACTAAACGACTGTATCTCGCAAATAAAACAAAATCATTATGTTAAAATATATTTACTTTTCGCTGGAATAGGTTACAAAAATATTATTAAAGCACATTATTGTTGAGTATACTTGTTGTCCTGCAAACATCACTTAGGATCACATAATGGCTAATAGAAGACTAGGTGATGAATAAACAAAACTGGCAGCTAGCAATAAACTCCTTACTTAAACATACCGACAGGATATCGACTATAAATATAGTATGTACAAAGCAAACCGGAAACTGACTTTTAGTATCTTTTAAGTCTGACTCATCGTATATCAACCTCCTGTCGATGCACGTCTAAACGAATCTCTGTCGGGCATATGTTTGCAAATTAGGCAAGGCTAGTCTTTGTCGCAGTACGTACCTATATCACTGGTATTGTGTGAAGATACTTGGGCACGTACCAGATGGTCTTTTAGATGTTGATGTCATCGAACGTCTTGAAATGTACCCTTCAGACTTTCAGACGATTCACTATGGTGTCAATGCATACGCATGTACTGTTGTAGGTTTGGGGGTTTGGGGTGGAATGTTACCACTGAATCTTATGTTCTAAATGGGTGTTTCAGTGTAGGTTCTTCAGTATCGTTTCCTTTCTAAGGTACCCGTGAACTCTCTTGGACTGAAATAGCAAGATTAAGGTAAATACTTTTGTTACTAATTCACATAAAGTAAATAAATCTTTTATTATGTGCTGCTTGTATCAGCTAATACAGGTCAGTGAACCTCTAGGATGGTAGATTGCGTATCAAAAGCGATACTGGACCTGCTAGATGTAGTCATTGAAAAAGTATTTCTCGCAAAGATTAAACTCCCTGTCATGATTTGTATAATTTTTAACACCATTCCTCAAGATTGTTTATTAAAGAAAATATGATGAAATAAATGGTATTTATAGAACAACAAAATGTTTGAAACTCTTTATATCGGTATTAAAGGCAGGCATTGAGAGAATATTCCTGACAAAGATTACTCTAACCGTGATAGTATCGATTTGCACACTATCTAGTGTAGGAATATGTTTCTTAAACATAGTTCTTTGAATTAAAGAACTATGGTCTTGAATTAAGGTAACATTTTAAAACTGAGATCTTGACTTGGAAAAGAATTAACACTTGAACAAATCGTGGCGTTCATAACCGTTATTGTTTTCTTTCAAAGATGACAATATATGCTATTGTGTGGCATAATTTCTCGATGTCATTAGCAAACATGATGCGTTAGTTTTTACCAACGGGACACATGTTTATCATTGAAAGGAATATAAATAGTATTGACGTTTCAGGTCACGTTTAAAAGGGAATAATTCAAATATATTGGATTAAGTAGCGAAATTTTCGTTCCTTTTCTGAAAACTCAAGTAGTTTGGATATTTGCACAATTCATGCAAGACCACATACTCTGGGACATATTACTACAAAGACAATTTTTCACTATTTTTCCCGAGACCAAATCGATTTGAAGTTAGAAACCAGGAGCAAATTTCACAATTCATCAGAAATATATCTTCTAACATCCAATGTTGGCGAAATGGTTGATTTCAGAAACGAATTGAAAACCGCAAGAACCACATTCGCAAAATAATGTACGCGAAACTCGCTAACTACTGCAACTCCATTGGACCTTCACTCGCGTCCGTTGAGATGTTGCCGATTGAATCTAACATATATAGGATCAATAAAGAGCGTACATGTAAAAACATATTGATAATGATTTCCAGTTGAAAACTTGCTTGGCGTTCATTCTAATGTTTACAGAAAGTCTTTTTTAAAGCAACCTTATTAAAACAACAACCATGCATTAGTTTAGCAGACTATGCCATTTTTGCGATAACATAATACCATGTAAATATTCCGTAACTCTTTACATTTTGTATTAGAATTGTAGTATTTGATTGGTAGTCACATGTGTAACTTTACATGTATATAATGTATATTGTACATTTTGCAGATGGCGTTTATTGTCACTCAAGGGATGTCCTTCCTTTGTACCCAGTCTGTAATTATGTCAAAATATATTGGTTATATGCATGAAAGACAGGAGAATCCCTTCTATTGGCATCAACAACACAACACTGTTTTGATAAATTGCAACTTCAAAACATAAAATTTGCTTTTTTGTTGTAAAACAGTTTATCTGTGCTTCTTTCATTCATTCTTGTAAAGATTGCACATATATTAAAGCATCTTCTGCATATAATAGATTTATACCTTGTAGATATGTTTGAGCCTTGCTACTTAATGGATATATTATGGACCCAAAACATTGGCTTTGTCGCACCTGTAATTCCATATGGTTATAAAAGAATCAACGAGGATAACTGCTTTGAAAAATGTTCTCTCTGCATAATTCAGAAACACTTGGGAAAATGACAATAATTATCTCCTGAAAAAACTTACTGAAGACTTTTAATTTCGAGACAAATTTTGAATAATTATGCATATAATATAAGAATAAAAAATGCCGTTTACAATATTTCATTCAGCTGACAAATAGAATAAGGACCTTTTATAAATCCGATCAAGAAACAAAACTGTGTTTGTTTTCTGATTTTAAGAAAGGATCTTAAGGCATATAGTGCAAATATGACCAGTTGTGGAGTGCTTAGATGCTTAGATGTACTTAAAGTTATTTTGCAAAATCTACAAATGTTATTGACTTCGATTTGGTATAACTGAATGAGATATCTTGAAATGTTAAATTAACAATGACTTTCATGGTGAGTCGAAATTCTGCTGCACATAAGATATATATCATAATCAACATAAGGCACGAATATATGATTATGTTTGTCTCGATTATCATTTTAAAAAGTGTAATGTAAGTAGACATCGTCTTATCTTATGTGCAATTGATGTATATATGAGGGTGTGTGCGTCCACTGCAGAATCATCATTATCCATATATATATGAAGTTCCATGATGTTGTCATCTTCACCGCATTCATTTCAATCTTTGACGAATGCACATAACTTATCTATATATCTAGATTATATATTTGTAACAATTCATTATTTGTTTTTAATACCATTGTTCTTAACAACATTATTCCTACTTTTCTTTTTTATTGACGCCCATGAATATTGTACAGTGTGAAAGTTCCTGCATTTGTTTTCTTCATTGCATCAAGTCTTTAAGATAAACACATGTTATTTGTACATATCTCTAATATATTATTGTTTAATTAATATCATGCCGTGTTGTTTGTATAGCAATACCAATTTTGTATGACATACATGAATTATATACATTCTGTAAAGTGTGTCATGTATAAACACAATGGATCAACATTGATACTATCGTCTTTGTTTAAGTTCTCAAAATTAAATCTCCAACAAAAAAAAGTAATTATGTAAAATGCGCACATTGTTATTTGTACGTATCAAGCGGGTTTATTTGGACAGCAATGTTAAATAGAAATTCCATTAATGTGCACCGAAGAAAAGGCATTCGTTTGATCGAACAGAACGATATTTATTAATGTTATCCTAAATATGCGGACTAATTATGTTAATTATCGTCGAATGAAAATTGAATGTCTTTTTCACTACTACTCTTATATCCCCACTTCTCTGCATTTAAATAAATCACAATCTCGTATATCTACAATATCTTGTTTGTCTAGTTTTATTTAATTTGCACATAACATAACATAATTTTTACAAAGCTACGTTAGTCCATATTCAAAGGTTTACGTATGAGTACGAGTGGATATTCCGCTAATGTTTTGACATCTATGTTCTTGTTTCTGATCTTTATTAATGAGTTTCCTTGAATAAAAGGAGAGTTAACTCTTTTCGATGCATTGTTTGGTGGTTGCTGCGATGAACTGGTCTGTGATTAGTCTTGTACCATGAAAATGTGTCGTTCATGAGATACACTCTGCGTCCAAAGTAAATATTTTTGTTGAGACTCCAACAGGTGTATCCAAGGTAGATGTACTTTCTGTTATAAAAGTTGCGTCTTTGGTGAAATTATTTCAAACGCATGTACACAGATTATCCGTATTTGTATCTACCCGACACTGCAAATCCTATTTGCAATTTTGTTTTGTATTGCGCAAACAGAAGGATAATGAGTGAGTGTATTGTTTTAGAATATAACACCTTGACCGAAATATAAAACTATATTCTACCTGTAATATGAACTGCAATTAAAAATTATGGAACCATAAAGACGTAATTTAAATAAGCGGTGTTTAAGTTATACGCAGAAGAATGCTGAGTGAATTATATGTGTGACCCAGTACTTGTCGTAAACGCATATATGGGCTGCGGCTCTAGAAAGCTACAATTTCTCCATCAGGTATAGAGCTGGCAAAAATAACGTTGAAAACGACAGCCTCTCTCGTTTACCACAAATGTTTCCCGACACGAACAGTTGACGGATAAGACCCTAGCGAAATTCATTGACCTCAAGAGTAAGGGTTTTTGGCCTAGGGAGGAGGATATCTGGAGAGAAAATTCGTCCTTGCAGAGATTTTGCCATGGATGGAGCCGCCTTGTAGTTGGAAACGGCGATCTCTACAGAACCACCTCACTCGTTAGTCAGTCGATGAGACAACTCGTGATTCCAGAATCATACCGCAGCCTAGCCTTGAATGGTATCCACAACGATATAGGCTTACAGCTAAAACCCTTTTTGAGCACTTCTTTCGATACTACGTTTACCCGGAAAGCTTATACAGCAATCAGTGAGATAGCTTTGGGGGTAATTTTATACAGAAGTTATGCAAATCAGGAAACATACGAAAGTCTCGATCCTCTCCGTTTCACCCACAGGTGAATGGTGCCTGCGAACGCTTCAGCAGAACTCTCTTATAAATGATAGGAACATGGGAGGAAGAGCAAACACAAGGTTGGAAGTCTTACATTGCTCCGTTGGTACACGCATATAATGCTGCTAAGAATGATTATTATCGCCGCATTTCTTTGTGCTTGGGTGGCACCCCCGGCTTTCTGTCGATGCCAATATGGGTACAACATCGGAGAGTGGTGAGGCCGCTGAAGAGTCTCACGAGTATGTGGAGAAACTGAAAGAAACTGAAAGACCGACTCCAATTTCCTTATACGTCCGGGACGAGGGAGTCGAGCAATAGCCATAGAAAGAACAAGATCCATTAAAAGATGTCCGAGAGTCCAAACTTGAAGTAGGAGACCTTGGTCTTACTGAGCTAGGTTGGACTGAAAGAGAAACAAAATCAGGCGATAAATGGTCCAAGGATGTATATCAGGTGATATCAAATTAGACATGCCTATGTACAAGATAAAAAGAGTCGATGGTTCAAAATCTACGCGTACATTGCATCGTAATATGCGTTTGCCCTTTGACTACCTTCCTTGTGATTCAGTCCCCACGAAACAGTTTCGGACGAATTCGGGTATACCAAGTGTTCCCTTTGGAATCCAGCTCGGAATCTTTGAGTTCTGACTCGGACTCCAACCAGTATGTTATACAACAAAGACGAACTGTTTGGGCAAGGAAGAATAATGATCAATTCCGTGAAAACTTTACACTAGCTGTCTTTGATAGTTGACCACCGTCTATTACCGATTCCAATACTAGTCAGCATCGTGAAAGCGTAAACGTTTAAACCAAAAGGTCTAGACAATAAGGCAGTAGTTTAAGCAAACACGCGAGTCATTTTACTGCTCCCTTACGCGCCTCACGAAAGAGTACTCAGTTCACTCCCCAAGAGATATCAGACAACAAGTCGGTTCAATATTACAGGGAGACCCAGACGGCCAGTCTGTGAGGTTGATCCTAAAGTACACAGATGTACATTGAATAGACTTGTCTTTAATAATTAAACTTACCAGATGAATATGTTTTCCGAATGATCACAGAAAGTGGAGGAGGATTAAACACATGGGGTATTAATTTTACATGTTCGTTTGTTTACATAGATATTTTCTTGATTAATATTAGCGTGTTATTTCTCTATAGTGTAATACTAATAATGTGCTTATTTCCAAGGCGGATCCCGTTGATTGGGAACCTTTATATTTTACCGTTACCATCATCTGACTATTTTACTTTGAATTATTTGGTTTTCTATATCTCTGTTCGATATCAAACCTTTTATGTATTCTTAAACATGTATAAATAAAACCAATTGTGTGGCGCTAAATAGCCTAAATGTGTTGGTACGCAGTTAAAAATCAATCAATCAGTCAATCAAAGGCGGAGGGGATCACATCACATAAACGACAGACGCCACTAAATAGAATACTTTATTTATAGACACGACGTGTGATAAATATTATACTAAATCAGCGATATATTTACACCCAAAAACGGCTAAATACACGCGTATATTGTTGAAAATTTGCACTCCTTCGCTGCTTTTCGACTATGAATGGAAAGTCGCTGATGGCCTTCACTGCAGTGATCACTTTCCAATCTCCCTTACAAATATCAACTCTACAATTGATGACGCAATTCCACAATGGAATATAAAGAAGTCCGACTGGGATACGTTTGAAACAAAAATAACACCGTTAATAACAGTCGTAAGAATTGTGAAAGACTATCTAGTTATATTTAAAAATAGTGATTGAGATAAATGAAACTATCATATAGAAATGGAGCAAAATTTGTCCCATTATCATAAATTACGAAGGATCTCGTCATGGTGTAATCAAACATTGTCTAAAAAAAAGTCGGTTATCTAAAATATTTTGCTGCGGGATAGAAACATTATCACTCTCATGAATTTATTAATTTATTGGGGGGTACTCGAAGACGGTCTTGTGATCGATCATATCAACGGCAATAAATTCGATAATATTTTTATAATCTGAGAGCTATTACACACAGAGTTAGAATAACAAATTTATTTGATCCGGGAAATATACAAATTTTTAAGGGTTGCAAAATCTATAAATAAAGATAATGGTGAAGAAATAATATTTCAATCAATAAATGCAGATGGCAAATATTTTGATATTGGCATACCTTCGGTACAACGTGTCGCAAATAATATTACTAAATCAGCATTTTCGGATAAATATAACAAACAGAAAATAATATTTCGTTATTGATGAAGAAAGATATATGCGGTAGTTGCTATTAATGTTATAATTACCATTTAATTTTTGTTTATATTAAAAAATCTGACCTTTTCATCGTTGATAATTTCAGAATTTTTAAAGGGAAATAACTCTATCCTATTTATTGTGCTATCTGTAAGCCATTTGTGTGCTGTTTTTGTATCTATTTCCCATAGTTTTCTATTGTCCCTATATTTATTTAGCAATTCTTTTATTGATCTTAATTTTCGTGGGTCTTCTAGTAGTTTCGATAACCTATTGTTTTTATATGTCATTTCTCTGCTTCATAGAGAATCCGAAATAATATATGTATAGAACATGATAAGGTATTTTTGGTTCTGCTTTCATGTCCTTAAACCTGTTTAGTATCTTGGTGTATTTTATAAGGACGTGGTTTGGGAGGGCCAGGCCTCTACCCTCTTTCTGTCATTATATAATGTGTCCTTGTTTATGTAGTGCTTTTTAAAGCCCGATAAATATTTAATAATTTCATTATCAAATTTTTTTAGATCTTCGATTGTTATGTCTATTGATTTTAAAATTTAGTTTAAGTGCACATTCATATAATTTTTTTGTTACTTGGGCCCGTTCCGTTAGGCACAATGCAGTAAGTGCCCAGGTTTTGATATTTTCATTTATTTTTTCCCTGATTTTCTTGAGGTTTTGCTTTGTCTTTACTTGGTCTTTAACTATTGTGATTGGTAATCCGTGTTGTTTACTACTTCAGTTTCCTATTAGTAAGATTTCCGTTTTCTCAGGATTGATTTTCGACAATGATACTTTTCCAAATAATTCAAATTCCCGTAATAGTTTTACATATGAATTATGGTCTTGTACAAAGTTAGTTCAATCATCTGCATCTTGTAGCATTTTAACCTCTTCTATAATATTTGGAACTTTGATCCCTTTAATTTCTTTATTGAGTCTCCTTTTTAATAATTAGAATTTATATCGCTATTACATATAATAGCATAGATAGTAGACACCCCTGTCTCACTGATCTCTTTATATAAATTTTTCATGTTCTCGCCCCATTTACCTGTACATACTAGTTCATGTCTCTATACAGGATTTTAGTCCACTTTTGGAAACTTTTTAGAGACTTGTCGAAAAGAGCTACCGAAACACACGCGCAATTTCATAGTCGAGTAAGCGTAATTTTTTTATAAATGAATAAAAATGTCTGGCACCGCGTTAACTTATGAGGGAATACTTAAGGAAATTTTGAAGGGGCACGTCCTAAGTATTTACAGAAAAGACTTAATTGAGTTTTTTGCGGAGCGTGAATTCTCAACCTTGGATGAAATAAGCGTGATGGCGGAGCGCTATGAGAGCGCGCACGTGCGTCCAACCACTTGGAGTTGTAACGACCAATCTGGAAACGGTCAGCATAGAAGGACCACTGAGGTGCGATCCCAGAGACGAAGTGGTCAGAATGGTGGAAGGCCAGGGCCGGAAATCCCAGCCAAGGACATTTCCGTGGGTAGGGAAAGACTCAAGCTCTAGAGAAGGATACCTCGGGGAGGAAAAGTGAGCCAGTGTGTTACGGCTGCAACAGACCAGGCCATGTCGTTAAGGACTGTAGAAGGTATCGTCCGACCACGATACATTTGGTAACTCCGAATACTGTTAAGAAGCGAGAAACAGTGGAGTTGACTACTACAGTGATAGCTACGGTTAACGATGAGAAGGCGACAGTACTGTATGATACCGGCTGCAGTTATCCGGCCTTGGTAGATAGTAGGTATGTCAAGCCTTGAGAATGCACAGGTGAGGCGGTTGAAGTCCAGTTGCTAAGGTGGCAGGGTCCAGTTTCGTAAATTGGCCCCTGGCAAATTTCTTAACTTAAGGGTATGGTGTGAGTTTTTGAGCTACTATTGTGTAATAATTAAAGATATGGATAAATTTGTGAACTAGGTGTTTCAGGCTTGTGTTGTTCTTGAAATTGATGTCAGACATGTACACTTTTCATAGTTACTCTGCAGTATGTTGATTGTGAAATACCAATAGTCGGCTAGGAAGAAGAGCTAGCCTCCCATAGCAGTAGACATGTGGGTTCAAGGCAAGTAGAATATCTCAAAAACGGCATGGATGACAACTATTATGAATTGCATCAAGCTATTTAGTAGACAATGTTTTTCAAAATTTTCATCTAGGAAAAGGCCTTGCGTTTGCACTGTGAGCACCACATGCTGTCAAAAATGGCCTTCGGATGTGAAAAATGCATGTATAAAATTGGGGTTGGGGTACATAAATATTTTATTCTAAGAACTTCAGTAGACTTGTCAGGTCATGTATGTGATATGATTATGTTGCACTACATAATACCTATCCAGAAATATGTACCTTTTTGACCTCACTCGCGTATTATATTTTTAATGAATTTTTATATTAGGCAGGTGCATGCGACATTAAATTTGTACATAAAAACTGGACCCTGCCCCCTAAACGGACGAAGGATTCGCTTCCGGTCGTTACCATTGACCTTGATTCGCCGTAGGTAAAGGGGCGAATTCAAGCAGCGTGTATGTCGGGACTGTCTCATGACGTAATATTAGGGTGTAGGTATGTATTGCCCCAACCTAATCTTATGACGTGTATCCCTGTACATGTCGGGTCAGTTTAGACGAGGGCTATGAAGCGAAGGCCAGGGTCAAAGGCGCTAAGACCCATGACTTCGCCCATAGACAGTTTGCTACTTGGTGAGTTGGGGAAACTTCAAAAGAAAGATTTGTCTCTCGACAAGGTACGCAGGTACGCAACAGATGGGTCCATATTTTAAATGCCAGACGAGGAGGTGAAGTTTGCGACGAAACGCGGTATTTTGTATCGGTACGCCAAGAAAGGGACCGATACATTCAAGCAAGTTTTGGTGCCCGTAACGAAGCAAACAGAAACGTGCTTAGACTGGGATATGAGGGTCTTCTTGGAAACTACATGGGCGTGGCGAAGACCAGAGATAAGTTGATGAATGAGTTCTACTGGCCAGGTGTGCATGGGGATGTTCGGAGTTTTTTTGTTGTTGTTGTCATGCGACAAGTGTTAGCGAGTGGCACTTAAGACTTAACAGGATCACGGAATTCCAGGTAGAGCTTTTACCTGACGCTGAGTCCATTTTTGCCGGAGTGACCGATGCGAAATATTTTTCAAAAATCGATCGTCCAAGGGATACTGGCAAATTCTAGTTCGAAGTGAAGACTGAGCAAGACTTGCCTTCGCAACTCCATATGGGACCTACGAGTGGGTAGTTATGTCAGTCGGGGTCCAGAATGCGTCGAGCGTCTTCACCAGTATGATGCTTAATTTACTTGAACCAATAAGGGAGACTGTAGTTTCGAACTTCATGGACGATTTACTCTTAGCGACATCTACATGGGACGAACATATCATTTTACTGAAAAACGTTTAAGAGCGGCTTCGACAAACTGGACTGACAACACGACCATCTTCTAAATGCCATATAGGGTTTAGGAAACTAACCTACCTAGGTCATACCCTTAGCGAAGAAACGTTGGCCCCAGATAGTTCGAAGGTCGACAAACATATGGACGCAGTATGACATACCACTGAGACGGAATTTCGATCTTTCTTGTGATTTGCAGGGTATTATCGACGATATGTTGCTAACTTCAGCGCTATTGCAAGCCCACTGGCTAACTTGACTTGGAACAAAGTTCCGACGAAATTAGTATGAACAGGCGCATGTGAACGAGCATGTCAGACGTTAAAGGACATACTGACGTCAGACGCAATTAGTGAAATTGCCTGATGTGCCACGAGATTTTGTCTTACGTACGGACGCTTGTGATAGAGGTTTAGGGTCAGCGTTATTGCAAAAGCTAGACGGAAGCTTAGTCCCAGTTTCATACAGTAGCAGGACATTATCAACTGCAGAACGTAATTATTCGGTCTCTGATATTGAATGATTATCTATTATCTTTGAGATATCTAAATTCCAACGCTACCTGTATGGCAGAAAAATTATTTTGGAAACAGACCACCAACCACTCGCCTATTTGGCTTTAGCTAAGTTGACAAATGGACGATTAATGAGATGGTCACTATTTCTGCAACAATACCAAATTCACGTACGGTATATTAAAGGCATCGAGAATGTAGGGGCTGACTGCATCAGTAGAATAGGGACGTGTGAGGTGAAGGGGTCACCTGAGGACGTGTAACTGAACCAGATTAGATCTCCAAAACATTGGAGAGTAAAATACCGTTTTTACTCGTCAAGGAGGGGCCCATGTGAAGGGGCAAGTTTCTGGCGAGCTATCAAAAATACGTTAGTTGAGACCAGAGAACCATTAATTAGATTTACGGAGACACGCGCGTATCATATCGCTATACTGCCGCGTACGGTATTGTTCCTTTATAATGTGACTGTCTAATTAGAGTCGTTGTTTATCCAGCAGCCAGACTGATGTTAGGGACATGGTAGACTTCATTTTCATGGGAAAGTTGTCAAAATTGAGAAACCGCAGACATTCTGCTACTTAATACTGCCAGGTCAGGTTGACCGACCTTTGCGACTCTGAAAGAAAGGGCAGCAAAAATATTTGATACTGATTCGTCACGTTAAATAAGGGATGTGTTTTCACACAAGATTAATCGGATTTAATATCACCCTTATTGAAATTGAAGTCGGTCTGAGTTTTTCCTGTGAGAGGACAAGAGATAAAATTCACTACAGGATCTGAGCGGAATTTGAAAGAGATTTTATTCGTAAAAAAGCGTGGTTCAGGCAAGCCGCCAATACTGGCTGGGTTACGAAACCCCAAAGGGAGAAAAAAAGCTATTTAGACGTATTGATGTTACGTAACCTGAGACGTATGCTGAGACAAATAAAGAGAGGGTAGTGCAGTGAGACGTATATACCTGTGACGAAATGTTGCCCAGTGCTAAAATTCTAACGTGTTTAGATTGTATCCCGAGACGGATGGTAGCAAGTATCATCTTTGAGATCTAAAGTTCTGAACAGCAACAGAGAAAGCGGAAAGATGAGAACTATTAGGTTTGGAAATCGTACATAGCGTTGACTCCAATTGTTTAACTCGATCCTATGATGAACTAAAGCTATCAGTAACAGATCGGCTAGTTCATTTAAATTTATTTGAGTTTTATTGTAATTCCGTTGAAGTTGTATTGCTAAAAACAGAGTATATTCTTAATGAAAGGAATTTTCACAATTGTTTATGTAATTGATTAAATTGTTTATTTCTACGGGGTTCGTATTTGTTTGTTCATTATATCTGCTCAGATCACTATATCTATTTCCATCTATAAGTTTCACCACTTATCTTTACTCGAACCTTGGTAATTATATCGAAGGCGGTCATCTCTTAGATAACGAGTAACAAACATGGGTGGATTATATTATTTCTTATTATAATTATGCAACCCCGTGACAGTGGGCAACAAAAATATATAAATCATCACGCCCGCTCAATGACACCTCCCTATCTCATTTCCCTTATTTTGCTGAGAGCCCATCTCTACCTGGTGATTATTTTTCCCTTCTTAATTTCCTATTGTTCTTATAATGCTTTCTTGCGTGACGAAATCCTCACGTATGTTTTTATATTCTGTGGATATCGTCTCGCATTTTATCTCTTGTAAATATTCGTCAATTTGTTTGTCACTTATTTATTGTAATGTGTATATTCTCCGTAATATTCTTGTATGTGTTTTAGTATTCTATTTATGTCTTTTGTTATTCCCTCCCTTTTAATATTGAGCGACTCTGAAGTTTTTTTTTCTTCTCCCAATCTTCTTAGTTCTTTCTTTTTATATAGACCCTCTGCATTTTTGTATAGTTTTGTAAATTTTCCCGCTTTAATCTCCCTTCATTTATGTTCTTCCCATTTTTTTTATTAAGCTTTTCCTCTGGTGTTTATTTTTTTGTGTTCTGTATTTACATGTTTTTATTAAATTTTCTATCGCTTCTTCCTCTAATTTTATTTTCCCTATCCTTAATTTTGTATACTATGTCGCAATATTTTTGAATCTCCCTTTTAAAGTGTCCAATTCTTTTATTATGTACAAATTTTCTTTATTTGTACAAATTTATATTTCTTCCTTAACTTTCCGGGGGCCCCGAGTGGCCGAGTGGTCTAAAGCGCTGTCCGTTACGGACCACTGCCATCTCACCTCTGTCTGCATGTGTTCGAGTCTAAGATTCGGCAAATGTAGTTATGTGAGAAAGCTTGCCAGTAGCTTCTCATGGCTCGGTGGTTCTTTCCGGGGTTTTTCCGGGTTCTTCCTCCACCAAAAATACTGGCCGCCATGTATAGCCTATATTGTGCTGAAAAATGGCGTTAAACCATAAAAAAAACTTAACTTTCCGCCCAAAGTCTATGTTATCTAAGATCTTGTTGTTTATTTTCCATTGTCCCCTGTCCCATATTATTCTATTTATTTTCCTTATTTCTACTTTAATAAATTTGGAGTAAGTGTTAGTGAATTTGAACCATGCTTGGGTCGTTAGTAGTGAATTTGGATACAAGCCGAATGACTGTCCCTTTCAGTAACATAGTCCATATTAAAATTCCGCGGTGTATACAAGTATTGTGATTGAAAAGGCAGCATTTATGGTTGGAAATCATTAAATTATAGAATGGAATCAATAAGTTGGAACTTGGTAGGTGCTGTTTATGTGTCCATAGTGGAAAATGGGCGTATGTATATGAGCGTGATACGCCGGAAATTCTGTGGATTGACTGGCCTAGGGTCGCGCAGTTAAATATTTCCCAGTTAGTAAGGGAATACTAGTGGAATTTCTACGGCATGACGGGCTTGCGGTACGGAAATAGGATTATAATGAAGAAAAACCATGCTAAAGTGCGGTTAATGGACTCTTGGGCAAGTTGTCTCCTCTGGGTCGCCCATTGATTACAGCAAAGATTAATAATTATAGCAGACACGTCTTTCTTTCCATTTTACAACTCAAGTTGTATGGAAGTCTTTGGAAATTTGGGGAAAACATATGACTTCCAGCGTGACTCGCGCCAGGGTTTTGGCACCGCTCGGTCAAGTGAATACCCCTGTGCGTGTAACACTACGTTAATTACTTTATAGTCCGAAAGTTTGTAATTTATATTTCCTGCTTTTATATATTTATTTGTTCCCGAAAGTGTCCCCAAAAAATATGTATTAATCCTACTCCCCTTATTATCTTTGTAATCGAATGTGTATTCTACCCTATGCATATATAGTCTCCTGTATGTCAATCAGTTTCTGTGTCGACAGTATGTGTTCCATTTTGTCTTTAAATCTTATGTCATCTGTTGTTAGTTGTCCTGTTCTATGTTATCACCTACATAGTTTAAATCCTCTCCAAGTTTCAAATTTCCTATAGTGTATTTCTCTAAATATTTGGCCAGTTCGTCAATAAATTAATTTATTGTGCCTGTTCTTTGAAAGTTTATCCTACCCATTACAATGTGTATTGATCTCCCCTTAAAATGGTTTCCTTCCTCTATTCTTTCCCATATAACCACTTTTTTATTTTTAATAAAACCGGCCACCCCACCCCCTCGTATATCTTTCCCTATAAAGTCGTTCGTAATTATAAAATTGTACATACCTCTTTCTCTCTCAGTTTTCAGTCCATTATCTGTCTCCTGTATAAATAACATGTCATTGGGTTCCTAATGTTTTTAATTTTTCTAATTTGTCCCTATTTATCTCATTTGCGTTTATAGACAGTAAACGGAAGTTTTGTCTAAACCAGGTTGTCGATTATTTTTTTCAGATTATGGTTGTTTTTTTATTTTTGTATTGTCTGACTCTTTGTGTGTGTGTGATCCATTTGTGTTCATATATTTTTTTTTTTTTCTGTGGAAATGCGGGTCATCCCATATCGTATCATTGTTACTTCGCGAATGGTAAAAATAGCTTGTGGTGTTCGACGAGTATTGTGTGTCTCTGTTCGTATTGTTTTCCGTTACTATTGTCCCTTCGGATGCGCTATCATTGTCTGTTCTCGCCGTTTCCTTAGACTCTTCATCCTCTTCCATTCTTTACTTTTGTTCTCCCTTTTTTTCCTTGGCTTGTTCTCTGTCTATTTCTTCTTCTTCTACCATATATATCTCGACGCTTTCTTTAGTGTCCTTAATATTTTATGTTGACGAGGTTGATATATTACTAACCTTCATTTTTTAAGATTCCTTTTCATTGGTGCCATTGGTGTGGGTGTTGTGAAAGGTATCATTCCTAGTAGATCCCCCATGTCTTCCTCTTCTTCAATCTCTTTTCCCTTTTCACTCAATACATCAAATCTGGTGTTTTTTTTGGGTAGTAATGGCCTCTTTTCCTGGGGTCTTAACCATTGTGTTGCTAGGGCTTAGAATATCCCTCCACTTATCAACACTTGATTGGTTCTGTGTTATTTCCTCCTGTCTTATTTCCTAAGCTGTTGTTCTTGGGCTTTGTGGATTATTTTGCGGAGAATGTATTACTTGTGCCGCAACGGCACCTGTATAAGTATTGGGGCTGTCGTTCAGTTTTGGTGTTCCCTCGTTGCAATCCCATGGGCCGTGACCGGTTTGCCCGCATCTGGGGCACTTTCGATCGTCCTCGCCCCCTCTGTACCAGCTTTTGAGTTTAAAGCCCAGTACGTAAAAGAACGTGGGGATTTTCTTAGCCTCTTGTCTGGTTATTGTTTGTATTCTGCCTCCAGTCTGAGTGGGGGAAAGCCCCAAATGGTTGCCATCTTATGATAGTTTACATTGGCTCTCAACTTTTGCTGGGTTTTGCTAACTTTGCTCGCATGTGTCTATCTCAAGCGGGAGTCTGTTCACATGCACTTCGACAGTCTTTCGGCCTACCTCTCTCTCGAATGGTGGGACCTCATTTAGGCCTTTGCACCTTTTACCTCCAGCATCTTTACGGTCATAAAAGGTGTTTATAGGTCTTTTGGATGCAACACATATTTGTTTAGATCCACATTCTGGAGGGCCTCAATATTTCCAATGTAGTATTTCATCGCCTGTAGTGTCGCTAAGATTTCCGCCTGGCGTGGCACTCTGCCTTTCTCCCCCAAATCCAGTAGTTGACACCTATCAGGAAGGAAGGCCAGCAAGACATAATGCTGTATTGTAGTCCTCAAGTATTTGTTCAGCTTTGAATTCAGTGCTTTTGGCGGCACATCTACCCCTCCGGTGGCCGCATTAATTTCTGAGTTCATATCCAGCAACTGCTCGATGTTCATCCCGTCTGTAATGTCAATGTTGGTCATGGGTCTCACACTACTACACATCTGGTCATTGTTATGTTTTGCATTTTTCTTTAAAATAAGCCGGTCAATGTATGTGTTTAACTGCAACATTCTATATATTCCTACTTTATCTTTCAAATTGGGCAGATATGTTCTGTCCAAAATTGTATCTAATTAAGGAATCTATTTTTTTCAAAGTAGCTTAGTTGGTGAACAACCTGTACTTTGTAAACCAAAAAGACTGATCTTTCTTAATCTGCACAATTTTCTCAACTCAATGCAACCTGAAAAGAAAGGTGAACAAATCTTTTTCTTACTTCTCCGTGTGGGTAGTCCGTAATCCTTATTGCGATCATAAACACTTACTTTGCTTTTAAACAAGTTATTAGAATTGTTTTGAAATTCATACAAGTCAAAAGCCATAAATTGTGACATGAAGGCCCTTATGAGGTATCGTGGTGCAAACAAAAATTCTGTTCGCGCATGTCGCTGAGTTTACTGCATTAACTGTTTGATGTGCAGACCCTGATGTATAACTGAATTGTTGTTGTATTAATAATAATAATAATAATAATAATAATAATAATAATAATAATAATAATGTTTCTGCGCTAACTATGGAATATCTCACAGCTAAAATAGCTCGACATTGACTAGAAATAATTATGAAATATCTCCCGTCAGTGATTCTATCAAATAGCAACCATAGCAGCGTCAGGAAGCTCAGGTGGAATTTTCAAAAGGTACAGAGCAGTTATCTAGTTATCGGCGAGAAGAAAACAAAATATACGCGAGCTTGATCTTGATGCTGCATTCATCATGACGATTAAACGACAAAATAATTACTGCGCCTTCAGTAACACATTGACGTTGTGGGAATATTTTTATAAGGACGTACGATAATTTACCGTGGACAGAACCAACATATGAAGGAAAGATGGCTGCCATCGCTTAACTGCTTGAGAAAGGCTCTTCAGTTTTTGTGCTATTTTTTCATGATATTTGTGCTTGTTGTCTATCTTCGTCTACATTATTGTGTTTCATCATGTATTGGCTGTTCCGTTCGTGTGTGTTAATTCATCTCCTTGTTTTGGAAACAAGAACAATTATAATTTTTCTCAAGCTGTTTTGTTCCATTGTTAAGACGTCATTTTTTTTTTAATAAACCGCCGTCACGTGATCGCCAGTTAACCCGTTTACAATATGACGGTCCCACATTAATTGCATTAAATGACCACACCTTGGCTCTAGATACTACATTGTGCTCAAGACTGAACGAACTGGGACTACATTCATCAGTACTTAAATGTAAACGGAAGCGAAAAAAAAAACAACAACATTGTTTCGAAGCTGGCTGGCGTAGAACAGGAAGAATAATTCCAGTTATCTCCCTTTCGTCCGTAACTGATAAACAATTAAAAAATTATGCCGTTAATTTTGAAAACATGATTCAAATTCCTCTTAAATCGTCAACCGTTGTGTCAACTGTCCCAGGGATACCACTACATATTGCATTATTCAACGCTCAATCAGCAGGATCACAGGAAACGCGCACAGAAACAGTTAATTTTATCAACGACCAGAATATCGACGTCTTCTTCCTGACAGAAGCATGGTTACGATCATCAGGCGATGAACCTCAGTGTGCGGATTTAAGAACCAGCGATTACTCCATCAAGTCGTTCCCCCGCAACTCTCGCCTTGGTGGAATTGCTGTAATGACATATAATTCTATGATCAAATGCCTTAAGTACAACACAACCTTAAATGTACACATCGTTTGAACAGATCCAAACAACGCTCACACTGGAACAAAGGTCAGTCCATTTTTCTGTCTCCACCGCCCTCCTCCTAGTAGAAAAAACAAGCTGACTGAATCTCTCTTTTAGGAGCAGTTTCCAAATCTTCTAGATAGGTGGTAACCTAATTATTCTTGGAGATTTCAACTTTCACTTTGACTGTCCTGGAAAAATCATACACGTCAAAACTCCTAGATTCCATTATTGTTTTAAATCGTAAATAGTCAGTTAACCAACCCACCCATAAACTTGGTCACATTTTAGACTGGTTTCTTTATAGACCTGATGATAATATTCTGCAATCCACCCTTGTATCCCACGAACTTGCATCGGATCACCTCTGCATTGTATGCCATCTCGACGTATCAGTCCTTAACCCTCCACCTCTATTTGCTACTAAAAGAAACCTCCGTATGATAAATAGAACCAAATTCATGCATGACATCCAAGAAAACCTAACAACCTTCTTGCATCCAACAGCGGAACAACTTGATAACTGCCTGCGTTCATTGCTTGAAAAACGTGCCCCAGCCACCAAATACAGAGTATCAATAAAAAAAAGTGTTCTCCATGGTATAGCAGTGTTAGGGACCAGCTTCGCACTGTTAAAAGACATCGCCGAGGCTTTGGCTTTCTACCAGACTCACTATTTATAAACAAATCTATGAAGCTGCTAAAAAGAACGTCACAAACATAGTCCATTTAGCCAAATTATCCCACTACAGTATCAAGATCACAGAGAGTTCTAGGTGCAAAGAGCTCTTCGAGATAACTAACAAACTAATGTCAAGGAACAAATGTACACCACTCCCAACAACCTTCTCTCCAGTAGACCTTCCGGACCAATTTACAAATTTCTTCCGTGACAAAAAACAAACAATTAGAGATTCGCTTGACAGCACAATTTCAACTGACTCGTCACCATAGTTATGATGCAGAATTTCAGTGACAGCCATTAGGAGCATTTTAACCTGTTTCTATTGATTTATTACGGACAATCGTGATGAAGAGCGCACCGAAGTCTTGTGAACTTTATCCAGTTCCGACATCACTGCTGCTTGAGGGCTTAAACCCCATATTGCCTTCACTAACTGATGCTATTTATATCTCTGTCATTGGAGAAATTCCCATCATTTTTCAAAACTGCCATCGTAAAGCATCTGCTGAAGAAACCAGCGCTTAACCATAACAATTTAAAGAACTACCGCCCAGTTTCTAATCTCCCATTTCTATAAAAAAACATCTAAGAAAAAGTTGTTCTAACCCAATTTGTATCTCATATGAATTCAAACAGTCTTTTTAGCAATGTACAGTCTACATATCCCCCTCGCCACAGTACGGAAACTACTATTTTAAAAGTATTTTATGACATTCTCTCTACTTTGGATAGTGGAAAGATTATAGTCTACACTCTCCTGGATTTATCTGCAGCATTTGACACAATATACCATGATATATTACATCACCGTCTCCAGCATGTATTTGGAATTTACAATACAGCCTTACAGTGGTTAAAGTCCTACTTAGTCAACAGGACACAAATTATATCTGCAAATGGAATACATTCCAGCCCAGTTGACGTATGTTGTGGTGTTCCATAGGGATCTGTTCTTAGACCTGTTCTCTTCATTCTATACACTCAGCCGCTCTTAAGTGTCATAGATCATCACTCAGTGTTGCACCAATTGTACACTGATGACACCCAAATATACAAGTCTAGCTACCCAACTGTAGTTGATGCTACCATCTATGGAGTTGAGAGATGCATTCATGATGTGAAATCATGGATGACATGTAACAAGCTGCAGATGAATGATGATAAAACTGAGGCTATTCTGATCACAACACAAAGACTTTCTCATTCACATCCTTTACCTCAGACAATAAATATCAGCAACATAAACACTAAATTCTCACAGTCAGTGCGAAACCTAGGTGTTACTCTAGACAGTACTCTCACACTGCACCAACATGTCATGAATATATGCAAGGCTGCATATTTTGAGCTGAAAAACATCAGTTCCATTCATAAATATATTTCAGTTGATACCTCTAAAACACTTGTGTGTTCATTAGTACTTTCAACTATTGTAACTCAATTCTGTCTGGTTCATCACAATATTTACTCTAGAAACTTCAAAATGTTCAAAACACAGCTTCACAGATCATCCTTAGAGTACCTCGATCAGAGCACACTTCACCACTGCTCTGTACCCTACACTGGCTATCAATTTGATACACAATCAAACACAAAATTTGTTCTCTGTGCTATATTTCACTGACAGACTCCAGTCCAACATACCTATCCAGCCTCGCCCACATGTATACACCAGCTAGATACTTAAGCTCTTCTTCTGACAATAGTATACTTATTGTTCCCACAGTGAAAACAAAGTCATATTGACAACGTTCTTTTGCATACCAGGGCCCAGTGATGTGGAACGAATTGCCCATTGAAATTAGACACAAAGAGAAAGTGGTCCCTTTTAAGAGTGCTCTTAAAACGCACTAGTTTCGACTGCAGGGACAAACTTAGAGGCCTAATCATGTTTTGTATCTTATATGCTTTCTGAATGTTTTTATGTTTTCCAAATTGATTGTTTTTGTCATTTGTTTTTCTGTAGTGCAGTCATATCATTATAGATGGTGTAAAGTGTTTAGAGCTTTGAAAGATTAGGAGCTATACAAAGTCCTCATTATTGTTATTATTATATGGTTTGGTCACACACACGAAACGTTCATGAAGACATGTCTATAGCGTAATCCACGGAAGGGCAATAGTACCAATACACGCTAGCATATCTATCTGATGTATCGGATGCTCGCTAGTAATAAATTAATTTATTTCGACTGACCTTGGTATATGGATGGAAACAAAACTCATTTATTTTGACCCATGACGTCAAATTCTTAAGAATACCCCCTTTTTATTATTAATCCCTGTCAAAACGCAACACATGTGTATACATCTATTAATGACCTTAATTTTGTTTATTGCTGACGCATGCATTGAAAGCAGCATCACTCCAAGGCAATGACAACTGCTGTAAACATTATCGTGAGAAGCATATCACACGAAACTGACTTCTTGTTGTTGTAGGGTATAACGCCAGTATTAATGGTGGATGATGAACCCGGGAAATACCCATAAAGAACAGACCGACGAGAGTCTGCTGGCAAGCTTTCTCACATACCCACATTGGTCGAATCAGAGACTGGAACCTACACAAACAGACGTTGAGATGGCAGTGATCCTTAATGGAGAGTGCTTTAGACCACTTGTGCACTCATGGCCCCTACCCCCCACGGTACTTACTAACGTTTGGGACGGAATTGTGAGAAACAGAGAGTGACATTATAAAATCTAGAACTCCCCGCTGTAATATGTGTTTTAATCAGAAATGTCCTTACTTTAAAAAATATTAAAAAAAATGCAAAATGTCCTCAAACAGATTTGGGATAGACATTCAAATGGACATCATTTTTATACTTACTGCTCCCTATCTGAGGGTCAAAATAAATGAAGATGGTTTAAGATGATGAAGTGAATCGTACTTTTCTGTCCATGGTTAATTTCCATATTAATGATGCTCACATTTATGTTAAGCTTGAAAGGCAGACATACTAGGATGGATAGAAAAATCATTTTCATTAACTACAAGTAACTCAATTTCTCTTGCAAAGTAAAAGAAAGAAATAGTGTGTTAGAAATGTGTACTTTATTCAACTGCCTGTCATGCAAAGGGAGACACAGAAGTGTCAAGAGTTAAAAAATGGGATGCATGAGTTTGAAAAAAAAAACCTATTTCAACATAGAAATAATAACAATAAGACACACTTGATAAAACATTTAGCCCAACAATTGATTGTTCAATAGAACCAAATAAAATGTAACTATATATATATATATATATATATATATATATATATATATATATATATATATATATATATATATATATATATATATATATATATATATACACATATTCTGCAACTAATACTATCAATCATTCTCTCAAAGAAATCAAGGGATAGCACTTTCCAGTCTGTTTGGTTCATATTAGTATATATATATATATATATATATATATATATATATATATATATATATATATATATATATATATATATATATGCATGACTTTACTTTGGCAACTAACAGTTTATACCACAATCATATTTTAAAAAGAAATGAAATTCAATCACATAACATCATTCAAGAAGAAAAGAAATCATCTGCTGTTGTTGCTAGTCAGTTGTGACTGTAACATATTTATGATCTTAAACTAGTTGGAATGCTGCAACATATACTGTATTACTCACTTGCTAGTATTGCTAGCTAGTTGTTGCAATTGTTATATAATTATGTGCAGGTTAGCTATGCAACTAACACTGATCACTGGTAGATGTTACATAACTACACTGCAGTCAGCAAATAACAAAAATAACAATGTATCACTGTTAACTGGTACTACTGCTCAGTTATCAGTATTATGTAATTCAGGTTAGCCTATTTATATTGCTGCTTGTTGTTGTTGTTGTTGTTATTGTTGCTGTAGGGTTTAAAACCATTTTTCCGTACATGATACATGGTTTAGGAAGAACCTGGGAAAACCCCTTGAAAGAACCACCAACCCATGAGAAACTACTGGCAAGCTTTCTCACCTACCCACATTTGCCATATACGAGACTCGAACACACACAGAGGTGAGATGGCAGTGATCTGTAACAGACAGCGCTTTATACCACTTATCCACTCATGGCCCTCTTGCTGGCTGTTTGTGAGTGCCATATAATTAGCATCATGTTAGCACACTGAATTTAAATTTATCATACAAGTAACACATAATTAGATTTCATGACATCACAAATGATATTATCAAGTCATGCCATGGAAAGACATACAAAAATATGGATTTCAAATGAATCCTATAGTTATTTCATGACACATCTGCAGTTTGGAATTATAAAATGAGTATTTTTAATCATGCAGTAAATAAAATCTGCATTTATGCTCATTTCAAAATAAATGAATGAACTTGTCAAATAATTCCATTCAATGCCTAAAACAACGATAACTCTGCCATAATTTTATTCCGATGGTTCTAACAAATCTTTAATTCCTGACAGCTTTGTGATCTCCACATCACTCAGAGTCATGCAAAAGAAAAACAAAAATGTGATTGCACCATGTTTGGCTATCACTACCAAATCTTTCCTGGTGTTGTGAGTTTTGTAGTTTGAAAAAGTCTTTGATGTAAGCACTAGAGGTGAGGGTCTTTTTGTAAATATTTATGTGCAGTCAATAATAATTCTGGTTCCTGGGTAGGACAGTTGAAACTCAAGAGGCATATTTGCTTGAACCTGCTCATGACTTGGCCAAATATTTATACTTCCCAGTAAGAAATACAAATAGTTTGTCCACATGATTATTTTCCGACTTAAAGAAAACATGTGAATATTAAACTGAACAGACATATCTTCAATCGGAAATCCACAACACAAAAACATGAAAAGTTCATCCACTGGGTCCATTGCTTTTTGCCATCCTCTGATGTTGATGTCATTCCTGGTGCTGTAATATAAGCTCTTCAATCTAATTGCAGTAGGTTTGATGCCATTGAAGAAGGTTATAAAAACCTCATGAGGGAAAATAAGTGTAAAATTCTGTCATCATTGTCATCTGTAAATCTGTTCAATCCAAATTTCTTCATGCTTATTTTATATTTTAATCTTGCTGTTTCCTTTCATTTTCTTCCAATTCTGTTTCTGCTTTCCTCAGTCTCTCCTCCAGATATATAATTTTACTTTTGCATTCTATATGCAACTCACAGGATCTGAAGAAGATAAAATAATAGTGTAGCTTTTCATCAACATTTGTAACTATAATGGAGACAAAAAAATATAACTAGCAAAGTTACCACCTTCACTATAATTTTAAATTTTAAAATTATACAAGAGTTTTAACAGAAGCTGCTTTCCACCGACTGCTCTCTCTCTCTCTCTCTCTCTCTCTCTCTCTCTTTCATACACACTATGAGTATGAAATAAATGTATAACACAAAAGTTACGAAGCTATGGTTTGATTACATATCAGTGCCATCTAATACTTTCTATTGTATAACGAGGTAATAATGTTCACTTGTTCTGTACTTACTACTTATACGTGAATTCATAAATTCTTATATAAATGCGCTGCGTGAAGTACGCCCAGTTTTCGATGACCCCCTTATGTGGATGGGACTAGGGGTAACATTTTTAGAAACATATCGTTATAAAACACACGTACATACAATCATTTGCTTCATCGACATAATCTATTTTGCGTTTGGGTTTCTCATTCTTACATCATTTAGTTGCAAGTAAATACAGACAAACCAACACCGATTTAGTTACTTAGTAACTTACCTTAAATTTTATTCGGCCCCGCATCACGACGTATTGTAACAATCCATTTAATACGAAGCTCCATCTTTTTCACTGATGGAATATGGTGGAAGCTTAAATATGTGTGAATTCAAACATTCCCATTGCACAACGGAACACAACAATAAATGCCACGATTTTTTCCCGTTGCCGGTATCAACTGTAGCACTGGCAGCCATGGTTGCGAGATAAAACGAAATTAGGCGCCTACCTTAGCCTCGTTTTGGACGCGTTAAGGTCACATGAATGCATGAATATATTCTAACAATGGTTTATAGGGTATCATGGTACCAATTGTTTTTCCATAGACCTCAATGTTAATGTTTTGTGAAATAAATATACTTTCTATCCTACATCAGCATGCATGTCACACACTGTCATAGAGAACAATGTTAGATTGTCAATTTGACAATGATAGAACCAGGTACTCCATTGCATTTAAGAGAGATAACTCTGCTGGAACTAGGCAGGGTTATGAGTTATCTAGTCACAACATATCTATTTTCAGTCATGTTGCATTACATTTTCAAAAATCATAAAAAATACAAAATATGATCTATATAGGAATTAGCATAAATTCAAATGTTGCCAAGAGGTTAAAATTTTTTTTAAGTCTAACAGAAAGTACAACTCTTACATAATCATTTTTTCTCATTGATGCTTGTGTCTCCTTTAATTCCAGTATCATTAGCTACATCTCCCATTTAGATACACACTTTCCTCCTGTTTTTAAATCCATTGGACTCACTATACACATTGTTAAACTTTAGCCTTTTTCTGTATTTTAGTCCCCATTTTCACCCCCAAATCCATTGTAACCACTTAGAAAGGTGTTATCTACTTTATATGGTGTCAGATTGGCTTATTGCATCAATTGTATTAACTACACAAAGGAGGGAAGCTTTCTATTTGTATGACAAAGAGTCTGGGTAGCTTGACCTTTGTGTGAGGACTGGGGGTTAGTGACCTCTTGCATATGCAGACAGTGTAAAGTGTTCAAAGCTAATACTTTATAATTAGATTGGGCCATGTCCACCTGTCCCTGTTGTTACTTTTTGTGTTCATGAAACAAATATAAGTCCTTTATTTAAGATCAAAATGTCTCTTTAACAGTAGAACTGGTACATGCTAACTAGTGCATTTGTCTTTGACCTTACTATTAAACAATATGACATAATGTGATTTATCCCTATCACCAAAGTGAAGTTTGATAAGTGCTAATATGAATAAAACACAACTCATATTTAAAAGAATTCATTTTTTTTCAAAAGATGAGTTTGATAGTGAAGCAACGGTATGAAAACATGAGTTCAAACAGCTCAATAACATTTCTATACACAATCATATAGAACATAACTTAGTACTTCATAAAATTGTTTTTGACAAGCGAGACTAAGTACATTTGTTACTTATATAGTCCTGAGCTATTTCACAGATTATTGGAAAAATCAAGGTTTGCTATAGGATAATACCAGCTTAACAGTGTATCCATAGTAATGAGTATACATAGCCACCATTTATATACTGTCATAGTGTCATTTGGTTAAACAATGGATATTGAGATGTTTTGGTCTAATATTGACAGACTTTTACATAGAAAATGTAGAAAATAACACACATTAGCTTTGGAATGGGGCTTTTGTGACTATATCTATAACATATATAGACTGATGGCTTTGTGACTGTGTAGTCAGCTCCAATATTAGCATACAGGCAAAAAAAATAAGTTATGTAAAGTTAATATAGTTAATTTTAGCCAAATATTGACTATTTATGCTCAAAAGATGAAAAATCATGAATAAAAAACAACTTTTTGTTTGTGTAAAGCATGATATGGTATCACGGTACCAATTGTTTTTCCATAGACCTCAATGCTAATATTTGGAGAGATAAATATATTTTCTATCCTAATTTAGCATGCATCTCACACACTGTTATAGAGAACAATGTTAGATTGTCAATTTGATGATGACAAAATCAGGTACTCCATTGCATTTAAGAGAGATAAATCTGCTGGAACTAGACAGGGGTATGAGTTATCTAGTCACAACATAGCTATTTTCAGTCATGTGTATTACATTTTCAAAAAATCATTAAAAATACAAAATTTGATCTTTTTAGGAATTAGCATAAATTCACATGTTGCCAAGAGGCTAGACTTTTTTTTAAGCCTAACAGAAAGTACAACTCTTACATAATCCACCAATCAAAGCTTGTCTTGTTGTTTATTACTGCCTGCAATGGACCCTAAACCTTAAGCACCGCCCACCTGGACGTGCGCAATTGGTACCGTTATACCATATAGACCAGGATAGAGGACACTCCTGGTCCATATGTAGATAGTTCACTTGTATCATAAAGAATATTCTGGTATATGTATTTTAGGTAGTTTGCTAAATATATGGTATCCCTTCCTATTTTGATTTTAATTGTCCTGCTCTAATTGTCTTGTTTTTGTAAACTTTTGTGTCTTGAAATTAAAAATGCAATTCTCTAGTTAGTTACATAATCATTCTTGAGGTCTCCACTACATATATAATCCTAGATTTTAGGTTCTCACTTTATCAGTAATGCATTTCTGGATAATTTAATTGCATTGAAGTTAATACATGTGTTCTTGAACTCATCTGTATTACATGGATAATATATTGGAGGAAATAAAAAGTACACACCTTATGTATATCATTCAGTTATCTCCCTTACACCAGACATAACATTTCAATAAATAGAAACCCACAATGTTAGGATGGTGTATAAAAAAAATAAGAGAAGATTTGTGAAATATAATATTAGCCCTCGGTCTTGATGCAAATTTAACTAGAAGTACTTTAATAATTTCTACCAGTAAAGTTTACACGTTTGAAACCTGATCCAACATGCTTTGTTTGGTTTAAGTATTTTTCTGCCTAACTGAAGCCCATTATTATTAATTTATTTTTTAGAAGAAATATGAATTATATGCATCTATATTATCTACATTATTCACCCTTTTATATTAGCTGGGAATAAACACCATGTCACCTAATATTTGGTGCCTGTAAGGGATGTTATAGCACAGGTGCCATTTTTATTGTCCCTGCACCTATGGTCCACTGCCTCCAAATATTGTCCAAGGTAATATCATCAAGCTCTTGCTTCTCATTTTTCTCATTGTTATTTGTGTCTCCTTTAATTCCAGTATCATTAGCTACATCTCCCATTTAGATGCACACTTTCCTCCTGTTTTTAAATCCATTGGACTCACTATACTCATTGTTAAACTTTAGCCTTTTTCTGTATTTTAGTCCCCATTTTCACCCCCAAATCCAACATAACCACTTAGAAAGCTGTTATCTACTTTATTTGGTGTCAGATTGGCTTATTGAATCAATTGTGTTCACTACACAAAGGAGGGAAGCTTTCTGTTTGCATGACAAAGAGACTGGGTAGCTTGACCTTTGTGTGAGGACTGGGGGTTAGTGACCTCTTCCATATGCTGACAGTGTAAAGTGTTCAATGCTAATACTTTATAATTAGATTGGGCCATGTCCACCTGTCCCTGTTGTTACTTTTTGTGTTCATGAAACAAATATAAGTCCTTTATTTAAGATCAAAATGTCTCTTTAACAGTAGAACTGGTACATGCTAACTAGTGCATTGACTTTTGACCTTACTATCAATCACTATGACATAATGTGATTTATCCCCTATCACCAATAAGTGCTATTATGAATAAAACACAACTCATAGTTAAAAGAATTCATTTTATTTCAAAAGATGAGTTTGATAGTCAAGCAATGGTATGAAAACAAGAGTTCAAACAGCTCAATAACATTTCTATACACAATCATATAGAACATAGCTTAGTACTTCATAAAATTGTTTTTGACAAGCGAGACTAAGTACATTTGTTACTTATATAGTCCTGAGCTATTTCACAGATTATTGGAAAAATCAAGGTTTGCTATAGGTATAATGGTACCAATTGCACAAGTCCAGGTGGGTGGAGCTTAAAGTGTAGGGAACATTACAATCAGTAATAAACAACAACACTAGCTATGATTGGTGGATTATGTCAATATTGTACTTTCTGTTAGGCTTAAAAAAACATTTAGCCTCTTGGCAACATGTGAATTTATGCTAATTCCTATATAGATCATATTTTGTATTTTTAATGATTTTTGAAAATGTAATGCAACATGACTGAAAATAGATATGTTGTGACTAGATAACTCATAACCCTGCCTAGTTACAGCAGAGTTATCTCTCTTAAATGCAATGGAGTACCTGGTCTTGTCATCATCAAATTGACAATCTAACATTATTCTCTATAACAGTGTGTGAGATGCACGCTCAATTAGGATAGAAAATATATTTATCTCTCCAAATATTATCATTGAGGTCTATGGAAAAACAATTGGAACCGTGATACCTATGGGATTGCAAACTACAAGGAAGATTTATTTACCTCTGACATTGAAGAGCTAGTTTTCTTTCTTTTCAATGAAGATTTGACAACGGAAGTGCTTCAATAAACATTGGAAATTTTAAGCTCTGCAAAAAACATATTAGCACACTTTTATTCAAAAGAACTGTGCATAGTTTAAAATTACTTAAAATTAAAATTAAGAAAGTAATGTGGCCACGTGTTTGGAACTAATTTGCTCTTCTTAACATGCAGATGTGACTCAGAGTCGATAAGCGTAGGGATAATATCCAAAATGGGATAGTAAATCGCCAGGTGCATGAGTGATTAGTTACATCCGATGTTTTACTAGAATGCAATGGAAATGGCCGAGGGGATTCGGATGATGCTTGTTGAATGTATGTAATTCACCGTCACATAATACAAAGGTGAAACGAGCAAATTTCGATCGCCTATGCAGGTTAGATTAGTTTCTAATGTGGTTTATTCCATATTCAGGATTCTTTCGATAAGAACGAAACCAGGTATATCTTCGTTTTGTGATTCTTGTTCTTTTTTCCAATGTTACAATGAACAAAGGACACGTGTGCAACTCGGATCAACAAGTTGCTATCTAACTCTAGTTTTCTTTTCTTTGAAACAAAATCTGTTGTTACTGTATACATTTTGGAAATTAAAAGTGTCAACGTGTATTATTTATTGACTAAAAGAGAAAGTCATTCTCTAAAATGTCAGTCCTTAACATTTACAATTCGCAGGAACTCTACTTTCACTTTCGTTAAACTTGATTTTAATCAGTTATAAAACTGCTTCTTATTATTTAGATTAAATAGCCTAAGTTTTTAAAATATTGTCTGAAACAAGTTTGAATTCTTTAGAAAGTTTCAACCTTTTATGCATTTTCTGCTCCGAATATTCGAACACTATACCCGTATATACAAAAAGAAACAAATTACGTGACCGGACTGTTTAAACAAAACCTGAGAGACAGACGAACAAGAACTTGGCTTGGAAAGGGGATAGATTCGAGTAGTAGTGTGGGCGAACTGACCAAGCCATTGGTCCTCCTTATATTGTTTACTTTCAAAACAGCCAAAACCTCGCAGGTGTCCATTTCTTAAAGGTTGATCCCAACTCCCGCCTGTTTAATGAATATCCTTATCCGGGTATCCTTTCTAGTGACATAAGGCCCACCCGTCGCCAGCCGGGTCTATATTAACGCTCCAATGTTTAGTATTTTTTAAAACATGCCTTTCAAGCAATATTGATTATTAACCAGAAGAGCTTATGGGATGGTGTTTAGTCCATCCGCACAAGTTTTTTGTCCGCCTAAACTAATTGGACCATTGCCATTAAATTTTACATTCACATTCGTGCCATAGTTCTAAACTAAAATGGTGTTTAATATGGCCGTCATCTTTGAAAATTTGCTATCACTGCTGTTCCTGAACGAAAAGTCATATTAATATGGGATTTTCACAAAAAGGCATTGTATAATGCCTAATTGGTCCTAAGTGAAAATAGCACCGACCTGATATATAATATGGCTGTTATCTCGTTTTCACTAAAATACCTCTTATGATGAGTGGTTAGTGCTATAGAAAAAGATGCGAAGCGATGTCTAATATGGCCGCCACAGTAGCCGTCCTGTAAATTTTTATATAGCTACTCCTGAACGGATGGTCATGTCATTATATTGTCCGAAATGGTGCCGACCTGATGTCCAATATGTCCGCAACAGCAGCCATCTTGCCAATCTTGTTTTCGCCACTCTTCCTGAAGAAGATGTCAATGTCATGATACCATTGAGTTTTGACGAGAAGTCTTCGTATGCTGACTGGTTGGTCCAGAATAAAATTGTGCTGCTTGCACATCCAATAAGACTGACAACGATTCCATCTTGGTGTTAATGAGGTATTCCTATTTCGTATGAAAGGGTGGTTGTAAGAGCATGAGGATTTTATTAAAATTATTTCAAACATAGTGCTACGCTCGTCATTTATGGCTTGGCAGAAGAGTAACACATGTATGTATGTATGTATGTATGTATGTATGTATGTATGTATGTATGTATGTATGTATGTATGTGTGTGTGTGTGTGTGTGTGTGTGTGTGTGCGTGCGTGCGTGCGTGCGTGCGTGTGTGTGTGTGTGCATGGATAATTGATCTCAGAACGCATTTTACTTTAAACGTTTTAAAAAAAAATAACTATCAGAACGTACACAATATAAAATTGATTATTTTCAGCCACTTCAAATCATGGAGGTAGATGTAGTAATTAATGGCCAACTTGCTGAGAATGCAGCTATATCAGACGAGCATCACAGAGACCACAAGGTGGATAGGCGAACGCTTTTAGAAAACAAGAAATACCATGTTTTTTTTCTGCTACAGAGATGTTCCAAATGATAAACTGTGGGTGAAAGAGGTTGTGAAAAAATTGGAAAATGACTTCGGATTTATTTGCTGTGATCATGAGAGAGACTTTTTGGCTGGGTCTAAAGTCATGTCCAATATAAAATTTGGTATCAAGAACTCTGGAAAGGTAGTATGTGTACTTTCAAAGGAAGGTCTTGATAGTGTATATCTACAATTGGAAACTGAAATGGCACACAAAGAAGGCATCGATAAAAGAGAGAACCTTTTGATCCCTGTTTTGCTGGACGATTGTGAGATACCAGAAGAATTGAAACTATTGACTTACATCGATGCAAGGAAGGAGATTAATGAAACAACATGGTGGCCAAAACTAATTGCAGCAATCGAATCTAAAGGTAATTTGATGTTACTGTATTTAGATTATGATGTTACACTTTACACCACTGTTGGTTGCAATAACATCTGATAATATTGATACCATATTGTAATATAAATAGATGCAAATGAGGCGACAGTTATAGTATAAATAGGAAAGGTAGGAGAAAGAGAGGGATATGGGAAGAAATAGCTACAAATGGAACATAAGTGTTACCTCTGAGAACAACATCAGCATATGTATAATTTGAAACGAAATTGTTTGACGGATCTTTCTTGAGTAATATAAGGAAACGTTTACTTTGCTATCAATTAAAAGAGAAAACTATTTCACTTGTTTAAATTCAGCTTTTGTTTCTGTCGTTTGTGGTTTGACCAATATTTTGATATTTAAAGGGTTTATCAGGAAAATCGCATAAAATATATCTTTCATTTAATTTTAAATTACCAACCCATTTTTCTTCGATTGGGTTTAGATTATTTAGCGTATATTTAAAGTTTTAGAAGTATAACAGAACTATCAAGTAACCATTCTGTCCAAGCGTCTGTCCGTCCTTCCATCAGCGCATATTTCGTTGGTGCAGCTAGTCCAGCATTTTTTTTTATAACATATTGTCTAAAAACATTGCAAGTATGGTGTTGATTTCATGAAGAAGTACAACCACGTAATCAAGTTTTTCCCCAATTTGTATTAGAGTTATCACCCTTTATAACCTGTAGCTGAATGAAGTGTATAACACATCATCGTTAGCGCAACTCGTACTACCATTTGTGATGAACAGCCACGAAAGATGGTACATATTATAATCATAGCTTAAAGATGTGCATATCAATACATCACTGTAATCACCATTTTTGTGTATTGTTTTCTCGTTTTAACGTTCGGGTCAATGCAGTGCACGACAGAGTCCTCTTACCCCCAATAGTCTCACATATTGCATTGGATCACCATCAAAATATTAAAACAATTTTTTAATCAATATGTGATGATTCACATATCGACAAGACATTATACTCCAGCGACTTTGTTAGAGTTATTGCTCTTTAGACTTTGAGTCTAGTGTTGTGTATATATTCAAAAAAATCTATATATTGTGGGTGGCAACATATGTACGTATATAACTACACAACTGGAACAGATTATCGCTAACACAAAGCCACTGACTGTACCAATGATATAAATGATGTCAACACTGATGAATATCGATAATAGTTTTCCTATTCCAATAAAAGACCCTAATAGTCGGTCATTTGACACAATTGGCAAAATGGCTTCGATAGTATAACTGGACAAATATCAGATTAAAAACATTTGATGGATTATCCGATAACAATTCACTAATATTCGCGTGTGAAATAGGGAGGGTCCTCGGATTCTACCTGGAACGTCGTGGATATTCCAACAGGATCAAATCCAATCGAACAAATCAGTAGTGAACGTCTGGGTAAAATCATTTCTATAATCGGAAAAGAGTCAAAGATTGATATCACGGTACATGAGCCAACCCTGAGTGCCACCATTGAAATATCATTACCGGATTCAGAGGATTCCAATTAAGCTGTTGACTTATATCATTCGTCGATTAAAACTGTGTTGTGATGGTCGCTAGTTGCACAAACTTTCGTTGGACCACCACAACCACAACGATCCTATTATTTATAAGACAAACGTATACCCATAAGAATTCAAGATTAAATGAGAAAGTAGCAATGGAACAGTGATAAAGGGGTTAACATGGGAGGAGTTACCGCAAGTGATGAAAACAAACCCTCTTAAAAGAAATACAATTAATAGTAGCGGGCATTCGGTAGATTTCTATTAAAACGCGTATATATTTGAATATCCGAATGATGATCTTAAACAAAGAATCATGAGGTAGTACGGTAAATCAATCAGAATTCTTTCAAAATAATTGATAGAAACAGTAATTCACAAGGGTAATTTTAAAGATAGCAGGAAGCGAATAAAACACAGATTCTGTGACGGCTGTTGTTTTACATAACTTATCTATTAAATGTGCCTTATATAAATGTTCTTTCATAGATGGAAACTGATATTTTAAATCTTGTAGCTCCGCGGCTCACAGATCATTTAATGAATGCCCGATGAGAAAATGGATTTGCAGAATCACGACTAAAACAAAAGATTGTGCTGAGTGTGTTAGAAATAATGGATCTCGCATAGAAGACATCGCAGTGTTAGAAAACATTAAAATTTCCGATAGTTGTATAAACAATAAAATATTACGATTAGCACAATTCAGCCAACTATAAAGCAAGATGTTCCGCTGTAGTGATAGTTGCCCACAATGTTCATGTATGGACTGCAAGTGTAGCACTATATCCCCGAGAAAACCAACTCGATTTTTCTAAGGTAATATTTTTGGGGAAATTAATAATATTAGTTAAAACGATCCAGGTTCAGTCTTTCTGTTTCATACTGATCTTGAACCCAATGAATCGGATCTGGATTTGATCAGTTTTTGTTTCCGTCATTTGCAGATAAACATGTACCGTCAGCATATTACGACGACATAAACGTTGTATATTAAATGAGTCGGTAAATTAATGTTTTAAAATCTCGTCTGTAGTTGCACACGTTGCGCAGAAAAAATAAATGGTGTCCAAGTTTGAAAGACTTTCTCGCGTATATCGCCTTTATGTATTGCTGTAACCCATTGAGGTCTATGGAACATATAATCCCGCTGATGTAGTTATTGTTGATTTGGTAGCTTGTTAAACCCGCTTGTTTTCTTGGAGCTGGTGAATGTTAGCCGTATTTCGCAAGGTTTTGTCACGCAAAACACGAAATGGCCCGAGTTGCAAAAACAAACAAACGGTCCTTTGCTGGTAGATCTAACTGGATTTGCCCATATTTAATTATTTGAGTTTGCAGCAAACATTCAGTTTGTTATTGTTGCCTGATTTAGTCGTCATTTTCATAATTCAGATCCGTAGAAAAGTCTCACTTTTTGCTGTCAAGGGAATCAACGCGGTTGGGCTCCAATAGCTCCAATGCGATAAATGCTTGATAAGAAAATATTGACATCGCTGACAGTGATTGAGAAAATAATATAATATACGCCACAATAAGGTCTGGATGCCACAATAAGGTCTGGATGCCACACTCAACGTCTAGTGGTGCAATCGGTATTGGCCGACAAATTAATGGTAAATAGGAAGCCTCATTTTATGACAAGCATCGCTGTCAAGGGTTTTTTATGCACTAAGCTAAACTTGATTTTCTAATCGCAGATACAGCAGCAAAACGTGTAAAACACACCAGGGTGTGTGCAATCAAAATAGGTACCATCATCAGCTAGTAAAACGGGAATTCACCCCAGTTTACTCATTTGAGCTCATCGATGCTTGCATTTGCATCAGTAACACTGTTATCGATGATTAACCGATTTCGAAATTACACTATTATAATAATCACATATTTATTTTGTGTAAGTAAATCCAAAATAGATATTTTAAATTAAAGAACCTTCCAATGAGGCATATTGACTGCAATTCTGCTCCTTGGGGCTATTGGAGAATACATAATGAAAAAATACGTAATTATTCTGAATTTACAGATTATAGAACTCATCGTGTGTATTACTCTAACTATAAATTTTCAGAACAGTTACTGGTGCCATCGGTAAATGATCTTATCTTAATGGTCTTGGTGGTTCTGCTAACACAATCCTTGCGTTATAACTATTTTGAAATTCTAATATGGTAGTGCTAACGCCGACTCGCTTGCCAGGAAAAGTAAGTGATCGCATGTTATTACTTGTCATTGCTGCTCGTAAGCCAATATTATCCGTGACTGCCTTGCATCGAGCATAATATAGTGTAGGAGTATAAATAATACATATTCCTACAGTATGAACGTGTTTTATATTTCAACGACACTAGACCAAACACACGTCAGACATCAGATGTACATAAATACGTTGACCACCTTCTTTGCACATAGTCAGAGAACTCAACATGGATTCATTACAATCGAAAAATTATACGATTCACCAACACAATATTTCATTGGCCTCGATAGACTCGGTTGTTGAGCAACCCGTCAGCTGATAGACTAAAATGAACATCATACAGTAAAGCATTAGTAAATATGGAGACGTGCGCGGCTCATAATTTTTGTTTTCAGCTGATGAAGACCGCAATGGGGCGTAGTGGGCCTATATTTAATTCTTGTCGTGGGTCATTGTGGTTTTTCGGTTTTATAAAATGGTTGGTCCCCCTAACCGTCGATTTCAAACAGCACGAAGATATTGCAAATAAGGCTTACATATAATACTCGGATCGGCTTTTGGTTTTTAAGATCTCATGATTTTTCATATGCCCCGATTCTACATCCGCGGCCTTCCAAGGGTCAGTTTAGTCGCGCCCCTAAAAGGGTCAGTTTATTCCATTCCACCTTACTGCTGCTGTTTTCTGCCTATAATTAACTCCGCCAACCCAAATCGGCTCATTGTGTACTCGGCCAATAATGTACGTCACCTATTATATTGTCAGACATTCAATCCATGAACTATATAATAAAATGTGGATGCCATGTTCATTCTTCGATGATCATTGCATTCTTTAACTATTTGTACGTTTCCTTCAAGATCATTTATTTCTGCAATAGAAATATAGTGGCAAAAATCACGATCCCAGAATAATTACACCATATTCTGCAGAGTACACAATTCGAAACTGTCCTCATCTTGCCACTGCTAATTGTTATTTTAAGGAAGCACTCTACGATTTGTGATTGTATACTTGTTTTTCACGAGTGCATCTGATTATAGTCGCACTTCGCATCATTATACCGCAAATGTTATATCAACAATACATATTTTCCAATCTTCAAAGTTAAAAAAATCCCTGTCCTTATAAGGCCGATACACTGAGTTAAATATATAGTATCGTTTAAAAATAACTATAAGCACAGAGACAAAGCAAATATGTATAAATTCCTAAACATCTATCTTTGTAGTATAAAATTTTATATTTTTGTATCTTTGTCGTACCTTGTCCCGTCTCTATATATTTACTGTAATTAAATATACATAAATTTACTATTTACGGCAACTATTCGACTTCCTCTTTTCTTGACAAAATTTTATACCTGTAAGATCCATAAAATGGAATTTGTTCGAAGACATTTTGTGTGCCAAACAGTCAACAACCCGGATTGAGTGGATTTGATTGAGATATATTAGTAATAATACGTAGAACAGCAAGTAATTTCAGTTTCTTCTGAGTTAATGGGTCTTCATGACCACGCTGACGTACAGTTTAGATAACTAAGAGAGTAAACAGTTGACAAGAAAATCGAATGGGTCGATAATGTTAAGGAGACATTTCTTAATTAAATATGTTTGGCGCGAGTCATTAATTGCCCGACATTGTTATGCCTGACCCCATTCTGGTTAGCGATATGCATGTACTGATTATAAGGTGTATACATTTGAAAGTGAGTATGGTTTTAAAATTACTCTTAAAGTGTGTTAGATAATAACTAAAAGAAAACATAATATTTCGAGGTATATACTTTAAGTGTGTTGCAATATTTATATATATATATATATATATTTATATATATATATATATCTTGAATTTTGACAGATGGTAAAAATTCAGACGATTAAATTACATCTGGAATTGATGCATACTTTATTCAATTTCAGCGGAATATTCGTTTTTCAAAGGTAGAAAGGAAGAGGAAACAAAAGATAAATCAGGTATGATTGTGATAAAATTAGAAATTAGACTATTTAATTTGAGTCGAACTATTTGCATCCTCATTTATGATATATCATGAACAAATTGCGTTACCTAAGATGGTCTCCATAATAACATTTCCTATCCTTTTAGATAAAGACATTTTCAAAGCGGAACACGTATTCGGGAAGTTCTTTCCCTATTCTCACGTGTTGTTCCATAGAACCTGATGTTATAGCAGATTTTGAGTGACAAATTACTGCTCTGATCGCTGTAACTATCGATGTATTTTCTGAGCTTATCTTTTTATGTGTTTTAACCATATCCTGTGGTCTGAGGTTGACATTGCCAGGGAAAGAGTGGGAGACATGCGCCTAATCCAGAAATCATCATACGGCTTGCGTCTCTGGTCGTCATCTGTCAATTAAAATCCAGCTCATGGTTTGTTTGTTTGCTTGAATTTTAACGGCGCACCAGCACTTTTAGGCTACTTAGCGCCAAACAATAGATTAGATGTAAAAAAATAAGAAAGGTTTAACATCGACCAGCGATATAAAAAAAAACATAATAGTTAAATATAAAATGGTAAGATGTTGGTGACAGGAAAATATGAAGCTTCCCACTCAACGGGACATGTACATGGTGTATATTGATGATAAGATGTTGTAAATAAGAGGTGATATTTGCATTAAAAATATTCTAGGTGATGGCATACAAGTTATATTTTAAAATAGAGATTTACTTCCTTTAGGAAATCTAAAATACAAGTGATTTGTATTGTATCAAAAAGTTCCTTCATGTCATGTACATTATAGTATTTAGCACGCGTAGGTTGCAAGTAGGAACACTCGGTCATAAAGTGTTTAACAGTGAATGGCTCATTGCAAGAAACGCACTCTGGTGGATCTTCACCTTTCAGTATGTGGGAGTGGGTAATGTATGTATGACCGATTCTGATTCTTGCAATGACAACCTCCTCCCTACGGATAGTTCTGTAGGAAGGAGTCCATTCTCCCAGGGTTGGTTTGATGGCATGAAGTTTGTTATTGCCTGCATCATCCCATGACACCTGCCACTTCTGACGTAGGTACTTTTTGATACAAAGTTTAAAATTAGTAAACGGTAATTTAAAATCCGATGGTTCTTGGGATAGAGCCATCTTAGCAGCCCGGTCTGCTTCTTCATTACCTCTAATACCAATATGGCTAGATAGCCAACAGTATACTATATTGTAGGAGGTACTAAGCTCCGAGTTTTTGACGATAAAATCGACCAATAATGGATTATCCACTTTTCTATGGTGTAGCGACTGAAGTACTGACAGCGAGTCACAGAAAATAATGCTATTTAAAATGCGTTTTTGTACAATAAATTTCAGAGCAAGGTCTATTGCTCTTATTTCCGCTGAAAATATGGACGCATCGTTTGGCAAGCGCACTTTGGTTATGTGCATGCCACTAACGAAGGCTGCAGCAGCCTTGTCATCAACGTTTGATCTATCAGTAAAAAAATGTTTTGTAGTTTTTAAAATCGTTCAGGAGTTCATGATAAGAGTTCTGTAAAATGGCAGCATTTGTCTCAGATTTTTTCCCTTCGTGCAGAGTAAAAATCACTTTGGGTTGCTTAAGGAGCCAAGGTGGTATTTCCGAGACAAACGTGTTCTGAACTGTAGGGAGAATAATTTTGATAGTGTCAAAACTGGATGATATTCTGATGCCAAATGAAGGTATGGCATTTGGTTTGTTTTGGTATCAAGTTTTGTATTTTGGTTGAAAAACATCCGAAAAAGCAGGGTTCAGAGGGTTTGATTTTAACCTAAGAGCGTACTGTATAGACAGCATTTCTCTGCGGTGCGATAAAGGTGGTTCATTCGCTTTGGCGAGAAGGCTTTCGCATGGAGATGTCTTAAATGCTCCTAGAGCAAGTCTCATTCCCTGATGATGAATTGGGTCAAGCATTTTCAAATAAGACTTCCTAGATGAACCATAAACAATGCATCCATAGTCTAGTATAGAACGTTTAAATGTTCTATACAAATTGAGGAGGACTTTTTTTTATCAGCACCCAGTCAGTGTGCGCAATTACTTTTAGTAAATTTAAAGCTTTTAAGCATTTAGCTTTTAAATTCTTGATGTGTGGTATAAAAGTCAGTTTTCTGTCGAAGATAATACCCAAAAACTTTGTTTCCTCAACAGCTGGAATAAGTGTCCCATCCAGCGTGAGTTTAGGGTCAACATGATGTCTTCGCAACTGACAGAAATGCATGCATACTGTTTTCGATTTAGAAAATTTGAAACTGATATTACTAGCCCAATTGTGGATCTTATTGATATTTTGTTGAAGTTGCCTTTTAATTGTATGCATGTGCTTTGATCGATAACAAATTAAAAAATCGTCTGCATATAAAGAGCAGTCCACACCGGGAGTTAAGCACTTGGTGATGCTATTGATTTTGATATTAAATAGCGTCACAGATAGAATACTGCCCTGGTGCACACCCATCTCTTGCTCGTGCATATCGGAGAGGGTAGAGCACACTTGTACTTTGAATTCTCTCTCGGAGAGAAAATTGGAGATGAAAGATGGCAGACGGCCTTTTAGACATAGATCGTGCAGGTCATTTAGTATCCCATACTTCCATGTTGTATCATAGGCCTTTTGTAAATCAAAGAAGACTGCTACTAAATGTTCCTTCTTGATAAATGCATCGCGAATAAATGTTTCCAGTCTAACCAGATGATCGTTAGTACTACGACCAGAACGGAAGACACTTTGGAAAGGAGAAATTAAATTGTTACTTTCCAAGTACCATACAAGCCGAGAATTAATCTTTAGTTCCATTGTTTTGCATACGCAGCTTGTCAATGCAATAGGCCGATAGCTGTTAGGATCTTTGTTATCTTTACCTGGTTTGGGAATCGGTATCACTGTTGCTACTTTCCAGCTCTTAGGTACATTACCAGCAATCCATAAATCATTAAAGATTTTGAGAAGTAATGTCAGAGAAGATTCTGGGAGGTGTTTCAAGAACTGGTAATGTACTTCGTCAGGCCCAGCGGATGTATCATGGGCCTTGTCTAATGCCTCCATAAGCTCCAATAAAGAAAACAGCTGGTTATAATTTTCAGTGTTGTTCGATGTAAATTTTAAACTTGGCTTTTCGTTTTGAGATTTTAATCTTCTAAAGGCATCTGAATAATTAGATGATGATGAGTTTTTCGAAAAACTATTGGCAAGAATATTTGCTATGTCACGTTTTGAACTGAACTTGCTATTGTTTATTTTTAGGTGTCGAATAGAATTGTGTTTCCTCTTTCCATTTATTTTTCGAATAGTATCCCAAACTTGTTTCATTGAGGAACAAGAGTTTAAAGAAGAAATATATTTCTTCCAGGATGCACGTTTACATTCTTTGATTGTGCGTCGAGTTTTAGCCCGGGGAAATACGATATTTGTTTAAATGTTCGGGCGTTGGACGATTGTTGAATGTTTTTAATGCTTCTCGGCGTTGTCTAATGGCTTCTTTGCATTCCTTGGTTACCCAAGGTTTTTGCGATCTCTTACTGTTCGTTGAGGACTTGGGAATAGATTCATCTGCAATTGAAATTAGAACGGAGGTAAAATGCTGTATAGGATTAACAGCGTTGAATACTGTATCATTATTTAGTCTAGTTTTACATAGTGTTTCAAACATAGCCCAGTCGGCCTTCTTTATATTCCATTGTGGAATTGCATCATCAATTTTAGAGTTATTTTCAAGAGTGATTGAAAAGTGATCACTGCTGTGAAGGTCATCAGCGACCTTCCATTCATAGTCCAATAGCAGTGAGGGAGAGCATATTGTCAAATCTATGCATCTGTACGTACCCGTTCCTGGGTGTAAATATGTTGGTGAGTTAGTGTTATATAGACACAGATCGTGTCTAGAAATGAAATCTTCTAATTTATGGCCTCTGTCGTTTATGTGATTTGATCCCCATAAAATGTTATGGGCATTAAAATCCCCGAGTAAAACTAAGGGCGAGGAAAGTTGTTCAACAAGATTGTCTAATTCCTTTTGTACTAGGTTGGTGTTTGGTGGTAAGTAAATGGAACAAAAAGTAATCACTCGATGTAGAGTGACACTTACAGCAATGGCTTGTAAATTTGTGTTTAAAGGAATGACTCTGTGAGGGGCTCTATTGTTCACAGAAATAGAGACTCCTCCTGAGGCCCTGTCAGCGTTTTGACAGTACGCGTTAAACAGGGAAAAGGTTTTAAAAGTAATTTTATCTGTCTCTTTCAGGAATGTTTCCTGTAGACATAGCACTGCAGGATCATGTTCATTTAAAAGCAGAAGAATATCATTGTAGTTAGATTTAAGTCCTCGACAGTTCCATTGTATGATGGTGTTCTTCATTAAAAATGTTATGCTGGAGATTATGGAACTAGGTTAGACTATTCGCGAAGGAAGTATGTGTTGTTATTTGTCTGGAGGAAGTATGGGAGTATATTTAGTTTTATTAGGTTTGGAGCTACTTTGAGTTACATGGAGCAGTTTCTTCTGCATCCATGCTCTCAACGTCTCCAAACCTGTTGTACAGTTTAATGGGGTCATCTGACCCCTTTTGTGGTTTATTTGTTTGTGCTTTGTGTTTCTGGTTTGGTGATTTTGGTGGTGGATTGTTATTAAATGTTGTCTGAGTTGATGTTATGCTTTTCTGTGGATTATAATTAGGGATATTGGCACTTGTGGCTGAATCGGGCTGATCCGTCTGTGTTTGGGCATCCTTCGTGCATTTTGGATTGTGTTTTACGACTGTGGAAAAGGATGGGCCAGGAAGGGATGTTTTTGCCTGGACAAGTTTTCTGGCCTCTGGGTAGGGAATGTTCGAGGTAAACTTTACCCTCTGAATTTCCTTCTCCTGTTTCCATGTATCACAATCCTTTGATGTTCCTTGCCACAGTTGACACAATGCGGAGTTGCTCTACAATCAGCTTCCTGATGAGAGTGGTCTCCACATCGGCCACATACCTTGGCTCTGGAACATCGATCCTCGTGATGGCCGTATTTTTGACATTTATAGCATCAAAGGGGGTTTGGAATGTAGAACTCGACCTTTACTTGTAAAACCCAACCTTGACCACTTTGGGCACTGTCGGTTTATTAAAGGTGAGTACAAATGTATTGGTGTCCTGCAGGGTGTTATTACGTTTAATACGTATTCTTCGCACTGCAGTGACACCTTCATGTTTCATCCCTTCGATGATATCTGCGTCAGTGACTCCAGCCAAGTCACGACATCGCATTACGCCTTTGGACGAATTCAGTGTAGTGTGAGCGAATGAGGTCACTGGAATATCAAAGAATGTTTTCATTTTCATGATATTGTCTGTTTGTCTCTTTCGCTCACACTCTACAAGAAGACAACCCGATTTTAGTTTTTTAACACTTTTTGGTGTGCCAATAGACCCGGAAATTGGTTTCTCGATAACGAATGGAGATAAACTTGAAAGCGGTTTTGTATCATCCTTGGACTAGATAACCATGAAGCGTGGAAATAATTCCACCAGCTGAGTTTAGAGGGGGATCTGCTGCATGGAGATGATTCTCCATACCATCCTGCCCCAGGCTTCGTAGCTCCACCGGAGAGGACACTCCAGCGTCGTCGTACGGCGTCAGCATAACACGAGAAGTAGCAGTTTACCGGTTCTAAGCCAAAGCTCGATTGGTGTAGAGCTTGGCGCCAGGGGTTACTTCTGTCGGTGGGAGAGATCACCAGGTCTCACTGGACAGCTACCGCCCGCCTTAAGCTGGGCAGCCCTCAGTCAGTATGATGCTTCCCGCCATGACCTGCCTGTTTCACTGGGTTCGTATAGCTTAGATAATCATCTCTTCAAGTGGGCTACTAACGTCCGCACGAGCAAAGGCTCAAAGAAGAAATTAGAAAACTGCATCTCTTTTCTTTTTGCAACCTGGTTCGTTAGGACCATGTGTCCTGGAATGACCAATGACCTACAGCAGATCGATGATGCACGGAAGACTGCCGTCTTTGACAAAGAACTCTCCCGACTGAACATCGACATTGCTTGTCTCCACGAGATCCGACTGGCTGACTGTGGCACCATCAGGGAAGCCAATTACACTTTCGCTTGGCTGGGGAAGCCCTCGGATGAACCTCGGCAGCACGGTGTAGGTTTTGCCGTAAAGAACACGCTAGTCGTCTTCATTGAACCTACGTCATCAGGTACTGATATAATCTTTGCGCTCCAACTGTCAACATCCCTAGGCCCGGTGAACATCTACAGCGTGTATGCTCCAACCCTCCGCTCCACCTTTGAGGAGAAATACAAGTTCTATGAGGCTCTGGATCAGGCAATATCCAGTATCCCAAACAACAAAGGCCTATGCTTACTAGGAGACTTCAATGCTATAGTGGGAGCTGACCATGATGCCTGGTCCGCATGTCTCGGCTTTTATGGAAGAGGCAAGATCAACGAGAATGGTTAGCGATTGCTGGAGGTGTGCTGCTCTTACAGCCTATGTGTGATGAACACCTTCTTCCAATGCAAGAAGATCCACCAGCAGGTGTCCTGGAGACAGCAACGTTCACTCCACTATCACCAGATAGACCTTGTCATCACCAGGTGTGCGAAACTGGCAAGCGTCTTCCTCAACCGTAGCTACCACGATGCTGACTGCCACACGGACCATTCCCTTGTTGTCAGTAAGGTGCAAATATAACCCAAGAAACTGCACCATGCCAAGAAGGGTCACCCTCGCATCAACACCTGCTGTGCAGGCAACCGAGAGAAAACACAGCAGTTCATCAGCAAAGTGCAGGAAGCTCTCACCAAAGTGACACCTGATGACACTATTGACTACATGTGGTCCCATCTCCGTGACTCTGTGTACAACTCAGCCATCATAGCTTACGGCATTAGAGAACGAAAACACGTCGTCTGGTATGAGTCAAACTGAGAGGAGATGGAGCCCGTGACTGAGGCAAAGAGAAACCCCTCCTGGCATATAAGTCTACACCTAGCCCAATAACATTACAAGCCCTCAGGAATGCAAGGATCAACGCTCAAAAGACCACCCGCCTTTGTGCCAACATATACTGGCTTAACCTTTGCAACATTATACAGACGAAGATGAATGTATGTTGGCTGCAAAAAGGCAACAGGCGCCCCTCCCCCCTCAAAGACCACTCCTCTCAAGCCCAAGGCAGATGAAGACATCACAGACCAGGAGAAACAACTGCATTGATGGGTTCAGCACTATCTCTAGCTATATGCAACCAAAAACAACGTCACTGACACTACCCTGGATGATATTCCAGACTTTCCTGGATGCTATTCCAGACATGCCTGTCATGGAGGAGCTAGACATGCAGCACACCCAGGAAGAGCTCAGAAAAGCCGTAGACTGCCTTGCCTGTGAGACGGCTTCTGGAAGCGACGGCATTCCGCAAGAAGTCCCCAAGAGTGGGAAACCAGCGCTGCTTCAGCCGCTACACATACTCCTCTGCATCTGCTGGGAACAGGGATATATCCCACAGGACATGCGTGACGCCAACATCGTCACTTTGTACAAGAACAAGGGTGACCGTAGCGACTGCAACAACTACCGGGTCATCTCCCTCCTTAGCGTTTTATTAAAGGCTTTCGCCCGTGTTGCCTTGGCGCGGATGCAGATCCTTGCCTCTAACGTGTACCCAGAGTCCCGGTGTGGATTTTGCGCTGGCAGATCAACTGTAGACGTGATCTTCTCACTACGTCAGCTGCAGGATAAGTGTCATGATCAGCAGATGCCTCTTTACATTGCCTTCATAGACCTGACGAATGCATTTGACCTGGTCAGTCGAAGTAGACCCTTCAGGCTCCTGCAGAATATTGGCTGCCACACACGCCTACTTGCTGTCATCATGTCGTTTCAAGGGAACATGCACAGTACAGTGTGCTTAAACGCGGCAACATCAGAGGCTTTCCCGGTAATCAGCGAAGTAAACAAAGCTGTGTGCTTGCATCGACGCTCTTCGTCATATTCTTCTCCAGTACGCCTTCAAGGACTGCAGCGATGGAGTGTACATCCATACCAGGGTAAACGAAAAGTTCTTTAACATTGCCCGTCTCCGTGCTAAGACTAAAGTCACAAAGGTACTCATTCGTGAATTGCTTTTCGCCGGCGATGCAGCCTTGACATCCCACACGGAAGACGGACTGCATCAGCTGGTTTGTCGCCTATCCAATCCTTGCAAGGAATTTCGAATGACCATCAGCTTGAAGAAAACAAACGTCATGGCGTAAGATGCAGACTCCTTTCCCTCTATCACCATCGAGTGGTACAACTTGGAAGTTGTTGAGAACTTCACATACCTCAGGTCCAACATCTACAGCTCACTCTCAATTGATTACGAGGTGAATGGCAGGATTTGCAACGCAGCTGCAGTGATGGCTAGACTTAACCAGAGGGTATGGAACAACCCAACCTCACAGAGAAGACCAAACTGCATGTCTATCTAGCATGCGTGCTCATCTCACTCCTCTACAGCAGCGAGACATGGACCATCTATGCTAGACACGAGAGACAGCTCAACAGCATGCGCCTGAGATGTCTGCGGTGCATTGTGCACATTAAGTGGCAGGACAAAGTACCCAATACAGAGGTTCTAGAAAGCACCAACATCAACAGCATGTTCTCTATTCGCAGCCGGAGGCGCCTTCGCTGGCTCGGACAGGTCAAGAGAATGGACTCAGACCGACTGGACATCCAAGCTTCCGCTACAAAGATGTTTGCAAGAGGGACATTAAGACGGCCAACATCGATGTCAACAAGTAGGAGAGCTAACGACCTGGCGCATATATGTGAGGCAAGGAGTTAGCAAAGCTAAGGATGACCGGAATATAAAGCACGCTAAAGAGACAGAGAGCCAGAAGGAAGGAACAGCTGAATCTGGAGCTACGCCCTCGTGTCACTGAAACGGAAGGATGCCAAGAAGAACCACATCCTGGACCCTTCATCGAATGATGCAAACACTTTATTTGGAAGCTTTCTTTTGGTGCATTATCTCTAGCGTACGTCACCATAATTTTTATAAAATACACCCGTATAGTTCGACAAAGGAATATGACGAACGGAGCCAACCATGTGCGTTAAGGGGGCTGGCAAATCTCACTTGAGGAGTCATAATTTGTACATAAAGGCTCGATGAAGTTTCGTTTTATATCGGTTGAGCAGAGGTTTCAATTGCCTGGAAATCATGGACAACACAAGCGTTTTGCTGGGCAAACAATTTTAACAATTATCTTTCGATAAATAATACATATTTTTATAATATAATTATATTTAAAATTATGATACACATTTGTATAAGTTTTAGCCACGGATATTTGATCACTAAATTTACCTTCAGGGTACCTTCAGCAAGGTACGCAATTAAAACAGTATTATTTATTCCGTATCTGGTAACGTAGGTCTACACGTGTCGATTACTCTCCATCCTGCCAAGTAACTGCTAGGTACTAACATTTCAGGGTGAATGAACCATCTTCGTATGTTTGTTCTTTTATATGAAAAGCATCGGCATCATTATCAGGCATACATCTAAGTCACGTATGTCTAAAACACACCGACATATAATAGCAATTTCTTATCTGTGACCTGAACCTGAACCATTGTGAGCCTAGGATCTAGTGTGACGGTATTTCATTGGCTGGATATATATATATGGCTACTCCTTGTGAGATGCCTGGAAGATTGCCATGGCAAGATACAGACAATCATCTCAAGGTGTAAATGTTGACGCTCGTACATCCGATGCTTCCGGTACTGTCCAATTTATCCTAATGGAAGCATAATGCTGTCAAATTCACATCTACCATGGTCACTACTATGGTCATCTCGAAAATCTTGTTATCGCTTCTCTCCAATGAATGGTCATATCAAAACGTGGTCTTCACTAGAAGACTTTCGGTGAGATATTGTTAAATGAAAAGTTCACTGATCTGTCATCCAATATGGCCACCATAAGGAACATCTTAAAATATTGCTGAGTAGATGGTCATTTTGTTTGTACACTAAGAACATAATTCGTCGCAAACATCCAATATTGCCACCATGGTGTCCATCTTGAAACATATTGGTAATTGTACTCCTCCTGAAATTATGGAGTTTTCAATTAAAGATTTCAGATGATGTCAAGTTGGTGCTATAAAGAAATGGTGCCGATCTCAAATCTGTTATTGCCAGAGAAGCATCCATCTTAAAAATGTTGTTATAGCTACTCCACAAGAACAGACGGTCGTATCAATAGAAGGTGTTTCACTAGAAATCGCCTATGATATTTTCATGTGTGATGTTTACAAAAATACTTGTTATGCTGTTTAGTTTGTTCTACGTAAAGAGGGTGCTGATCTGACCCCCAATATTCCCGCTACTCCGGCCATGTTCACAACAGAGACATCGTTTCTATTTTACCCTAAATTCTCTGATTTTATATTATCTTTTCATCGCTTCACTAAAGGCGGCTTGTTTCCTCACATGTATATCATCATCGCTAGATAAAGGTAATTTTGATTATCACTCCTTCCCCTGCAAGTCAACTTACACCCCGGATTAAGCTTCACATAGCCATTTACAATAAATTAAAAAAATAAAGCAAAGAAAGTATCAAAGTGAACAAAATATCACAATTACCAATAACCATATGCACCGTCTGCATATTTTCCTATCACTTCGCATATTACACAAATGCACAGAATTATTATTCATCAAAATGAAAGGCATTTGGTCATTATTGTTAATGTTTCTTGTCTGTACGAAATAAACATGTCAGACCATCCTAGCTCATAAGTTTCACGGTAATGATGGGAAGCTGATCGAGCCTTGCAAATACGTATCTTGACGGTCATCGTTAGGTTTTAATATGGAATCTTCACTTGAACAGGTGGGTGGTCATACTTTTGGTGCCTTTTGCTACAACATTATAGCAGTATGTGGCTGGTTTCGAATGATCATGGTATTCATCTTACTCCTAACGTATGGCACCATAGTGACCATTTCCAACGTCTTATTATCACAAACCATTGCATGAATGGCGGCAGTGACATGGAGGTATAAATACAATTGTTTTGTGCAATATTTATTTAGTCTTCACTGAAAGCGGTGCATATTTGAGCAATCAATATATTAATACCTTTAGAATGAGTTTAAAAAACACAGATCAAATGGATATTGTGGTCAAGTTAAACGCCATTTCTTGACTATGTCCTTGAAATTCCCTCAAAACTTAACCTGTTCCCTGACAATAATTTCTTTTCTCATTTCAGAGACGTATCATTGCCAACAACTATGCTCATTAGAAACTACATTCAGCTGCACACAATGCAGCATACAGAGTTCTTCAAAATACATTCCCAAAGAGTTGGCTTCAGTGGTAAGTTATGAGCAGTTATGGGGGCGCACTATTTGAGGTGGAATTCATTCTGACAATGGGAATGTGAAATTACACAGCCAGTTAAAAAAATGTCATACTGGAGACAAGGGGAATTTAATATTAAATACGGGTTCTAAATGTTTGGCTGGTCCTATGGTAATTAAATACTGAAAGCGTCAACATCATTAATAGTGTGGCCTTTTATGGCTATTAGAGACATTTAACACGGGTAACATGTCCAAAGACAAATTTGGGTCTATATTGCGGCACCAATATGATTTCAGGATTAAATGATATATTGAATATTACGGGAATTTATTAGTGAGTTACTATATGGTCGAACATATTTAATGATAATCCCACAGGAATTCTGATGATATAAAGGAACTAGATTACTTATTGTGGAAAGTACACGTGACTAGGTGAAATTTGAAATAGCCCGCGTAATTAGATGATATGGATGAAGGCCGAGTGTTTTACATATGATTGCTCAATATTTCCAACATGGCTAGGCTTTGTCTTAAATTTCTGATATGAACTGTAATTTTAACGGAGAACAATACTATAAAATAGTATTTCACTTTCCCTGCTTAGACACTTGTAATATATTTTATTTTCAAACACATTTTGTATTTTATATGAATTTTTATTTATTTATTCAATTTGCTTGTTTGCTTAACGAGGTTCTCAGGAACTATAACATATCAAATACATGTGCTATTTTTATATCGTTTGATGCAAATGGTAATCAGACGACATTACAGTGTGAAAAGTATTGGTATTGTAAGTGATGGCTATCTGCCGTAATTCATATGATGAGTTTTCTAGTAGAAGGTCCCATACTTATTCCACAGTTTTGGTCATCTTGTTGTTCCAGTTGTTTAGATGCCACAACCACAAAAGCACTATGCAAAACAGTTGTTAACGCGTATCTCCTTGAAATTAAAGTCCATAATTTACTGCCTCGGGTTATGTACATTTGATTTTACATAAGCACCTCACGCCACATTGTATACTCATTTTAACTATATTATCTCTTGATGTATCTGCACCTCAGGCCTTACGAACACTATATATGTAGCCTAGGCACATAATTATTGAACAAAATACACAACCAACAACAACTAATTTTTCTTATCTTCCTTTAAGATTTGATTGAGGACCTAATCACCATCATATTTTTCTACTTGGAAATACCCGTAAAGTAAGATTAAAGCATTTTCGAGGTAGCAAGTCTGCTTGATGCCAATGAATTTGTTTGTTGTAAATAAAGTGCAGTAAAGTGAATCAGACTAATGGATATGTATATAAAAGTTTTGTTTGAATAAGAACTAAAAGAAACTCAGGTGATTCTTACTCCACGGCCGGGATCGCTCTCTACGGCTCTATATGTTGTTCCAGCTGAGCGATATCACGATAGGTTCATCTACATAAGAAAGCAAGAAATACGAAGAAGAAAAGAACGGATACAAAAGGCAATATGGTGCAATGCAATATGATATTAGCATAGAATGTAGGATAAACATTGACGCTGAAATCAACCGATATACAACAAATGAACGAGATTCGGCATTTTGTTAAGAATGATATTACAACAATCAATTGTTGTTGCACAACTAAGAAATAAATACTTCATTCTCACATTGCTACATCCTGAATCCAAAGTCCAGGTACAACTTTTCAAGTGATTATTTCGTCAAAGCCTTTGTTTGTATCTGGAGATGTAAATCGTCATTAGTGGACGGAAAAATGTAATGAATGTTATGAAGGAACTGAAAGCTCATAAATCTACAGGTCACTGTTCCATTTTCGTATTCATTCTCAGATCTGCCGCGGTATGACTGGCTTCATTGCCGACGAAGTTTGATCAATATTCAACGAACTCTATTGCTGACCAAACTCAAACATTATTCGTTTCTTGTAAATATACGTGATACGTGAATCACATCTTTATACACAAACGTTGAGAAACGTTCGTCTGCGAGTTAATTTGATCATAGGCACAAGCTTAGAGGACAGCAGCATTATGAAGTACTTAGACAAAACTGACTTTCTCTGTGCAGCCAGAATGTATTATGAACGAAGCATTTATGTTGATCACAACTGATAGTCATCATTCACCACATAACTAGAAATCTTGTGACGGCCAACTAAGCGGATGGCAGTTTCAGTCTGTTTTTAAGAAGTGAGGATTGCATATGTTATCCTGTTCCTAGCTGGAGATGTACAAGGTAGGCATTGACTAGAAAAATGTCATAAATTAGATGTTGGACCGGAAAAAGATCACGAATCTGCAGGTTTAGTCTCTATTTCTGCATTCGTTCACAAAGCTGTTGTAGTTTGATTGGCTTCAATGCTGACGAAGAGTGAGCAGTATTTCATGAACACCATTGCTGACCAAAATCAAGCAATACTCCTCTCTTGTGCATATGCTTGACACATTTATTGTATCTATATACAAGAAAGCGGATAAACATTTGCAAGCTATCGTGACTACATGCAGGATCTTAAAAATCAGTATCATTGAGAATCAAATTACCACCACGGACATATTTCAGAGGTAGTCGAATCAAATAAATATCACGGATTCACCTTTACAAACAACGTATCATGGATAAAAGACACTCAAGTGTAATTCAAGTCAATTGATGAAATGGAAACCTAGATATACTACGGAACAAATTAAACGTTTGTACCATGAATGTCAAAGCAATCATTTACACAACCATCTCAAGGTCAGTTGTTGCATGTGCTTCTCAGTATGGGATCTACATTGGGAGAAGGTCGCCGCCAAGACGTTAGAGCTGGTACAAAGAAAAGCAATTAGGTATGTTTTCACCATTTATACAAACTACCAGGGAGTGTGTCAAGAATTTGAGAATTTAAGTGAGGAGGAATTGAATCAAAAAGTCACACGAACAGACTTTCATACTGTGTAAGATTAAAAAGAGCCATATTAACATAGATAAAGACAATTGTATACTGCTTAGGAACGACAGAATAATAGGGGTACAACGATTCTACCGAAATACGCAAGCATACATTATATGTGTATTCCGTCTATCCAGTCACAATTCGTGATTATAATCAGCTATCTGCTCATATCACAGCTGCTGAAATCACTATTTGCAACCTAGGTTGTCGAACGTCATGGCTAGTGACGCAAGACACCGTTGAATATCGAACTGTAAAATATTCTAGCCTTTATAAAGCTGCAAATAGTCATTTGAATGGCATTTGTTATAATGTGTCTAACCGAAATGTGCAGTCATTACATTACCACAACTGTTCTATTAAGATCTTTGTTGATAACTGGGAAGGAAACTACATTTGAAGCATCTATTTCGCTTTTGTCTTCTGATTCAATGTATATATCTGTATCTATAGTCAACGTATGTTGTGAAACATTGCTATATGTATACAGTTATCATGTACACAATTATTGCGTGAATCATAATTATTAAAATGCATTGTGTATGGACTAAATTATCTTAATACACTAACATCACGGTCTTTCTCTTTTTTTCCCCAGTTACCAATCAACATGCATTTTTATGTTTATATAGCTTCGACTCTATTTGCAATATATGTTCTGCATTACAGGTTTCTGTCGAGACCATCCAAAACATAAAGAAGGATCTACTTGATGCCCCTAGAATCAAATGCCAGCAAATATGTTCCTGGTTCTGTAATGGATTGCTGATTATTTTTGTGCTTTTCTGCCTTTCAGCGTTTGTTTTTACTATAATATTGATAATTTTATGTGCCACCGAACCAATATTTATTAGCAAACAAAATACTTTTGTCGTACTTGGTTGTTGGATCGTAATTGAAATCTCAATCGGAATAGGTTTCAGCCTCGGATGTAGACGTTATTATAAGGTACTTTATGCTCCCTCGCCATCTCTCTCTCTCTCTCTCTCTCTCTCTCTCTCTCTCTCTCTCTCTCTGCTTCCAAACTATATATTTATTTAAGTAAAGTATAGTATCGATCAATATGAAAGAATTTACAATAACGTTCGGCATATGAATTGCTAATATGTAATCCGTATAATCCAATAATGTTCGATCAATTTCTCATTAATCCTAAAACTGTTCTAGGTAGGATTAACATTGCTACTGTATTGTTTATGTGTTATTGGGACAACACAACTACATTCAACATAATGATTAATCCAATTATTTATCTCAATCTAATCTCATCAAGGTAGACAATCACTGTAGTCCTGAAAAGTGTTACATAATCAAATAATGTTTCATTATATATTTAAATCCCTGAATATAATCAAATAATCCCAAAGTACTTAATGTTTAAATCAGGGTAATTGTGCTTTCAATTCACGCTTGTTCACGTGACCCACAATAAATATCAGAGTGTGATTCTATCTTGATTCAGGTGTTGATTTATAACCTTAACTATCAGTCTTGTTATGAACGATTTCTTACTACGGTGTATCACTATACTTTGACGAGAGGCCCGGAGTGGCCGAGTGTTCTAAAGCGCTCTCCACTGCGGATCACTGCCATCTCATCTCTGTCTGCATGTGTTCGAGTCTCATATTCGGCTAATGTGGGTATGTGAGAAAGCTTGTCAGTAGTTTCTCGTGGGTCGGTGGTTCTTTCTGGTAGTTTTCCCAGATTCTTCCTCCACCATTAATTCTGGCCGCCATGAATAGCCTAACGAATGCTGGAAAATGGCATTAAACCCTAGAACAACAACAACATACTTTGATATTTCAAACCATTGAATTCAGTGGACTACAAATATAACTTCATGGTATCAAATAACATTAAAAAAATATAAAATACATTCAAAAGATGATGCATAATTCCGTAACAATGTGCACACAATAAATGAATTGTCCGCTCTCAGTCACTTGCCATGTGTCATATTTAGTCTGCAAAGTAGCCTAGTAGAATACTGATTGGATGCTCAATCACCTAATTGTCATATCTCATGTAACAAATCAGAACAGAACGTGGTTTACAAAACAAATATCACTGGGATATGTCTGAGAAATATTTATTGTAGATTCACTATGTATGTTGTTTTTAAAGCTGTAAATCTTTAAGAAGAAAACACAATTTAAATTATTTGGATACATTCTTAATAAAGTTTTCTTTGGATAGCATCCACCCCCGCCTATATTAAACATAGGTAAATGCCTTACACATATTTGTAAGTTTACTGGTTATATCCAACAACAACAACAACAACAAATAATATCTGTTCACTGCAAACTAAAATAATTCAGGAGACAGAGCTGCATTCTCCATTGCACAAGGTTATTTACAATGGTACGTATATGTCATTTAATATATATTTATTGTAATTGAATTTTTTGTTTGTCAGTTTTAAATAACATTTTTTTTTCATTGGGTGTATTATAATGTAAATCTATTCACTAGAGATGATATTTTTTCAGAAAATCAGTTGACCTGAATTATTCCCTTGTAAACAAGTAATGTTGACCCATGTCCTGAGCTTGATTCAGGGTTAGTGGAAACCTCGTAAACATGATCTATTTTTAAGATTATTGGTTCTTGTCAAGGCCAAGATGGGACTAGTGAATTAAGAAGTAAACAAGTTTTTTGTCTTAAAGTAAAATGACTGGTTAGGGTCACGTTAGGAGTATGCCATATAAATGATCACGTGACTTCTTCACCCCCACCATTTTCTCGATTTTGCAATTTGGGGAATTTTTTCGAAGCGGCTTATTAGTATACGATATTATCATTGTTTTAGTGAAATATAGTTATTTCTGGGGTTTTACACCTGACATTAAGTAATTTTCTTTTGTTGTAGCCAGATTTGGAATCCATGTTAATTTGCAGTTCGTTTGGATTTAAAAGGATTAGTTTATATCTCTGGAAATATTTGATATGCTCATACATAATTCTTAGACAAAGACAGTTTATCAACCTTTTTTCCAAATTTCGAACAATGAAGTGTTAAATATTGTGTTTATACAAGGAACTGTAGATACGCACAAAACACACTTCAGAATACGTCATCATCTTCAATATTAGATTTTCCAACAGGATTCGAACTTGAATCTGTTAGAATATTTCATTACTATGACTTTTGGAACTTTATTCGTGGGGTTTTCTTGGATTACGTTTGTATTGATTCTTAAAGTTGTAAGTTTTTTTTTCTTCATGTTTGCAGTCATTTTCCAGTAAAACTAATTATTTGTTAAATTTTACAAAGAACGCATGCCAGAAAGTTATACAATTATTACATTCGTTTCGATCTCAAAGCAGTTTAGAATTTTCTTTGTTACTGTTTATTAGAGCCTAAACATGTAACAATAAGTACTGTCCATCATTTTTTTTTGGCGCAAAACAGCATTTCATGGGACTCGTGGATCCATGTCCAGAAGTTAAATGATTTAAATATGTCCAAAGCTATTTGTAATAAGTATCGCATTTTTTAAAACGTTATGACTGTATTACAGCGTCGTGAATTTTTCCAAATTCATTAACATATTGGCGGATTGCCAAGTAATTTGTGATCAAGTCAGCATTATAGAATGTCCAATGGCTATATTACTGATCGTTACTGGGTGTTGGAGGTTATCGATATCTAGTGTATGATCGACCTTGGTATTATTGTCCAGCTCGAGTGACAATAAAGATGATAAAATTAATGGATTTAATAAATGAGCAGAGATATGTAATAGAACCTTACAATAGCCCCTATATACAATATAAAAATTAAGCAACTTAAAGAAAGTAAAACTATACAAGACACTTGAAGAATACACTACTGTTAGAAAAATACATTACCAATCGTTATTTTAACAATTGTAAGTAGCAGTGTCGTTTACATGGATATGATAAATTTCATCATACAATCGAGTGAGCTCTGGAACATAATTTTTCAGCATGAACACACACCTGAAGACTGTTGCGCGTCCCTCCAGATCCGACACAGGCAGTAGGTCGGGGTTGACCTATTCATTCTGAATTTTCTTGTATCGCTGCCAAAATGATCTCTTTCTTGCATCCAGCGTCTTACTGATATCAACTTCAATATGGGTGGTTGTACTTCTACGTCTACCAATGTCTGGAGGTATATCCTTGTTAAAATATATAAATATGCAATCTAATTAGATTATTATAACCCCATGGGAGATATGTTATGGTACTCATATTCATTACATAATGCTTATATTGACTATTTTAAAGGTACCATTGAGCATTGACAACAAGATAGCAGAATACAACACTGAGTTGATCAAAAATGGTATATTAATAACGTTGGTGCGTACACGCCAATTGAGAAACGCTTATGTATCCTTTTCCAAAGATTGCTTTTTCATTACAAGAATTATACCTTCTGTAAATGCTGAATTACATATAGTGAACACATGTTTTTTTATTGGATGTCATATTTACTGTCTTTCGGATATGTACTAGAGCTAGATATATTTGTTTGGTTTGGACAATAAATACAATACATTCATTATGTTTCAAAAAATATTTTTGTATATGTATCATTTCAAACATATAGCACATATTTAAATAATGCAATAAAAAAATTTGAGAACTCTGTTTACGAAAAATATGTTTGTCTTTCCATATTTGAAGAACATAGGATTTTTTTCTTCAAAAAATCCACAAATGCCACAAATAATTACCTTAACATTATTTAGATTGTATTTTACAGGGTTTCATTTGAGAGTTGCAAGGTTCGCCTCCTCTCTCTCTCTCTCTCTCTCTCTCTCTCTCTCTCTCTCTCTCTCTCTCTTACACACACACACACACACACACACACACATATGCACAGAGCTGCGGAAAACCACTTAGATCTTCGCTAGGCCTTCAAACTGAAACGTTCTACATTTTTGCTCTCTTTTCGGGAGTATCACCTAGATATTATATCTAGTTATTGTTTGGCAATCGGAGCAACCTTTGGTGTTCCTGTCAGAAGCCAGACAAAGCTAAAAAGCCAATTGTTTCCAATTGAATATTTATAACATAACGCTAAATAAAATTTTCAAACTTTTTGCGAGCATAATTTGCGTTTTCATTAAACTAATTATGTATATATACATTGCATGCAACAACAAGCAAAGATCCTCAAAATAGAAAACTGGTAAGGTTCATAACGTGTTAGACAGGATTTCATAAATTCAGATAACATATTAAAGTTCCAATGTCTGTTTAATCATCGGAACAGCACTTAATCTTTAAAGATATTGAGCCAAACCTCACTTTGTTCCATTGAAGCCATATAGTACTGACTTCTCATCACGTTATGAGCCATATAATGTATCTTTTGTCCTGTGACATTCAACCATTTTTTATATGTGTACGAATTAAACCGATATTGATCAACGATGTCTTGGATCAATTGATTTCAGTCAAAAGCTGAAAAACAAAATGAGATGACATCACTGTTTTAAAGATAAGAACCCAAGACCACGCTCTACCAGACTACGTTCAGTCCACGTGCTCCCATTAAATCCAATTTACGCTTGAAGATAATTCCTAATAATGATTATAATAAAACAAACACTGGAATCTCGAACATTGTTGTATTTAATAGTGTTGCTTAATAGTTTTGTGTGCATTCCCAATCAGTTTAATATTTATTTAAATGATTTGCATGATTATCTTGGTCAGGTAAACAACCCAATTTTCACCACCTATATTTGATGCAACCCCTGTAGCCCATATTTTATTTGCAGAGTTTTCCTTATTATGTTTTCTTGGGGGAATAGACAATGGGGTGACGTGTTTCTTAAATTCGTTTAAAGAGAACTATTACAAACCAGCATATATTTTGCACTGAAAGGAAACTGGACTGTAATATTTTTTAAACTAAAAAACAATCCCATCTTAGACCAAACATTTTAGTTTCACCTACCCTACTCAGCTAAGTATTTATTTACCTGAACCTAACTTTTCAGCACAATGGAAACATTACGTTGGCAGGATTTAACCCGTGCACATAAGGACCGCACATCCTAGCTCGAATATCAAATTGTATTTTTATTTCAAATGATGCATCTACTTTATTGTTCATGCATATGTTAAAATGTGACCTTTTAAATGTATCGGCTCCTTTATGGTTCCTGATAGGACTGTCACTTGTAAATACTACTACTACTACTACTACTACTACTACTACTACTACTACTACTACTACTAATAATAATAACAATACAAATTATACTAATAATAATAATTATAGTTGTAATAGAAAAACATCCTACCAAAACATCTGTATACAGTCACGAGCTTTCTGGACAATAAACTGTAAATCTGTATTACATACAGGTAAGCTTTATTTTATAAATATTGAATCCTATTAACTGACGTCATGTAATGCAAATGAGTAGAGATTCGAGTTCAATGGATGCTCGGGCATATATGCTAGTTCTATAAGTTCTATCGGGCATGAATCGTATTTCTATACAGCTTGGAAGACAATGAGAATTATATTTTTCTGCTTTAGTTAGTCTGTGCTTTTCTTTCCGAAAACGGAATGGTACAAAAATCGAATTATTTATCAAGGAAACCTCAAGCAACCAATAGAGTTAAGAGCCTCGAAAGAAATTGCAATGGTTCAAATAGAAATGAATCCTTTCTTGAATTTTGCGTAACGTCCTTCTAACTCTTCAGAACATAAAATGCTCTGCATATATTTCTTTTTATAACGCAAAAATAGTCTGTGTTGTCAAAAACAACCAGTAATATACATTATGTTGTGTGCTTAGTGTTGTGTTCTTAATGTGCTGCTGTTAAAACACATTGAAAGCAGGAACTGTGTTCAACTCCTTCATAAGACTACTTTTTGTATGAACTGTGTTCAAATCCTTCATAGGACTACCTTTTGTGTATGTTTGCTCTTGAGTAAATATTATTTCATTTTGAAACAAACTGGAATCATCCATTCTTCGTGCTTCATATAATATGATTGAATTTGATTTTTAAAAATCACTGTGTATTGCCCTCTGACTTATGCGACAGGCATTCGAAGACGGAACACCATTAATCGTTCATCAAGCGTCCATCCCCCACGTGATCAGCCCTCATTTAACGTACTCTCTTGCCGTTTTGTTTTACGGTTCTGTGGATAACATAAGTATACATGTCACATTTCAGGTTTAGTGAGACATAACATTTAATATTGTTTCGTTTCAAAGTGATACTATCTCGTGTCTCTCTTTAGCAATATATAATTTTTCATCTGAGAGAAGACAGAAAACCAGAGTGGGAAACGTTCGTAAATATCTCTGAGACAGAAGCACAACATAATGCAGATAATATCCCTGTTTTGACCCGATCCGGGAATGAGGATCTCGCCCAAGCCACAAAGGTATATACAATGATTCAAGAACATCTGTTAACCTAGAATATACTATGTACTCTGAGATTTTGAGTAAACAGTTACAGTTTTACATATGGAAAGAAACAAGGCACGAGTATAGACACACATATTAATAAAATTTAAGTCCGCATATTTCTGAAAATGTTATGCCGGAAAATGAAATGATACACTCTGTCTCTCTGATGTATACAAAATATGAATAATTAGGTTATATATTATTGATGTTATTAACAAAGGCGCTCAAAATTTAACTGGAGGACGGATTATAAAGGTTCAACAAGATCAAAATACCCAAGCCATTGCAAAAGCATCCCATTCCACCATATGATGGGTTCATACATTATCTCTTTGAAACATCGTCACAGTCAATGAAAACATACTTATTGGCGTTATCATTACATTCTACATTTTTGTATACGTTAAGAAAAATGCTGCTAATGTAATGTTCTTGCATTCTTTGAAATATCAACTCAATTATGCGATTGTAATAGAAGTTCAGAATAAGTAAATTATAAGAAATAATATCTACTATATGTTGTGAGTAAAAGTATTTTCATCATTTTTTGTCCTGCTTTCTTATCTTGTTGCAGAAAAAAAAATATCTGTAGTAACTTCATCGTTTATATTGAGCATGGCATTATGAATGTGACGGTGTTATTGCTGTACATTTTGGCTCAATACACAGATGCATCTAACTTCATAGTTCAAGTTACTCACGTAATTTTTACCGACAAAAAATAAAACAGAAGTAGGGAATTAAAGATAACGTAAAGGGAATTAATAACTTTTGCAGTTGAGATAATTCAAAAGGAAAATTAATTAATTTTTCTAAATTGATTTCGAACTTGTTTATGAATAAATGAAATACTGAAATTTTAAAATGTAAACATACTAAGACAATAATTGAGAAAAACGTTATTTGTCATTTTATTGACTCTGTATAATACACTTAAACAAGATTCTTTACATTCCGTTTTGTATTGACTTAATGATCAGTTGTAGATTTGTTTAGTCTAAAATATAGCATTACATCTGACAGTCAGACATCAGAGTTAAATTAGAATTAGAATTATTTATTATCGAACGTGAACGGTTTTATGAAGTAGTGGGTAACTTGTAATATATATATATATATAGTTTGTTGTTTTATATGACTATAATCAAACTACTTTGTCATCCAAAAAAAGAAATGATCAAAGAACATGGTTTGAATGACTTGGAAGCCTAGTGCAAACTTACATTCACATTTACCGAAAATAATTTGATTCATATTGGTGAGAAAAAAAAGATTAAATTGTTCTGTATTGTCAGCATATAAAATGTGATGAGAAAATGAGTAATCCTTGAGTATCAAAAAGAAAAAAGACATTTCCTCAGAAGTGTTCAGTACCATTGACTAAAGTAACCATTCTTTTGTAATTCAGTTATCAGATTATAAGTACTTTTCTTATTAAAAAGTAGATAATTAGCATGTTACTCTTGTTCTACAAAAGGTCATTGGTAACATTTCCACAACATGACCGATACACAAACGTAAATTATTATTGTGACTATTGTCGTAAACTATGTAATGGAAAAGAGCCTAAACAAAAGTTTTGAAACGTTCAACCATTAATTTATTTCCTTACTGATTAGAGACCAATTCTTGCCAAGTGTTGCCATTGTTGCAATAACTCGAGAAGGCACTATAAGTTTTGTTTCCTGTTTCAAAATAAAAGTGATGGTAGAGTTAGGTAAGTTGATAAGTAACGAAAAGAATGAAACTCCCCACTTTAGCCCCTTACGCCCCCATTTACTGACGCGTTGAGTCACTTGGTAGTATTGGCACACATGGTTTATCAAAAATTAGGTAAAGAAACCATAGCTTTATATAGGCCCCGCATGTTTAGCAGACTCTGGAAATGTGAATTCCATATCTTCTACAATAAAACATTCTCAATTAGGCGTGTTCCATTTCGACACTTAACACAACATACATGGCAAGAGCAATCATCGCCAATGACACCGTTAGTATTCATAGCTTCTCCAGATCCCCTATTTTACTTGCAAAGAAAGGTCACGGGTTAATTGCCAAAGCGCATTGAATTTTTCCATCTTCCCAAAATGGGGAAACAACTCTTGTAAGTAAATATCACACTGAACAGAAGGTGTTACCATTCTATGGAACAGTGCACGCCATTAATATTGACACATGAATGGAACTACCAATTTATTTCTAAATTATCAGATACTTACCATTTTAGGACTTTTAAAGAAATCAACCTCCTTATTGGTATTTAATAAATATATTCTGTATACTTATTTTGTTCATCAACAATGTATATGAAACAGCTATGAAAAGACTATTCAGCTGACAAAAGATATTTCTTTTTACACAAATTAATTAAGCATCTTTAAGACCTTTTCCTCTGCACATTTTCTTAAAGTGGGTTTAGTCAAGATGTATTACATTGTTGTGCTTTATTATACATTACCGTCACAATTCTAACCGTGTCAGATTTTCTCTTGTGATGAACGAGGATTCTGTGGCGAAAAAAAACGTAAGCAGAAATATATTTGTATCAAAGGACAACACAGTTACCAACATTTTATCACAGCGTCGGGTCACATCATGGTACATTAATGTATATCTGTCCGTGGAAATGTTCTTCTTTTATTTTTGATTTTTGAAACGTTTTTACTCCATGTGGTGTTTTAAGAAGGTATTCAAGGTTCTGGGCTATGTTGATACTCTGATTATGGTTATTTTAATAAAACACTCCGCAAACATTGGTTTAAGGAATTTCCTTACGTCATTGCGGATCGGAAAGAATAGCGCTACTTTTCATGAACAATCACAAACCGGGATCTCATCCAGCATGCAGAACGAAAACTTGAATTGCTTCGATTGCTGACACACACAACTTCCATTCTACAACTACTGGATGTTCATATCTAGTGTTCACTGAAAGTAAAATTCATTTCATCTGCAGTCAACCTGGGTTACATTAACACGAATCTAATATTAAACAAGGCCAAGTTCCCAACGGTGTTGTCTCATGCCCTTGTCAGTTTTGCATTTCTCAGATCAAGGAAGAAACACGGATTCGCTCATGGAAACCTGACACCATTGACAAGACACAGCTTGTCTATAGTCATTTGAAAATGTAGACTTGTCAACACATTCCAGCATGTGTCCCCTCAACAGCAGCAAAACCATCATCTTATGAGGACTTACAGGCATCAAAGACCGTCTGTCCAACATGTGGTTGTCATCTTTGAGTAATTTCTTTGGCCTTATACCTCATCATTTATATAAAATTTACTAGGTAGTGCCAGTTTGACCGCAAGTTAGACGAGCAAAACGGGTGTTATGTTACGAGTTTTACAGTAAGTTAGTGGAACAGGCAACATAGGATAAGACAAGTAAACAACTAAAGGAGATCGTACTGTATGAAAAAGAGATTAGAAGAAGAAAGAAAAGCAACAAAAAAACTTACAAAATGTGACAAATAATGAAAAGAAATGAATACATCGTTTGGAATGAAAGATAAAAAAATCTAGCTCTGATTTTGATATATAGAATAAGTGCAATTCTTCTGACCCACCAGTAGAAGTGTCCAATGATTTTGAAGATGGGGTTAATGAAATAGTCTCGGTTCGGTATGACAAGTATGCACAGTAATACCACCAGTCTTGTGCTTGAATATATGCTCATGAGGAGGGTTGCATTGACAAAGATGACAGATAATTCACGTTGCCTCTACCAGAATAATTACGAATTAGTGACACTAAAATAATCAATAATACCTTTTTTATGCTACAATAATGAAAATGTATACTAATTTTTCAACAGGTGTGTGGCTTTTAGATATTTTGTCCACATTAAATTGAAAATATTAGTATTCTATGCATCTCGAGTTATTCATTTTGCATTTAGTTTCATGATTTCCTTGTCAAATATGATTTTATGTTGTTTTTTTTCTAATACCTTTGCCAAACAGTTTCATAAACCATGTATCCATTCAGCAAATGATTCTACATCTTACCTCGCTGTACACCGTGAAATGACAGTAGACGAATTCACGGTTTGAAAATAGGCATGTTATGTAGCTAATTATACGTCAAATTAAAAATATTGTGTGTATGTGTGTGTGACACACCATGACATGTCGATGTAAATCTAGGTAACTAAGACAAAATGCAGTTACGCATACCTTTGGTGATTATATACTATACATATTACACGTTTAAGTTTACTAAAGAGCCACATATACCTGATACAAACTTGATTTTAAGATGTGTCAAAAACCTTGTAAACATTATGTTCTAATACACGACTGCATAGAAATTTCAGTTCTACACATAACCCTTGACATTATAATGGTATTAATATTTACAATGACACCTTTCAGTAATCTAATATGACGCCAACATATATTTATAAAACGTTAAGTTAAACATGTTCATTAGCAAGATTTTAGAGACAGTAAACTGACCATATACATGGATTATTGTTTCACATCGATACATTGCTTTTTCATCTGAAAAAATAAAGTCAATGGTCTGATGTACTTTTGTTAAAATATTGATTCATAATTAATGAAAATAATCTTGCAATGCAAGTGACTAAAACGTGACACATGCTATTCCGCATTTAAAATTGAAAGTGTTCCGTACTATTGAGATATTGAAGCTAGTAATTAATTGTCAAATGATAATTAGCCTCGAACCGCAATGTTTGTGATGATACAGTAACTCCTGCTTCTTATAATGCAAAGTCCATTTGTTCATTGCTTAAAAACCTATGAAGTTTTTATTTTCCAATAAACAAATATCCAAGTATCTTTGCGCTGTGTTCAGATCTTTAACTTGATCCTTCATGCCACGACAGATAAAGCGAAGCTCTTGTAATTTGATTTCTTCAAATTAAGATAGCGTTTAATCAATTTCTCTAGAGTAAATTTGGATACAATTTGAATCATCGTCTGTCTTTTATTGTTTTCGTTCATATTTAATTGTAATTAACATTTCATACTATCACATTTAATTATTGTAAACAATTTTCTCACTTGAAATTTAATCTCTGCCTCGCTATATTTCTTGATCAAAGGAATAATTCACTTTTATTCAAATGTGCAATCAAAGCAACATGGTTTTGTGCTTTTCAGACTCTTCATTGCAGACACGACATGAAACTCGAGACGGAAACTTTAGTTGTTACATCCGAGATGCAATAAAATCACATTGCAGAGGATGCTCCTCTTCTGGATTTATCTGATAATGATCAGTTAGACCAACTCACTGAGGTATATAAATGTATGAGTGCATCTGTGTGTGTGTGTGTGTGTGTGTGTGTGTTTGTAACAGGCCATGCTATTTAAGTCTTCTCGTGGTACTTGCATCCAACTAGCATTTTCATTAAAGTATGATGCCGTAAGCATGTGTTACTGCTGATTGGTATATAAATTGGCATATATAATGTTTCCACTGAGGCGAGGACCATGTCCAAAATCAACCAGCTTCATTCTTTAAAATCAGGGATTGTTCTCGGTTCAGAGAGTAGTGATGGGTAGCGAGCGTCAAATTTAAAGAGAATTTATCGTATCTTGTATCATGTGGGATTGTTGCCAAATTCTTTAATTTAAGATTATAGTTGCAGGCATTGATTATGACTAGAATATTTAAGTAATTGTGTTGTTTACTTGTGAAGAAAACTTAAGTCGTCACATGTATGTTTGAATCAATGATTATGCAGTTCAAGCAATTCAACCTTGCTTCCTCCTCATTGTAAAAAATGATGTTTCTCTCAGGATGCAAAATCAAACCTCTAACATAAAAATATAAGTTACGTTTCAACCTAAATTAGTTTAAAAATGAATAAATACTTCAGGATTGAAGCATGATGTAAAGCTTTTTGAGCCTTGCGTCCAAAAGAAGGTACACTTAGAGCACTTGAAATTATGACAGAATGACAGAATAGCTGGAGTGTATGCTTATATTATTTGCAGATATTACACTTTGCAGTATTTACCATTAAATTCAAATATTCCTTTCTAAAGTGAACTCCCTTTATATTATCACATCTACATATGATAACGATTTTCCTCCATTTTTTTATTCTTAGCAGATCTACACTATTTGAATATCAAATTTATATTTACTCTGTTCGGAAGTACATGAGTTGAATATTGTTAAAGTCTCTGAAGTGTTACGATGCTGTGATCATTACCTAGGTAAGTGAAAGAAGCAAATCCAACAAGTTTTGTTAAACATAGCAGATAATGCTACCTCTCTGTCATTAACTACAACGTTTATAGTAACTTACATTATTATGAATTAAATCAAACATAATCCTAATACGTTGTACAGAAGTCCAAAATATATCAATGTTGTGAATCAAAATTTCAGGTCCACAAATATGCTGATGTGTCAACGATCTTGGTGTGTGAAAATGACATTGCCATATTTTTATCCAAACATTAATATGATAACAACTCCAATGAATGATCCGATCACATGTTTTCTCTACCATTTTATTGAAACATAACATTAAATACATCTGAAAACGGATCTTAATACAGGAACATAGGAAATGAGAATGAAATAATTGCACAAATCTTGACCTTCTGTACATTTTGTGGCTGTATTACGAGACTAAGTCGCAATAATTTTGACCCGACATATGTCGCAATATCTCATGTCTCAAAAGAATTCTACTGACTGATCCATTCAATGAGAAATAATCCCAAGCTTGTTAAAAGGATTATTATTAACGTTGATTTCAAACGTTGTAAAAACCTATCTACAGCTTATATGCAGTCTGCATGTAAGAGACACATAATCGATATACATGGCAAGAGAATTAGATACTAACCTGCACACATTCAGCATTGGCACCACACCTACAGCATTGCCACCACATCTTCAGCATTGGCACCACACCTTCTACTTTCCAAGTTTAGTAGTGTTCTTATCATCAATAAAGTGGCAACTAAGAGAAATCCATCAGAACGGCAACTACGTATTTAATTTCGTAAAAGTCCTTCTTTTGGTCTTTGAGTAAACATAAAATAATTGTCTAGCTAAATGACCTTTCATAAAGACAACTACATTCTTTTTACAAAATAGTCTCAAACGTTTTTCCAAATGAGTGATAGTTTCTATTTTCAATAGATGTAATACAGTGAGTAGAATGGTAACTTGTTTGCACTTACTGTTATCGAGGGGATTGTTCTTGTTGAAAATCGGAACTACCTCGGCCTGATTTATGTGATAACGAAAATATTACTTTCTTGTTTGTTCCGTCTCCATTAAATTTGATCTGTAAGATTTCTACTAAAGCATTGTTCCACAGTTTTTAAGATTTTAACGGGAATTGTATTACACCTAACAACATTCCCAGTAGTGTTTATCACATTCATACTTTCTTATCAGTGTGTACACTTCATCACGGGAAATTAACACAACTTTAAACAATGTATAAATGGAACTGTTGCCCTCATTAGGCTTGGCACTTTCCTGAGCTAAATCCTCAGAAGAAACGTCCATGTGTAACGTCATATTTTTATCGTCATGGACAAGGACGTTCCTTCTCACCAGTTAGCTCATTAAAGTGTCAAGGCTAATAAGGGCAGCAGTAACATTAGTTAGATGTGTCATGTTTCCTTTGTAATGTGTAGAACATTTGTAACATCAACAAGAATGGTATTATCTTCCATGGACGAACATTGTTAAGGAAATAAATCTTAATAACTGTCCAGTTTCTCTGGTTTTGATAGGTTTCAGAGGTCACGGGCCATTGTATTATGTTGACATCTTTTGCTTAACATATAGAACTTTCCTATGTTATTTTGTTTTAGAAGGTCAAAGTTTTCTACGTGGATGTCCGTGCTTTATTGGAGCAGGTTTGACTACATCATTTTGACAAAACGTTTGCAGCTTTAGTCATAAATGACAGGTTCTGATTCAGTGTTGGAAAGCCAGATAGTAGCTTTCGTATTTATCAAATCATTTGCAAATTGTCTTCAAATAAAATCTGTCCAATTTGTGATGCTTTTAAGAACAAATCTAGTTGCTGATCCCATAATGTCTCTTATGCGACCAAAATAAAAATACTTTAAAAATCACTAACTCACTTAACATTGTCTATGTATTCGTATACTGATTGCGTTTATTTTTAACGTATTATATCTACACACTCTGGATTACGAGCATTCATAGAAACGACATTTCTCTGATTATGCATGAATGGTCAATTATTGGGTGACCTGAAGTTTGATATGCAGGATCTTTTCGAAATTTAGCATGAATGGTCAATTATTGGGTGGTCTGATGTTTGATATGCAGGACCGTTTATAAGTTATATTTGTGGTACTTGTGATCTTGTTTATCTAGAAAGCTGGTCATTTATCACGCATACTTATCGATCAAAACTATATGAACGTTTATATCGATACATAGATCAGAGAGGAAAACTTACGCGTCATCAGTGTTACCGGCATGAATATATAATGAAACCCAGCGCATATTTGTAATGGACAGCATTCATTAGGTTGTTTATTTTAAGAACTCATGAAATATCGTATCCTAATAATCACTGAATATATTTAGTTTGGCTACTGATTTGAAATGAGAGATCGTAGCTGGTTATGTTTCCAACAGGTGAAGCCACAGAAAATCCGGTCCCTATATTCTATTATTTCATTATTAGCTGACTCAAAATATATACTATATTAGCACTACAAGGCCCTAACATCACCGTTTGTCTTTTGTTTCCGTTTAATTAAAATAGTATATCTTACCACGTTTGGTCTCCTTATGTTTACATGTTTAGTGTCAGTAATAATGTATGTATATTATGTCTGAATAATTGAAAATAGATAATTTCACTTCTAACAATGTTGACATATGTCATTGCACACACACGCGCACACGTTCATCCTCTCTCTCTCTCTCTCTCTCTCTCTCTCTCTCTCTCTCTCTCAGTCTATTGTCAGTTTAAGCATGCTGCTATTTTTTTTACTTAGTTACAACATGATTTTATTTATGATTTTGCTCGTAATTTGCTAGCTTTGCCGTACAAAGACGAATCATTCGGAATAAACATTTTTGTAATTAAGTACACTCCACATCTTCGAGGTTTCCTTTGTATCAATTATGAGTTGTATTTATGTAGAAAGACACTAGCGCGTTACTTTTATAACGAAATGGTTTGCGCGTCAACCATATTAAATGCAGGTGATGCCAGTTTGTCTCAGTTGGAGATACAAGGTCCTGCATAATTTCTACCGGAATTTCTAACTCATCTTTCTCATCTAAATCATTTCATCACATTGAACTCGTGATTTATCCCGTACATATACAAGTTTGTTTATGATTTTTGGCGATTGTAGGCTGTTCCTTAAGTATATGATTTTTCACTTGCCCATCAAATAGGGCGTATTTTCAATATAAGGATAACGAATTCTGAAACTGTCGTTCCAGGTTTATCCGAATAATGTTGGACTACACCAGAAGGATGATGACCAGGGAAGCACAATAGTTAACTTAAGCGACCAGGACAATAGACCACAACAATTTACCCAAAACTCACAATTTCCACATAGCTCAGACTTGGGCACCATCGATGTATTTGTATTAAAAGAATGTACTATTTGACAAAAGAGATCTTTGGAACAGATATGAGACATGATAAACATTGTAATGTTTACCCCTTGTTTAAATGCATACAAATACAGACTAGAATGCATGATCCAGCAACATCACTAACTTAGTTTAAGAGTTAATCTGATACTGGAACCGACTTGCACACCTGTTATATGTTCAAGCTTAGTGAAGAAGAAAAATCATCGAGATTTTTTATAGAAGTTATATTGCAGAGTCCCTTGGTCATATAATTTGGAAGAAACGATCTTATAGATAAAGTATCTTTTTGAAAATGTGCCGTATATTTAAACTCTTTTTAATTTTAGAATGCGGCTATGACGTTGTTACTGAAGTACGCACATGAGTATTTGAGACTGATGTTAAACGGAAAGATGAAAAATCCAAAGAAAGATCGACACATTATCGACTGCACTTGTCTTTGTCAGTATATTGAAAAAATGGATAAGGAGTTTCGGAAACTCGTAGACAAAAACAAAATTATCCATGCAAAAAATTCAAGTATTGAACACAACACAGAGAAAATACTTGATACATTTCGACTGTAAAAATATTTAAGAATAATATTTATATGAAGACTGTATACTTTACTTGATAGAACCTTCTGGACAGAGATTAGGTCCTTCAGATATTGATATATAAAACATAAATATTTATAACGGTGCAAACTCAAAACGGTTTCCATCCTTACAACCTTAACAATCAATGTTTGTTAAGGGATTAAGCAGCCTACTTAGATATAGCAAACACTCAACACAAAATCTAAGAGAAGGTCTTAAATCCTACATATAAGAATCAATTGGGAGTGGAAAAGTTTAAGAACAAGAGACATAGAAATAAAAATGTCGGAAAATGAAGGCTGATGACTAATAATAAGATAAGACAGTAACGGGAACTTAGATTCATTTTATGTCATTTAGTGTTTGAAACTGTAGTATCCACTATCGACTGTTACCTCTATGTCAGTCCACACCAAGTTTTGTTAAGTCTGTATCATTTCTGCTAAATGTTCTGTCGAGTTGTAATTGTTTACGTCTTTCGCGTTGTTGCAAATGTGGATTTTTGTGATTATGCGTTCTCTTTCTGAAACCAACGGTTTACCAACATATTAAAGGACACTATCCATCAATATTGTACAAACGTGTGATATTATTATAGTGTGCAACAAAACGCATTTGTTATGCACACACACTATAAAGTTGTTTAATTAGATTTATAAATCCGCTTTTTTAAATGAAAATAGTATTCGGCAATTGGTAGTTTCCGCGTACAAAAACGGTTATGGCATATATGTATCCCTTCTATTCAACGTTGCCATTCAAGTGTTTATGTCCCCAAGTAGATGTATATGTTATAGATCTTACAATCATGCTTTTATACAGCAAATATGGTGCACTGTGTTGCAAATGGATCAATCAAATAGAGTGATGATGGGACTAAAAGGTTCTTTCTTTTTCGTAAAGATCCTCTTTACCAAAAAATAATTGAATTGAAGCTATGGGATCGAATAGGGTAAGGTATGGGAAAGTTGTATAATTTATGACGGATTATAGTCAATTTGGCCCAAAGACATTGCAGCCCAACTTAAATTTATTTGGAACAAGTTCTTTTTCTTCAAACAACAAGTAGATACTATGAGCGAAAACACAAACTGGCATATCTTGCTCGTTCCAATTAAAATATTTATATCCATTTATTTGTTATGTTAACAAAATATATATGCATCTGCACAACGGCCGGCATCGTCAATTTAAGTCTTCTGGTCAAGGTATCAATATCGATGTATAAAACAATAAGACTTAAACACTCAACAGATACTATTCTACAGAATAAGTATTCATGTTTTTTAAAGGTAGTTTACATAAGAAATTATAATATTTATATTTAGTTTTAGGCTTCAGGTTGGAACTGCTGCATATAATATACACTCGATTACACATGAAAGAGAGACAGAATCATGTTGAACATTTTGTCAATGTTTATTTGTTGCATTATGAAGCTCTTACCCCTCAGTTGTATTGTTTGTTTTATATTTCAAGTTGTCTTATAGTTCGTGCGTAAATTGAAAACTTTCCATTACTACTAAATATCGCCAATCGTATTTGCTCATTTATTCAACACAAAAGAGAAAGGCAATAGTTTTATGTTGCAAATTTGAAAATACTATGAATGAATCAAACCTTGCAATGTTATCTTTGATTCATTCGTCTGTATCGTGCGAAATTTATGAACGAAAGATGTAGTGGAGGCCAGCTTGTCTATTCATCTTTACTGTATCACTTATTTCAGTTAACACAAAAAGAGACGTAAATATCATCTGATTGTTGTAATGCACCTACTATTCACGCACAAGGACGTTACGAGGTGCAAACTGACATAGATTGTATTGTATCCAGGTTAACTAAACGACTGAATCTCTCAAATAAAACAAAATCATTATGTTCAAATACATTTACTTTTCGCTGGAATAGGTTACAAAAATATTATTAAAGCACGTTATTGTTGAGTATACTTGTTGTCCTGCAAACATCACTTAGGATCACATAATGGATAGAAGACTGGGTGATGAACAAACAAAACTGGCAGCTAGCAATAAACTCCTTACTTAAACTTACAGACCGGATATCGACTATAAATATAGTATGTACAAAGCAAACCGGAAACTGACTTTTAGTATCTTTTAAGTCTGACTCATCGTATATCAACCTCCTGTCGATGCACGTCTAAACGAATCTCTGTCGGGCATATGTTTGCAAATTAGGCAAGGTTAGTCTTTGTCGCAATACGTACCCATATCACTGGTACTGTGTGAAGATCCTTGGGCACGTACCAGATGGTCTTTTGGATGTTGATGTCATCAAACGTCTTGAAATATACCCTTCAGACTTTCAGACGATTCACTATGGTGTCAATGCATACACATGTACTGTTGTAGGTTTGGGGGTTTTCGGTGGAATTTTACCGCTGAGTCTTATGTTCTGAATGGGTTTTTCAGTGTAGGTTCTTCAGTATCGTTTCCTTTCTTAGGTACCCGTGAACTCTCTTGGACTGAAATAGCAAGATTAAGGTAAATGCGTTTGTTACTAATTCACATAAAGTAAAGAAATCTTTTATTATGTGCTGCTTGTATAAACTAATACAGGTCATTGAACCTCCAGGATGGTAGATGCGTATCAAAAAGCGATACTGGACCTGCTAGATGTAGTCATTGAAAAAGTATTTCTCGCAAAGATTAAACTCCCTGCCATGATTGGTATAATTTTCAACACGATTCCTCAAGATTGTTTATTAAAGAAAAGCCTCTTCTGCATATAATAGATTTATACCTTGTAGGTATGTTTGATCCTTGCAACTTAATGGATATATTATGGACCCAAAACATTGGCTTTGTCGCACATATAATTCCATATGGTTATAAAAGAATCAACGAGGATAACTGCTTTGGAAAATGTTCTCTCTGCATAATTCAGAAATACTTGGGAAAATGACAATAATTTTCTCCTGAAAAACTTACTTAGGACTTTTAATTTCGAGACAAAATTTGAATCATTATGCTTATAATATAAGAATAAAAATTGCCGTTTACAATATTTCATCCAGCTGACAAGTAGAATAAGGACCTTTTATAAATCCGATCAAGAAACAAAACTGTGTTTGTTTTCTGATTTTAAGAAAGGATCTTAAGGCATATAGTGCAAATATGACCAGTTGTGGAGTGCTTAGATGTACTTAAAATTATTTTGCAAAATCTACGAATGTTATTGACGCTTCGATTTGGTATAACTGAATGAGATATCATGAAATTTTAAATTAACAATGACTTTCATGGTGAGTGGAAATTCTGCTGCATATAAAATATATTTCATATTCACCATAAGGCACGAATATATGATTATGTTTGTCTCGATTATCATTTTAAAAAGTGTAATGTATGTAGACATCGTCGTATCTTATGTACAATTGGTGTATATATGAAGGTGTGTGCGTCCACTGTAGAATCATCATTATCCATATATACATGAGGTTCCATTATGTTGTCGGCCTCACCGCATTCATTTCAATCTTTGACGAATGCGCATAACTTATCTATATATCTAGATTATATATTTGTAACAATTCAGTATTTGTTTGTAATTATTGCTTATCCTTAAGAGAGTATTTCGTTTGACTGGCGATATTGACGTTGTGGGGCTTCCTAGCTAAATGACGTTTTCCTCGTACATTTTGAAACAGATGTTTAAACTATATTTAACTGAATTTGTTTTAATATCTTTACCACTTTTGTATAGTCATGTTATTTTTATATTTTTTTGGGCGCATGAATCAACAGGTAGTTTGGAAACTGAAAGGCAATACTAGGCAGTGTACTTGATCCAGTATTATCGTTTTGAGTTTGAATGTGTACACATTTACTTTTGGAAAATGATCTGACAAGTGTACTTAACAACAGTATTCCTACTTTTGTTTTTTATTGACGTGCATGAATATTGCAGAGTGTGAATGTTCCTGTATTTTGTTTCTTCATTGCATCTAGTATTTAAGATAAATACATGTTATTTGTACATATCTCTAATATAGTATTGTTTAAATAGTATCATGCCGTGTTGTATGTATAGCAATACCAATTTGGTATGCCATAGATGAATTATATACAAGTTGTAATGGGTGTCATGTATAAACACAATGGATCAACATTGATATTATCGTCTTTGTTTAAGTTCTCAAAATTAAATCTCCAACAACAACAAAAAAATAATTATGTAAAATGCGCACATTGTTATTTGTACGTATGAAGCGGGTTTATTTGGACAGCAATGTTAAATTGAAATTCCATTAATGTGCACCGAAGAAAAGCATTCGTTTGAGCGAACATAGCGATATTTATTAATGTTATCCTAAATATATGCACTAATTATGTTCATTATCGTCGGATGAAAATTGAATGTCTTTTTCACTACTACTCTTATATCCTCCTTTCTCTGAATTTTAATAAATCACAGTCTCGTATATCTACAATATCTTGTTTGTCTGGTTTTATTTAATTTGCACATAACATAACATAATTTTTACAAAGCTACGTTAGTCCGGATGCGAAGGTTTATATATGAGTGCGAGTGGATATTCCGCTAATGTTTTGAAGTCTATGTTCTTGTTTCTGATCTTTATTGATGAGTTTCCTTGAATAAAAGGGAGAGTTAGCTCTTTTCGATGCATTGTTTGGTGGCTGCGATGAACTGGTCTGTGATTAGTCCTGTACCATGAAAATTGTCGTTCATGAGATACACTCTGTGTCCAAAGTAAATATTTTTGTTGAGATTCCAACAGGTGTATCCAAGGTAGGTGTGTTTTCTGTTACAAACGTTGCGTCTTTGGTGAAATTATTTAAAACGCATGTACACAGATTGTCCGTATTTGTATCTACCCGACACTGCAAATCCTATTTGCAGTTTTGTTTTGTATTGCGCAAACAGAAAGATAATGAGTGAGTGTATTGTTTTAAAATTTAACACGTTGACCGAAATATAAAACTATATTCTACCTGTAATATGAACTGAAATAGAAATTATGGACCATAAAGACGTAATTTAAATAAGCGGTGTTTAAGTTATACGCAGAAGAATGCTGTGTGAATAATATGTGTGACCCAGTACTTGCGGTAAACGCATATATGGGTTGCGGCTCTAGCAAACTACAATTTCTTCATCAGGTATAGAGCTGGCAAAAATAACGTTGACGACGACAGTCTCTCTCGTTTACCACAAATGTTTCCCGACACGAACAGTTGACGGATAAGACCCTAGCGAAATTCATTGACCTCAAGAGTAAGGGTTTTCGGCATAAGGAGCAGGATATCCGGAGAGAAAATTCGTCCTTGCAGAGATTTTTCCATGGATGGAACCGCCTTGTAGTTGGAAACGGAGATCTCTACAGAACCACATCACTCGGTAGTCAGTCGATGAGACAACTCGTGATCCCTGAATCATACCGCAGCCTAGCCTTGAATTGTATCCACAACGATACAAGCCATCAAGGCTAGGAAAATACACACTGGTTAGCTAGGCAAAAGTTATATTCGCCGGATAGTCTTTGCCGCAGTCAGATGGCTCAGACTGCAGCTAAAACCCTTTTGGAGAACTTCTTTCGATACCACGTTTATCCGGAAAGCTTATGCAGCAATCAGTGACATAGCTTTGGGGGTAATATTATAAAGAAGTTATGCAAATCAGGAAACATACGAAAGTCTCGATCCTCTCCGTTTCACCCACAAGCGAATGGTGCCTGCGATCGCTTCAATGGAACTCTCTTATAAATGATACGAACGTGGGAGGAAGAGCAAACACAATTTGGAAGTCTTTCATTGCTCCATTGGTACACGCATATAATGCTGCTACGAATGGTTATTATCGCCGCAATTCTTTATGCTTGGGTTGCTCCCCCGGCTTTCTGTCGATGCCTATATGGGTACAACATCAGAGAGTGGTGAGGCCGCTGAAGAGTCTCACGCGTATGTGGAGAAACTGAAAACCGACTCCAATTTCCTTATACGTCCGCGACGAGGGAGTTGAGCAATAGCCATATAAAGAATAAGATCCATTAAAAGATGTCCGAGAGTCCAAACTTGAAGTAGGAGACCGAGTCTTACTGCGCTAGGTTGGAATGTGAGAGAAACACAATCAGGCGATAAATGGTCTAAGGATGTTCATCAGGTGATATCAATCCCCAATTTAGACATAACTATACACAAGATAAAAAGGGTCAATGGTTCGAAATATACGCGATCATTGCATCGTAATATGCGTTTGCCCTTTAGAATACCTTCCTTGTGATTCAGTCCCCACGTAACAGTTTCGGAAGAAATCGGGTATACCAAAGGTTATCCCTTTGGAGTCCAACTCGGAATCTTTGAGTTCTGACTCGGACTCCAACCAGTATGTTATACCACAAAGACGAACTGTTTGGGCAAGGAAGGATAATGATCAATTCCGTGAAAACTCTACACAAACTGTCTTTGATAGCTGACCACCATCTATTACCGATTCCCATACTAGTCAGCATCTTGAAAGCGTAAACTTTTAAACCAAAAGGTCTAGACAATAAGGCAGTAGTTTAAGCGAACACGCGATTCATTTTGCTGCTCCCTCACGCGTCTCGCGAAAGAATACTCAGTTCACTCCACGTGATATATCAGCCGACAAGTCGGTTCAAAGCCCGACCATATTACAGGGTGACCCAGACCGCCAGTCTATGAGGTTGATCCTAAAGTACACATTGAACAGACTTGTCTTTAATTATTCAACTTTTCCAGATGAATGTTTTCCGAATGATCACATAAAGTGGAGGAGGATTAATCACATGTGGTATTAATTTTACATGCTCGTTTGTTTACATATATCTTTTATTGACTAATATTAGCGTGTTCTTCCTCTATAGTGTAATACTAATAATGCGTTTATTTCAAAGGCGAATCCCGTTGATTGGGAAGCTTCATATTTTACCGTTACCATCATCTTACTATTTTACTTTGAACTATTTGGTTTTTTTATATCGCTGCTCGATATCAAACCTTTTAGTATTTTTAAACATGTATAAATAAAACCTATTGTATGGCGCTACATAGCCTAAATGTGCTGGTGCGCAGTTAAAAATCAATAAATCAATGAATGAAAGGCGGAGGGGATCACATCACATAAACGACAGACGCCACTAAGTAGAATACTTTATTTCTAGACACGACTTGTGTGCAATATTACACTAAATCACCGACATATTTGCACACAGGAACGGGTAAATACACGCGTATAGCGTTGGAAATTTGCACTCCTTCGCTGCTTTTGGACTATGAATGGAATGTCGCTGATGGCCTTCACTGCAGTGATCACTTTCCAATCTCCGTTACAAACAGCAACTTTACAATTGATGACGCAATTCCACAATGGAATATTAAGAAGTCCGACTGGGCTACGTTTGAAACAAAAATAACACCGTTAATAACAGTCGTAAGAATTGTGAAAGACTATCTAGTTATATTCAAAGAATAGTGATTGGGAAATATGAAACTATTAAATATAAATGGAGCAAAATTTGTCCCATTGTCATAAATTACGAAGCATCACGTCATGGTGTAATCAAACACTGTCGAAGAAAAAAAATGTCTGTTATCTAAAATATTTTGCTGCGAGATAGAAACAGTATCTAATCATTTTATTAATTTATTGGGGGGGTACTCTAAAACGGTCTTTGTGATCAATCATATCAGCGGCAATAAATTCGATAATATTTTTTTATAATCTAAGAGCTATTACACAGTTAGAATAACAAATTTGTTTGAACTGGGAAATATACAAATTTCCAAGGTTTGCTAAATCTATAAATAAAAATAATGGTGAAGAAATAATATTTCAATCAATAAATGCAGATGGCAAATATTTTGATATTGGCATTCGTTCGGTACAATGAGTCGCAAATAATATTACTAAATCAGCATTTTCGGATAAATATAACAAACAGAAAATAATATTTCGTTATTGTTGAAGAAAGATATATGCGGTAGTTGCTACTTATGTTATAATTACCATTTAATGTTTGTTTATATTCTAAATCTGACCTTTTCATCGTTAATAATTTCAGCATTGTTGAAGGGAAATAACTCTTTAAGGATACGTTGCGCGATTCGAGTTACTTTCCTTAATTTATTTAGCTTCACATAAATTACATCTTTTGGGGTTATTTTTCTCCCCGTCATGCTGCTAAATATAATAAAATCAGTATTTTCAAAAGAAAGGTATCTTACTGAGTATAATATAACAATTTGGGAAACATAACACATTGTAAGACAGAAATTATTTGCCAATGATAGTCATTGGATTAGATCTAATAAAATAATAACTAACTATCAAGGGTAATAACTCTAATATGACTATGTGAAAAAAAAGATTCATATTTCTTGTGTTTTACAACCATTCTCACATTTCAATTAACTATTTTTTAGTTGTTTTTTTTGGATATTTTTAAACTAAAATTATCTTTATTTTTTTGAATCTTTTAAGATTTATTGCTTCATCTAGAATTTGTCCGCAATAATAATTAATAAAAATACAGCTAGTACAACTTAGAAATGGACCACGCAAAATTGCGTGAGCTACTTTCGGATTTATATTATTAGTTAGTTTATACTGCATATAACACGCTTTATAATTGGGGGTCCTCACATTAATTGCTCGAATTTGAACAGACAAGCACATTTTCGCACCATATCATATGTGAGTGTGTTTTACGCATTTTTCTTGTATGTTTAATGTTTGTTTGGGTTTTTTTTGTTGTTTTGCGGTCGGGGGTGGGCGGTAAGGAGAAGGCCCCTTGTATGTATTGTGCATACTATATAATCAATTTAGTGTTGTACTGTTCCTAAGATAACATAGAATTAATATGCTGTTGTGATGTGAATAGAATAAGATTATATATGTATATTCTGAACTTTGCTAGAATGTCGTTTGCCAATCTAGGAGTACACACGCGGGTTGTGTTGTGTAAATATTTTGTTTATTTTAAATATTTGTATTTATTATATAATAACTACGAAATTATTAATGATATTATTTCGGCAATTAAAAATTACAACATGACGGTATAAATATATCTGATCAACTAAAACCTGAAAAGAATTATTTTTTATTTGTAATTATTGCAACAACAAGCATTTGAAGATAGATATACACTGCCAGCAGAATACTGGTTGATAAAGATAATTCAGCAAGGTAATTTTCAATCCTTGTCTACAATTAAAGAAGTAGAAGTGAATGCATTCGTATCCCTCTCACACACGATTAATAAACTTGTATCAGAATTATTTAACGAATACAAACAAAAACACTAATAACACTCGTACAAGACAATTAAGAAATATTGTCAGCGAGAGACGATGTCCTAGATGATGTCAAAGGTGATTATGAAAGTGAAAACGAAAACAGCAGCGAAGTCCCTGACGAAATCAGAGGTGATTAAAACCACGTGTTTAATTTATTCTGATAATAATATTTATCTTTTTATGTTTGTATTATACCTGATAGTATTTATTATACACTTTTGTCCTGTTTTTGATAAAAGTTTCATGATTGTAGTACTATTTTACACTCTCAAATTATACAATCTGAATGCCTTTCCTGTGTCATTAATTATCCTTAAAAATTATAAACTCTTACTGGCTGGACTTTATTAAGCTTTAGTACCATATACCCCACCAAATTATGAAATCAGTTAAAAATAATAATATTGTTTTTCTGATAATACATTTTTGTGTTGATCAAATTTATTTTGATAATAGTATGTTTTTGAATTATACTAATATATATATATATATATATATATATATATATATATATATATATATATATATATATAATATTATTATACACTATTTTTCTGTTTGTATTATTGTCTTTTATGATGACTTTCATTATTTTAAGTACCGTAAACCTTATCAAATTATAAAATCAGTGAAGAATAATATAATAGTTAGTCTGATAATAATAGTTATTATGTAATATTCTGTTTTCGGAGAGATTTTCATTATTGTAAGTACCATATACGCCAATTAATTATAATCTGAATTATTTTCATTATTTTATGAACATTAAATCTCATCAAATAATAAAATCTGACTGCCTTTACTTTGTTTAGTTCTGTTTGATCATCAAATTATGAAATCAGTGAAGAATAGTATTATAATATTTGTAATTGTCTGTCTTTCAGTAGGATTTTCATTATTTTAATCCTATTTACTCTATCAAGTTATAGCATAAGACTGCCTTGACTTTGTCAAGATGTAGTACCTACCATCGCATCAAATTATTAAATCAGTCTTATAATTACTATTTTTAGTTACATTTTACGTAAAATTTGAACAAGAATCAGTAACAAACATAAGTTCTGTTATGAATCTATAAGACTTATTTGCTATTATTTAATGTTTGGATGATATTAGATTTCCTGAAGGAAGTAAAACTTTTTTATTAAAAACTAGAACTTGTATGCCATCACCTAGAGCATTTTATCTAATGCAAATACCGCCCCTTATTTCCAACATCTTTTCATCTGTACTCTTCAACATACACCATTTACATCTCCCGTTAATTGGGAAGCTTAATATTCTACTGTTACTAACATCTTACCATTTTATGATGAACTATTTGGTTTTTGATATTGCTTGTCGATATTAAACGTTTTAGTATTTTTAAAAATGTATAAAAACAACCTATTGTATGGCGCTAAATAGCCTAAAAGTGATGGTGCACCGTTAAAAATCAATCAATCAATCCATCAAATATACCTTCTACCATTTTGTTAGGTAATTCTGCTTCTCTTCTTCAGCAGTTTTAAGTTCTTGAATAACATTTTTTGTACATGTATCAGTCATTTTAGTAGTATTTCGTTTTATTTGGGGTTTTTGTGCAAGATCTCATTCAGAAGGATCTTATTCTGCAATATCTGCAGGTTGTGAGGCAGCTATTTTAGTTGGAAGATCTTGCAAAATCAATTTTTTGTTGTTGTTCTTCTCGCTATCTTTTCAGTTTCAGTCGCTTCTACAACTCTTTAAGTAATTTTTGTAATTGGTTTAATTGCTTATTCTGTGTCTTATGCAAATTCAACTTAAGCTTTTTTACGTTATGGTAGTTTTCGCCGGACAGATTCACGAACAGGAAGAAATTTCATTATTCCTTCTAGTTGTTTTCAAGCTAATATAGCTGTGTAAGATTCCTTAGCTGTTGGTATTATTTAATCATCAATGATTTAATTACTCAAACCTAAACAGCAGCAGGCAGGGTGCGATTTCAATGAAACGTCATGTGGGTAAACAAAATATACAAAATTTGAGAAACAAATCCCACTAACGACTAATAAATTAACAACAAAAACATAACCGAATAAGAGAAACTCGGTCAGTTAAATTATTTGGTTTGACGATAATCACCTTATATTTTTTAATTTTCGTAGAAGGCTTTATTTTTTAAGAAAATGACGTTTCAACAAAAGGTCGGCTCGCTCTTACTGCTGCTGCCGGAAACTGCATCAAGGAAGAAAGGTATGCTCATTTTTTTTTATAAAAGAGTTGTCATAAAAATATACCTATCGAACGCAACACACTGTTATGGACTCACCAGGTTGACGTTTTCTTGCTTCGAACCTTGAAAGCCATCTGTTTTGCTGACGGGTGCTTCCGAACCTTTGCCCAAGTTTCCCAACCAGAGATAAATATGAATGTTTTTCCTCAACAGACAGAATGATGTAGAACGTTCGTGCAGCACCCCTAAGTCTTGCACTGAGGGCCAGAATTTTGTCACGGTCACTCCATCGTCCGAGTTCCGCGCAGTTCTCAAAGTGGGAAATATACTCATCCCAGTCGTCGCTCCCGCTATAAGGTGTCGGCTGCATTGACGGACGTGCATGAAAATAAAATCTCTCAAAATCATTAAACTCTTGTTTTGTATTGTTTATGGCATACTCGTGCCCATCTCTTTCTATAGATATATCTTCATGAGAATCTTCCCTTCCGTCGCCAGGTCTCTCGTCATATATAATATCGCCCTGACCAGCCTCAGATTCACCTATGTCAGCTCTAAATAAAACTTCAGGATCAGGAGAATCGGCCATATTTTTTTCTTCAATTTTTCTTCTTTTTTTTCTACACGTTTATACAGTAGTTTACAAATGTCAGTGTCCACCACACTTGCGGTCCAAATTTATCCTGGTCTCTTTAGATTCGAATCCTGGATGGCAATTATAATTTTACCATCCCACTTCTGACACCAAAAGTTGTAACACCCCGTGTGTTATTTCGAAAAGACCAAGAGTTCAGGAATAAAATTGCTTTTTATAGATAATAAAGTTGAGATATAACATGCTTTACAATATCGCGAATCGACTTTACATAAACAGTGTCCGTCACAACACTATCAACTTGTGAGAATATATAGCAGACTTGGTTATTTAAATGTCAAAAGAACGTTATAATATACAATAGTTAGGTTAAATTAATGGTATTCTTTAATTCGTTTGTATATCAATAGCCTGATTTATTAGATTGTATGTAATACGTCCTGACAAAGTAGCGTGATCTCAATAAAAATAATGATTTTAGTACTAGTGTACTTGAGCAGTGTGATGGGAGATAGCAGCGGCTTTATAGAATATTACACTATATAATTATAAGGCATTTACGTTCGATAGCAATCACGTAATAAATCTACTTAATATTTCTTATAACAATTTGATTCAGGTTTTGGATTTTAAAGTACCAAAGTTCACATCGGTTATGAGAATTACGTAAGTGATACTTTTAGAATACAAGGCCGAAATTCTTTTCAACTTAGTTTCTACTTAGATTTTCATACTTTGCCGCTCTGACATCTATCTGCCAATGCACTGTATGCACGCGTATTTATAGACAACTATTCACGTCACATGACCTTAGTTAGCCAATCAATTTTTGTCCTTCTCAGGGCAAGCCATGGCGGTAACCAAGTCAAGTGTTCAAACTGTAAGAAAAATCCCTGTGAACGTGCAATTTAGACGAGTTAAGTTGTCCACACAGTGTCCGTGGTGTGCGTTTTTACTGTTAATCTTATAAATATATTCATACCGATGATTCCGTATAACTGAAAGAAACGGACAAGCAAATTTCAATGAGAATCGAGTCAAAGTAGTGTGTACTGATGATCCAATGAGTCGTGATACGGTTAGAAATAGTCCCTATCAACTACATACTACAAGTATTTTGCACACCAAGTAACACAACAATTTCTGAATAACTAAGAACTTTCAATAATGAACAGTAACATTAGTTCTAACTTATTGTCCAACAAACGTCTGACAAGAAAAATGTGATTCTTCGGCTGGGCACATTGCGTCAATATCCTGCATCTCTGCTGTTCCAGTAATACAACTCCATCGGATGGATGAATCATAAGTTTATGGGCTAACATCATTTTTCTCGCTTTGATATTCCAAAAACATGGAAGGTAAGATAATTCATTTCCTAAACTATTCATGTCAAATTCCAGCACGACACACCTATGGCTCAACATGGAATGACTATTGCACAATAACTGCGAACATGCGAACTTCTTTCTACTTAATGTTGATGTCCTAGTTTGTAGAACTGTTGACGTCTTTAGATGACTTCCTTGACGAATTAGTAAATATTCACGATAACAGCATGACACTTCGGACCAGGGCAAGGTTTTACACTCACATTTAGTATAATACGCAGGATACATATTTATAAAAGATGCAGACAGTGATCTAAACGGTGGTGGGTGGGTGGCGACATTCAGGAACGGAATAAGTAATTAACGCACGATAAACGTTTTCAGTGAAAGGTAAAAATGACATGATCACACATGAGCCAAAGTCTCATAGTTCATCATCATCTCATATCTTAACGTTGAACATCAAATAATCTTGACACATTAATATTAACTGGACAATGTGCATGCACAACTCCATTCACAGTACCAATATGGTATTACAATATTGTCGATTATCAGGTCGAATGGTAACATCTAGTGTATTTGGCATTATCTAGAGCTTCAAAAATGTGTCAGCTGCAGACAATTGTCCGCGACAATTCCAAAATAGTTTAAAATCAACCTGAGGTGACCCATGGGATATTTTTAAACTATTTTTAAACTAACTGCGTGCCAGTCGCAGACACCGTAACGAAAAGATTAGTTGGCTATCGGCGAGAAGAAAACAAAATATACGCGAGTTTGTTCTTGATGCTGCATTTATCATGACGATTAAACAACAAAATAATTACTACGCCTTCTGTAACACATTGACATTGTGGGGATATTTTCCTAAGGACGATAATTTACCGTGGACAGAACCAAAATATGAAGGAAAGATGGCTGCCATCGCTTAACTGCTTGAGAAAGGCTCTTCCGTTTTTGTGCTATTTTTTCATGATATTTGTGCTTGTTGTCTATCTTCGTCTACATTATAGTGTTTCATCATGTATTGGCTGTTCCGTTCGTATGTGTTAATTCATCTCCTTGTTTCGGAAACGAGAACAATTGTAATTTTTTCTCAAGCAGTTTTGTTCCATTGTTAAGACGTCATTTGTTTTTTACCAAACCACCGTCACGTGATCGCCAGTCAACCCGTTTACAATATGACGGACCCACATTCATTGCATTTAATTATCACACCTTGGCTCTAGATACTACATTGTGCTCAAGACTTAACGAACTGGGATTACATTCATCATTAGTTAAATGTAAACGGAAGCGAAAAAAAAATTGTTTCGAAGCTGGCCGGCGTAGAACAGGAAGAAGAATTCTAGTTATCTCCCTTTCGTCCGTAACAGGTAAACAATTATAAAATTAAGCCGTTAATTGTGATAACATGATTAAAATTCCTCTTAAATCGTCAACCGTTGTGTCAACTGTCCCAGGGATACTACTACATATTGCATTATTCAACGCTCAATCAGCAGGATTAAAAAGCGCAAAGAAACAGTTAATTTTATCAACGACCAGAATATCGACGTCTTCTTCCTGACAGAAACATGGTTACGATCATCAGGCGATGAACCTAAGAGTGCGGATTTAACAACCTGCGATTACTCCATCAAGTCGTTCCCCCGCAACTCTCGCGGAGGTGGAATTGCTGTAATGACATATAATTCCATGATCAAATGCCTTAAGTACAACACAACCTTAAATTTCTGCTACACATCGTTTGAACTAGTCCAAACAACGCTCACACTGGAACAAAGGTCCGTCCAATTTTCTGTCTCTACCACCCTCTTCCTAGTAGAAAAAACAAGCTGACTGAATCTCTCTTTTAGGAGCAGTTTCCAAATCTTCTAGAGTATGGAAATTCGATAGGTGGTAACCTAATTATTCGTGGAGATTTGAACTTTCACTTTGACTGTCCTGGAAAAATCATACACGTCAAAACTCCTAGATTACATTATTGTTTTAAATCTTAAACAGTCAGTTAACCAACCCACACATAAACTTGGTCACATTTTAGACTGGTTTATTTATAGACCTGATGATAATATTCTGCAATCCACCCTTGTATCCCACGAACTTGCATCGCATCACCTCTGCATTGTATGCCATCTCGACGTATCAGTCCCTAACCCTCCACCTATATTTCCTACTAATTGAAACCTCCGTATGATAAATAGAACCAAAATTCATGCATGACATTCAAGAAAACCTAACAACTTTCTTACATCCAACAGCGGAACAACTTGATAACTGCCTGCGTTCATTACTTGAAAAACATACCCCAGCCACCAAATGCAGAGTATCAATAATAAAAAAAAAGTGTTCTCCATGGTATAGCAGTGTTAGGGACCAGCTTCGCACTGTTAAAGACATCGCCGAAAAGCAGAGAGGCTTTGGCTTTCCACCAGACGCACGATTCATAAACAAATCTATGAAGCCGCTAAAAAAAAACGTCACGTAGTCCATTTAGCAAAATTATCCCACTACAGTACCAGGATCACAGAGAGTTCCAGCTGAAAAGAGCTCTTCGAGATAACTAACAAACTAATGTCAAGGAACAAATGTACACCACTCCCAACAACCTTCTCTCCAGTAGACCTTTCGGACCAATTCGCAAATGTATTCCTTGACAAAGAACAAACCATTAGAGATTCGCTTGACAGCACAATTTCAACTGACTCGTCACCATACAGTTATGATACAGAATTTAAGCGACATCCATTAGGAGCATTTTAACCTGTTTCTATTGATTTATTACGGACAATCATGATGAAGAGTGCACCGAAGTCTTGTGAACTTAATCCAATTCCGACATCACTGCTGCTTGAGAGCTTAGACCCAATATTGTCCTCACTAACTGATGTTGTTAATGTCTCTCTCTCATTGGAGAAATTCCCATCATTTTTCAAAACTGCCATCGTAAGGCCTCTGCTGAAGAAACCAACACTTAACCATAACAATTTAAAAAACTACCGCCCAGTTTCTAATCACCCATTTATATATAAAAAAATCTTACAAAAAGTTGTTCTAACCCGACTTGTATCTAATATGAATTCACAGAGTCTTTTTAGCAATATACAGTCTACATATCCCCCTCGCCACAGTACTGAATCTACTCTTTTAAAAGTATTTTATGACATTCTCTCTACTTTGCACAGTGGAAAGATTACAGTCCTCTCCTGGATTTATCTGCAGCATTTGACACAATATACCATGATATATTACTTCACCATCTCCAGCATATATTTGGCATTCATAATATAGCTTCACAGTAAGTAGTTAAAGTACTACTTAGTCAACAGGACACAAATTATATCTGCAAATGGAATATATTCCAGCCCAGTTGACGTATGTTGTGGTGTTCCATAGGGATCTGTTCTTGGACATGTTCTCTTCATTCTATACACTCAGCCGCTCTCACGTGTCATAGATCATAACCCAGTGTCGCACCAATTGTACGCTGATGACACCTAATTATGTAAGTCTAGCCACCCAACTGTAGTTGATGCTACCATCTTTGGAGTTGAGAGATGCATTTATGATGTGAAATCATGGATGACATGTAACAAGCTGCAGATGAATGATGATAAAACGGAGGCTATTCTGATCACAACACAAAGACTTTCTCATTCACATCCTTCACCTCAGACAATAAATATCAGCAACATAAACATTAAATTCTCACAGTCAGTGCGAAACCTAGGTGTTACTCTAGACAGTACTCTCACACTGCACCAACATGTCATGAATATATGCAAGGCTGCATATTTTGAGCTGAAAAACATCAGTTCTATTCATAAATATATTTCAGTTGATGCCACTAAAACACTTGTGTGTTCATTAGTACTTTCAACTATTGTAACTCAATTCTGTCTGGTTCATCACAATATTTACTCTAGAAACTTCAAAAAGTTCAAAACACAGCTGCACAGATCATCCTTAGAGTACCTCGATCAGAGAACACTTCACCACGTCTCTGTACCCTACACTAGCTATCAATTTGATACATAATCAAACACAAAATTTGTTCTCTGTGCTATATTTTACTGACAGACTACAGTCCAACATACCTATCCAGCCTCACCCACGTGTATACACCAGCTAGATACTTAAGCTCTTCTTCTGACAATCATATACTTATTGTTCCCACGGTGAAAACAAAGTCATATTGACAACGTTCTTTTGCATACCAGGGCCCAGTGATATGGAACGAATAGCCCATTGAAATTAGATACAAAGAGAAAGTGGTCCCTTTTAAGAGTGCTCTTAAAACGCACTAGTTTTGACTGTAGGGACAAACTTAGAGGCCTAATCATGTTTTGTATCTTATATGTTTTCAGCATGTTTTTATGTTTTCCAAATTGATTGTTTTTGTCATTTGTTTTTCTGTAGTGTAGTCATATCATTATAGATGGTGTAAAGCGCTTCGAGCTTTGAAAGATTAGGCGCTATACAAAGTCCTCATTATTGTTATTATTATATGATTTTGTCACACACACGAAACGTTCATGAAGACATGTCTATAGCGTAATCCACGGAAGGGCAATAGTACCAATACACGCTAGCATATCTATCTGATGTATCGGACGCTCGCTAGTAAAAAATTAATTAATTTCGACTGACCATGGTATATGGATGGAAACAAAACTCATTTATTTTGACCCATGACGCCAAATTCTTAAGAATACCCCCTTTTTATTATTAATCCCTGTCAAAACGCAACACATATGTATACATCTATTAATGACCTTAATTTTGTTTATTGATGACGCATGCATTGAAAGCAGAATCACCCCAAGGCAATGGCAACTGCTTTAAACGTTATCACGAGGAGCATATCACACGAAACTGACTTCTTGTTGTTGTAGGGTATAACGCCAGTATTAATGGTGGATGATGAACCTGGGAAATACCCGTAAAGAACAGCCCAACGAGAGGCTGCTGGCAAGCTTTCTTACATACCCACATTGGTCGAATCAGAGACTGGAACCTACACAAACAGACGTTGAGATGGCAGTGATCCTTAATGGAGAGTGCTTTAGACCACTCGTGCACTCATGGCCCCTACCCTCCACGGTACTTACTAACGTTTGGGACGGAATTGTGTGGAACAGAGTGACATTATAAAATCTAGAACTCCCTGCTGTAATATGTGTTTTAATCTTAAATGTCCTTAATTTAAAAAATATTAAAAAAATGCAAATGTCCTCAAACGGATTTGGGATAGACATTCAAATGGACATAATTTTTATACTTATTGCTCACTATCTGAGGGCCAAAATAAATGAAGATGGTTTAAGATGATGAAGTGAATCGTACTTTTCTGTCCACTGTTAATTTCCATATTAATGATGCTCACATTTATATATATATATATATATATATATATATATATATATATATATATATATATATATATATATATATATATATATTGTTACGACCGTTTGCTAAGGTTCTTTCAGTCATAACATATTCTGGGTTCGTCTGGTACTGGCTTGAGATGAAATAAATGTAACCAATTTATTGGGGTGTTTGCTTTGATATTTCTGTACAATAAAAGACTAGAACGACAGAAGAGCTTATAGAGGAGAATGAAGAACTGCGTACTATCTATGACAAGTAAATACAAAAATACATTATGTTTTACTTTTTATTGTGTTCTCTCTCTTATTTGCTTTTATGAAATATTCACAATATCACAAGTACATTGACATACACAATTGTAATTATACTTTATGACTATACATTTAATATATCCAACAATGTGGCTTGTTTAATACACAAGATTGTAGCCATCTTTAAAACAAAACATCAATTTTAGAATCAAGGTTTTATGAACTAGATTTTATAAAATAAAGATTTTATAAAATAAAGTTAATGTTTTTATAACATCAAAGATTATTCTTATTGGAGACAGGTATTAACCCTAATTACCTATACTATATAAATAAAATGTAAAAATCATATTCGAAATTTGTGTAAAATCAAAATCTGGACAAATCCGAATTTTTAGGCTAATCCGAAATTTGGAAGAAATCAAAATCTGGACGAATCCGAGTTTTGTCATTTCAATAATATATCACTTTAGTTGAGGGATTTTACCTGTATAAAATTATTCATGACTGAGGAAATTTAGAACAGTTCGATTTCAATGCAATCAGTCTCAATCTCTATCTAACCCCTTTTTCTCTATGTCTCTCTCGTCTGCGATGACAGGAGCCCTTTTTATACTCTCTATACCCTTGGAGAACCTGTAATGTTTACATAAACAAACAACGGAAACATTCGAGATTCTCCGATTTTGGTTAGAAATGAAAACGCTACCAGCTCGCGCTCAAGCAACTTGAAAAGACTGGGAACGACGTCATTACGAAGTAGCATAGCACGTTCTGGGAGGCACTATTTGATTACAAATACACTGTAAACAGCTAAGACATCATAAAATATCGTCATATAATAATACATAAGTTACTAACAGTTACTCGAAACATAAAGATGAGTTGAAATAATCATCTGAATGGATCAAATGAGAGTCGGTCGGTCGATCTCATTCAAAGCCGTGTGCTTTCAACGAGGGACCGTCTCGAGGTAACGTGATAATTGGAAACAAGGTACATGTACGACACATCTTAAAAAATCATACTAAACTTATGGATGATATAAAATTGTGAGACTGGTATAGCATTACCCCCAACCATTAGGAATTGGTCCCCAATTAGTGAGAAATGTATGAGATGTAAATTTAAGAAAATTACTTTAATTTTCCCGTGGAGCTGCAGTCTCGCAATTTTGTTTACATAATGATCATACCTGTGTTTATAAATATAATACATATTTTGTTTTTTTTAATGTCTTGTAAATATTTCATTGAGAGATAAAATAACCGTACATTTATTTACAACTGTTATAATTCATTTGAAAATTTATCATACACTTAAACAAATTATACAGAACCCTTTCTAAATTCTAGTAATATTTACTTTTCCTATAATGTATAGTGGTTCTGTAGTAACTGACTACTATCAGCCTCAGTGAGATTATAACCCACCCAATTCCTTTGAGGAAAGAATTAACACTGTTTCCATTTTACAACCACCAACATTTAACATAAACTTACTATTTTGCAGTTGTTGTAATTCCTTTAGTCTACTTTGTATCTCCATACCTCTACTTCTTACATCATTATTGCTTTCTTTCTTTCTATTCACTGTCTGTTTCATTACCATACTGTCTGTCTTCTTGCTTAGGTCCCTTTTTTCTTCCAATCTCTCATCTCTAACATCGTTCACATTCTTCCCTTTCATAACACTCATGACATTTTCACCTTTCTCATTAATTATTATTGGATCTCTTTCTTTTCTACTTCCCTTTTTATCTTCTCCATGATTTTCATTCTCATTAGCATCAGACATTTCATTCTTTCTTTTATTTTCCTTCTGTGCATTTGTCATCTCTTTCTCTAGTAAATATTCCTTGTTATCCACCATTCCGAATAAACTCTCTGTATCAATTCCAAGGAGTTCTTTTAGTATTTGAGGGGTTGGTGGAGTCCTAACACTTTCGGTTACTATCCTCTCAGGTGTTTTCGAAAATGAACTGGAGTGGCTATGACTGGAAGAACTTCCAGATGAACTTGAGCTTCTTGTGGAAGAACTAGAGTTGGACCTGGAACTACTAGGAGTTGAGAAGGTAGGTGATTTGGTTCGATTTCTTGAAGATTTCCGGTTGGATGGTATTGAGGAATGAGTTTTGGCGGTGATTTGAATTGGTGGTATTCTACATTGTCTCTTGCTGGGAGTCAAGGAAGAGTTTCGTTTTCGTTTTGATGGACTGTTAACTACCTTTTGCATGTCGTTCACATTTTTCACATTTTTATTTATCATTGTAGCAATAAAGTCACTTAACTCTTTTTCTGCATCAGGGTCTCGTTTTCCAGATACTTGAGCAAATCTATCAAAGTCTTCTTTTTTCGCTTTGCATGTGTGCGGATTGTCATTCCTAATAAATAACTTTTTGCATAAGGTGCACATGAAGCTAATACCGGAATGTTGTTCAGTTAAATGATTAACGCACTTGTTTCTGGTAAAAAATCTGATGTCCTCACAAATTCCGCAAACCCAGTCACCACTCTGCAATTCATAAAATATTTGTTACCAATAAATAAATACACATATACAATTCAATACAGTTCTGCAATGTTATAAGACATATTATATACCATTATTATTATTATTTTTTTTTTAAATTTTCTATTGACACATATCTTAATACTATTCAATTTACATTCATTCAATTTTCAAAACATTTCATGTTCAGTAAATTTCCTTCAGACACCAAAGCAACAATTTTCTTATACTAAGAGAAGCAGAATTAGATATATGTGTAAATTCTGAAAATGCTTACATCTGAAAGCACTTAAAGTTTCATTAATTATTAATATTTAAACAAGGAGAAATAACTTCTCTATGAAATGATTTTAGTTTGTCATGATGTACAATTTTTGGCTTATGCCTTGGGCTTTCTTGTATTCTGTAAAGCACATCATTAAGTTTAGAAATAATTTCAAATGGACCTTTCCAGGGTCTTTGTAATTTCGAATTCAAACCTGTTATCCTTTTGGGGTCAAAATACCATACTTTATCACCTATATTGTAGTTATGGAGATTGACTCTCAGATCATAATTCCTTTTCATATTTCCACCAGAAAGTTGTATTTTCTTTCTGGAAAGTTCATGTATTTCATTCAATCTTTCTTTTAGTTTATTTGCATAATCAGTTTTATATTTCTGACTTTCAGATGGCTGTTTCTCAGGGTATGGGTAGAGTTATCTCCCTTCCAAATGTCATTAAAACAGGGCTTGTTCCAGTACTTTCATGAACTGAAGACCTGTAGGCCATCATTACCAAAGGTACATATTCATCCCAGTCTCTTTGGTGATCTGACACATAAGCAGAAAGCATATTCATTATTGTACGATTTACTCTTTCAACCATACCATCTGATTGGGGTCTTGCAGTAGTTGTTCGGGTTTTCTTAATACCCGGAACCTGACACATTTCTTGAAATAAATTACTTTCAAAATTAGATCCCTGATCTTTGTGTATGAGTAATGGTACACCAAATCGTGATATGAAATTTTCAATCAAGGCTTTTGCTACAGTCTGTGCTTCAATATTTGGTAATGGAACGGCTTCTGTCCATTTTGTAAAATAATCTGCAACTACCATTAGATACTTTTTACCCTGTCTTGATTTTGGCAAAGGTCCTATAAAATCAATCGCTATTCTTTCCATGGGTAAACCAACATGGTATTGTTTAAGGGGAGCCTTTGCTTTCTTTTTCGGCATCTTTCTAGAACCACAAATTGTACAATTCTTGCACTAATTCTCTACATCTCTTCTCAAGGCATATCAGAAAAATCTTTGTCTTATTTTATGCAGAGTTTTGTTGATACCAAGATGTGCACTGCTAACACTATTATGCAGTTGGGTCAAAACAAATGTTTTCAAACTTTTTGGTATTATAATGTGAAATGTGAATTCTTTTCCATCATGACTTTCCCATTTTCTATATAAAACATTATTCTTTAGACATAGAGATTCCCACCTGTACCAAAAGTACTTAATGTCTAGGCCATATTTAGCAACATCAGCCCAATCAGGCTTATTCTTATTTTTCAACCAGTCATGTACCATTTTTAAAATTGGATCTTGTAATTGTAACTTTGCTAGAACATTGAGATCCAAATTTTCTATGTCTAAGTTCTCTAGGTGAATTTCTGTGTTTTTAGAATTTCCAGCATCATTTACTTGAGACTTCAAATATCCATTTATGTCACTACTTTCAACTTTAGCATTTGATAAATCAGGTGCACATTTATTCTGTATATTTCTGTTATTAGTCTGCTCTAATTTAGTATTAATCTTTTTAGACATATTACAGTATGTGTTTTCACCTTTACTTAATTCATCAGTGCTGTATACTGACTTTTCTGTACTATTCCTTTTCTGAGATCCTTGATTAGTCAGACTTTTAGATTCATTCTTTTCACATTCATTTCTTTTGCAATGGTGTTCTACTAAGATTGAGATGAAGCAGTATAAGAGGACAACAATTGTTGTCATTGTATCTGACACTGCATGAAAAATTAAGAACATACACAATTTTTTTATTTCTGTCTACATTACAGGATAGAATAGGAACACTTTCAACTTTGCAGGTTTCATTGTTTTGGTCAATTTTCATTGTTTCATTGCAACGTTCTTCCAATCTATCACAATATTTACAGAGGATGTCATGACATGGTCTTCTTGATAATACATCAGCATTATTATGGATCTTTCCTTGCCTGTATTCAATTACATAGTCATATGCTGACAGAAATGTTAACCATCTGGCCAATTGTCCTTCCACTAATTTAAAATTCAAAAGCCATCTCAGACTACCATGGTCTGTTATCACTGTGAACCTACGACCATGCAAATAATTGTGAAAGTGTTTAATGGCATTTACAATAGCCAATAACTCTCTGCGAGTTACACAGTATTGTCTCTCAGGTTTTGAAAAGCATTTGCTAAAATAACAAATAACCTTCTCCCTTCCATCTTGGACTTGTGATAGGACAGCACCCTGTCCGATATTTGAAGCATCACAATCAAGGATGAATGGGTCATTTTCAGTTGGGAATACAAGTATTGGAACTTTTGTTAAAGCTTGTTTCAACATATCAAATGAACTTTGACATTCAGCCGTCCACTTGAACTTTACATTCTTTTCTGCCATTTGATGGAGAGGTTAAGCAATATCTGCAAATCTGTGAACATAAGATCTATAATATGAACACAGAGAAACAAAGCTTTTGGTTTGTTTGGCATTTCTTGGTACAGGCCATTCATTATTGGTTTGAATCTTTTCAGGTAAAATCCCAACACCTGATTCAGTTATCAAGTGTCCTAAGAAAGAAACGTGCTTCTGCAAAAGACAACACTTATTTGGATTCAGTTTTAAATTTGCTTGTCGCAACCTCTGAAAGATAATGGTAAGATTTTCAAGTTGACCCTCAAATGTTTTCGAAAAACAAATCAGATCATCCAAATACAAGATCAGAGTTTTCCATATTAGACCAGAAAATACAATTTGAGTCAATCTGGTGAATGTGGCGGGTGCATTACATAAACCAAATGCCATTCTTTTCCACATCCACTGTTCACCACCAGGTATTGAAAAAGCCAATTTTTAGTCTGTCTTCTTCCTTAATTTCACATTGCCAATAGCCTGATTTCATGTCAAGGCAAGACCACCATTTTGAACCAGAAAGTGCATCAAGACTATCATCAATACGAGGTAAAGGATGTGAATCCTCTACTGTCACATCATTCAAGCGTCTAAAATCTCAATAAAATCTAACAGATCCATCTGGCTTGTTTACCATTACTACAGGAGCATTCCAAGGACTTTGGGGACATTTTTCAATTATGTCAGTTTCTGCCATTTTCTTAATTTCTTCTTCAGCAATCTATCTTTTTGCTAGTGGAATTCTGTATGGATAAAGTCTAATTGGTTGAGCATCCTTTGTGTTAATGGTATGTTGGGTTAGTGTAGTGTGGCCTATGTCATTATAATTTCTGGAAAACACATCCTGATTTTTAATTAGAAATTTTCTTAATTCATTTATTTGTTCTTCACTTAGATTCTTGGAGGACCTTTCAAACATATCTATTAGGTGTTTGGGCATTATTTCATTCATTTTATCATCTGTTTCTGAGACAGTTTTTGATTCTGATGCGATACAATGATTAATTGATGCAGGATAATATTCAGCTACTACTGTATTTTTAAATATTTTGCATGGTTGTTCCAAACTTTGCTATTCTAATGGGTAATGTATTTCTGCTAGGATCAACTAAGACCTTGGCTACCAACAATCCTGTCTTTTCAGTAAATTTAACTTCAGATTCAATCAATCCATAGGAGCCTTCTCCCACAATTCCCAATGGTTTACTGTTTACTATTATTTCAGAATGTGTAGGAATCTCAACAGTTTCAGTAACTGCTACCCGGCAACAGACAGGTTCCTTTCCATTGAACAAGAAACAGGTAACTTGTTCTCCATTTACATTTAAACATCTCTTGCTTATCAACAAGTCAAATTTGTTTGCTGTCATAAAGTCCATACCCAGGATCCCATCTTGTTGAAGTTCTGCAATAAGCATCTCAGTTTTAAATACTTTATTCCCAAGTTTTATATCCACATTTGCTTTACCAAAAAATGGCACAGTCTCTCCTGTTACTGTCAGTAATCTGGTGTTTACTGGAATGATTTTTGGTTGATTTGACCATTGTTCTACAACACTCTTTCTTAAAATGGACACACTTGCCCCTGTGTCACAAAGCAATTTCATTTCATTATGGTTTACTGTTCCCTTTACAAAGAAACCGTCATCCTTTCCCACACTGTTTAGCTTAATTATTGGGGACCTGGAGTGAGGAAAGGACGAGTTTTGGTCCCTTTGCTCGCCCCATTCCAGTTTTCCTGGTAGTGCCTTTGATGTTGATTTCTATTTTCTCTCCAACCACCCTGAAATCTTTTGCTAGTGTCATAATTTGATCTATAATTCAAATTATGTTTGGAGTTGTCTCCTCAATTATGTTTGATATTATTTTGCTGATTATTAAAACTACCATATCTTTCCCTGGACTGATTTGCATAATTTCTACCATTAATCTGATATGTTTGACCATGTGAATTTTGTGATTTATTGCTTTGCTGATTCAATTTTACTTGTTGCACAAGTTCATCTATTGTTGAAGTTAACTTTTCAAAGCTTTGTTTAAGTTCATCGCTACCACAGTTTTGTTTGCAATCTTCAAACTCTTTCATACCATTTTCTTGAACAGAACCAACCATTCTATTTCTTTGTCTATCTGCTATTCTGTGTGCTTCTAGTTTTACAGCCAATGTTTCTACTTCTGACATGGTTTTTAGATCTTGTTCCCGATGTCTCAATCTTATATCAGAATCATTCATAGCTTCAGTGAACTGTTCTATTGCTAAAATTTCTACTACTTCAGTGCTTGCAGAAGGATAGGCTAATCTTGTAAGTTTTCTGATATTCTGAGCAAGTTCAGGAAGGGTCTTCCCCTTTTCTTGGTATCTAGATTTCAATTTTGAGTGAAAGATCTCAGCTCTATTTATAGAACCAAATCTATTGAAGAGAGCTCTTACTAGAGTATCATAGTTTGTTCTCTGTTCATTTTCCGATTCACCGAGCAATGAACGAGCTACTCCAAACTACTAGCAAGGTACAATGCTTTTTCGTGATTATTCCAACCATTGATTTCTGCCACAATGTTAAATTGAGTGAGATATTCATCAATATCTATATTTCCATCAAATAACTGAGGTTTAATTTTAGGGGTTGTATTGGTTTTACCATTATGGGGCAATTTATGCAATGAATGCACATTGTGGTTTACAATTTTTGTTTCTGATTCTTTTGCAATTCGATTTTCTTTACTGGATGAATTATCTTCTACTTTTTCAAGCCTTTCTTGCATTTCATGTAATTTGAGAGAAATATTTTCAAACTGCAGGCCCATTGTCTCACTCAGAGATGAAATTGTATTCTTCACCTGATGTGTAAACTGACTGAAATTTCTATCTAACCTTTCCTCAAAGGAAGTATTCACTTCCCAATTTTCATCCATATTTCTGTTTTCATTTTCATCAATTTCACTGGAAGGAGATGCACCTCCAATAACACTTTTAATTGAATTGCTTTTTCTTCTTTCATCCATTTTTTTTTTACCACCAATACCAGATTAACAAACAACTATGTACAACTAAAATAAATATAATTAATTTTTAATTTTTCATAACATTCTGGTTTTTAATTTTGTTTTTCAGAACCCCACATCTGACACCATTTGTTACAACCGTTTGCTAAGGTTCTTTCAGTCATAACATTTTCTGGGTTCGTCTGGTACTGGCTTGAGGTGAAATAAATGTAACCAATTTATTGGGGTGTTTGCATTGATATTTCTGTACAATAAAAGACTAGAACAACAGAAGAGCTTATAGAGGAGAATGAAGAACTGTGTACTATCTATGACAAGTAAATACAAAATAAATTATGTTTTACTTTTTATTGTGTTCTCTCTCTTATTTGCTTTTATGAAATATTCACAATATCACAAGTACATTGACATACACAATTGTAATTATACTTTATGACTATACATTTAATATATCCAACAATGTGGCTTGTTTAATACACAAGTTTGTAGTCATCTTTTAAAAAAAAACCCATCAATTTCAGAATCAAGGTTTTATGAACTAGATTTTATAAAATAAAGATTTTATAAAATAAAAGATTTTATAAAATAAAGATTTTATAAAATAAAGTTAATGTTTTTATAACATCAAAGTTTAATCTTATTGGAGACAGGTATTAAAACTAATTACCTAAACTATATAAATAAAATGTAAAAATCATATCCGAAATTTGTGTAAAATCAAAATCTGGACAAATCCGAATTTTGGGGCTAATTCGAAATTTGGAAGAAATCAAAATCTGGACAAATCCGAATTTTGGGGCTAATCCTAAATTTGGAAGAAATTAAAATCTGGACAAATCCGAATTTTGTCATTTCAATAATATATCACTTTTGTAGAGGGATTTTACCTGTATAAAATTATTCATGACTGAGGAAATTTAGAATAGTTCGATTTCAATGCAATCAGTCTCAATCTCTATCTAACCCCTTTTTCTCTATGTCTCTCTCGTCTGCGATGACAGGAGCCCTTTTTATACTCTCTATACCCTTGGAGAACCTCTAATGTTTACATAAACAATTAACGGAAACATTCGAGATTCTCCGATTTTGGTTAGAAATGAAAACGCTACCAGCTCGCGCTCAAGCACCTTGAAAAGACTGGGAACGACGTCATTACGAAGTAGCATAGCACGTTCTGGGAGGCACTATTTGATTACAAATACACTGTAAACAGCTAAGACATCATAAAATATCGTCATATAGTAATACATAAGTTACTAACAGTTACTCGAAACATAAAGATGAGTTGAAATAATCATCAGAATGGATCAAATGAGAGTCGGTCGGTCGATCTTATTCAAAGCCGTGTGCTTTCAACGAGGGACCGTCTCGAGGCAACCTGATAATTGGAAACAAGGTAAATGTACGACACATCTTAAATAATCATACTAAACTTATGGATAATATAAAATTGTGAGACTGGTATAGCAATATATATATATATATATATATATATATATATATATATATATATATATATATATATATATATATATATATATATATATTCTGCAACTAATACTATCAATCATTCTCCCAAAGAAATCAAGGGATAGCACTTTCCAGTATGTGTGGTTCATATATATATATATACATGACTACTTTGGCAACTGACAGTTTATACCGCAATCAGATTTTCTTTTAAAAAGAAATGAAATTCAATCACATAACATCATTCAAGAAGAAAAAGAATCATCTGCTGTTGCTAGTTAGTTGTGACTGTAACATATTTATGATCATGGTGGAATGCTGCAACTTATACTGTATTACTCACTTGCTAGTATTGCTAGCTAGTTGTTGCAATTGCTATATAATTATGTGCAGTTTAGCTATGCAACTAACAGGGATCACTGGTATATGTTACATAACTACACTCAGTCAGCAAATAACAAAAATAACAATGTATTATTGTTAACTGGTACTACTGCTCAGTTATAAGTATTATGTAATTCAGGTTAGCCTATTTATATTGCTGCTTGTTGTTGTTGTTGTTGTTGTTGCTGTAGGGTTTAGAGCCATTTTTCAGTACATGATACATGGTTTAGGAAGAACCTGGGAAAACCCCTTGAAAGAACCACCAACCCATGAGAAACTACTGGCAAGCTTTCTCACCTACCCACATTTGCCAAATAGGAGACTCGATAAAACACAGAGGTTTGGCAGTGATCTGTAACAGAGAGCTCTTTAGACCACTTATCCACTCATGGCCCTCTTGCTGGCTGTGAGTGCCATATAATTAGCATCATGTTAGCACACTGAATTTAAATTTATCATACAAGTAACACATAATTAGATTTCATGACATCACAAATGATATTATCAAGTCATGCCATGGAAAGACATACAAAAATATGGATTTCAAATGAATCCTATAGTTATTTCATGACACATCTGCAGTTTGGAATTATAAAATGAGTATTCTTAATCATGCAGTAAATAAAATCTGCATTTATGCTCATTTCAAAATAAATGATTGAACTTGTCAAATAATTCCAATCAATGCCTAAAACAATGACAACTTTGTGCAAAACAAAACCATTATCTGCCATAATTTTATTCCGATGGTTCTAACAAATCTTTAATTCCTGACAGCTTTGTGATCTCCACATCACTCAGAGTCATGCAAAAGAAAAACACAAATGTGATTGCACCATGTTTGGCTATCCCTACCTAACCTTTCCAGGTGTTGTGAGTTTTGTAGTTTGAAAAAGACTTTGATGTAAGCACTAGAGATGAGGGTCTTTCTGTAAATATTTATTTGCAGTCAATAATAATTCTGGTTCTTGGGTAGGACAGTTGAAACTTCAAGAGGCATATTTGCTTGAACCTGCTCATGGCATGGCCAAATATATATACTTCCCAGCAAGAAATACAAATAATTTGTCCACATGATTATTTTCCGACTTAAAGAAGACATGTGAATATTAAACTGAACAGACATATCTTGAATTGGAAATCCGCAACACAAAAACATGAAATGTTCATCCACTGGGTCCATTGCTTTTTGCCGTCCTCTGATGTTGATGTCATTCCTGGTGCTGTAATATAAGCTCTTCAATCTAATTGCAGTAGGTTTGATGCCATTGAAGAAGGTTATAAAAAAACCTCATGTGGGAAAAGAAGTGTAAAATTCTATCATTTCATTGTCATCTGTAAATCTGTTCAATCCAAATTTCTCCATGTTTTTTTTATATTAGAATCTTACAGTTTCCTTTCCTTTTCTTCCAATTCCGTTTCTGCTTTCCTCAGTCTCACCTCCAGATATATAATTTAATACTTTTGCATTCTATATGCAACTCACAGGATCTGAAGAAGATAAAATAATAGTGTAGCTTTTCATCAACATTTCTAACTATAATGGAGACATAAAAAATGTAACTAGCAAAGTTACCAGCTTCACTATAATTTAAAATTATAGAATTATACAAGAGTTTTAACAGAGGCTGCTTTCCACCGACTGCATGCTCCCTCTCTCTCTCTCTCTCTCTCTCTCTCTCTCTCTCTCTCTCTCTCTCTCTCTTATACACACTATGAGTATGAAATTAATGTATAAAACAAAAGTTACGAAGTTATGGTTTGTTTACATATCAGTGCCATCTAATACTTTCTATTTTATAACGAGGTGATAAAGTTCACTTGTTCTGTACTAACTACTTATACGTGAATTTATAATTTCTTATATAAATGCGCTGCGTGAAGTACGCCCAGTTTTCGATGACCCCTTTATGTGGAATGGGACTAGGGGTAACATTTTTAGAAACCTATCATTATAAAACACACGTACATACAATCATTTGCTTCATCGATAGAATCTATTTAGCGTTTGGATTTCTCATTCTGACATTATTTACTTGCAAGTAAATATGAACAAACCAACACCGATCCAGTTACTTAGTAACTTACCTTAAAATTCGGCCCCGCATCACGACGTATTGGAACAATCCATTTCTACGAAGCTCCATCTTTTTCACTGATGGAATATAGTGGAAGCTTAAATCTATGTGAATTCAAACATTCCCATTGCACAACGGAACACAACATTAAATGCCACGATTTTTGTACTGTGCTATTTTTGTAGCACTGGCAACCATAGACCAGCGAAAGTTGGTCTCTAAACCTTTTTTTTTATTTTGACTTTGCGGCTTAGATCTAAGCCGCAAAGCCAAAATAAAAAAAGGTTTAGAGACCAACTTTCGCTGGTCTATGGCAACCATGGTTGAGAGATTAAAACGAAATTAGGTGCCTATCTTTGCCTCGTTTTGGATGCGTTGACCGAGGGTCACATGAATACATGAATATATTCTAAGAATAGTCTATAGAACAAACTCTTGCACTTTCTTCTACTGCATTTCGTAAAGTCGAGTGTGTTATGAGTTGTCATTGAATTTGATCTTAAAGAAAACACATTACAAAGTGTTAATTACTATTTTAAATCATTTAATTAAATATCCGAAAAAATATTATTTGACTTTGATAAAATTAGAAGCATTTTTTAAAATGTTGCCATAATGGTTATTATGAAGTGACAGTTGGGCTAAACACAACCTTAACACACCTATAAAGTTTTGCATAACAATATTTCATAACTAGATGTATATCTTGAGTAAATAACATCAAATACTAGTTAAAGGCGATATTATAATACTTATATGAACTTCTCTATGTTAATAAATCAGAAAAGTAATGTATAGCACGAGAGCAAACATTAAGGCGACACCAATTTTGTCACCCTAATGCTACTGTCGCCATTATGACTACTCAGTGACAATGAACTGTTGCCGTAATGATGGGTTCGCTGTAACACACACACACACACACACACACACACACACACCAGCTATATTACTGTACATGCTACAACCAAATAATCAAAAACATTAGGCTAAATAGGCAAGTGGAGTTTCTCTAAAAAAATCACTAAAATTATACACATCAATTTAGTTTCATAGCCTCATTTACATGAAAATAGTAGACAAATACTTCCAGGTGGCCATTTTGTTTGCTTGCGTGTGTTTGATTTATTGTTGTTGCCGTGAACCTATTGCCATTTCTTAGTTAACCCAACAAAACCCTGGGAAGAACCACCAACCCATGGTAAGCTACTGGCAAGCTTCCTCACCCACATCGGATAAGTAAGACTTGAACTTAACACCAAAATCCATTATTTTTGTATAGTGTGGCCTTGGCTTAAATGACTTGGCATGCACTAAAAAAGTTTAATTACTTAACAATATCAATTAATTAGCTCTAAATGTAAATCCTTATTATGGCACTTATGCTTCAAAATCATTGACAACAAGAACTGAAAAATGCTAATAATGCCTGACCTGTGGCAAGTTGCTCATAATGCCTGTCCCATGACAAATGGCTCCTAATACCTGACCCATGACGAGTGGCTCATAATGCCTGACCTATGGCAAGTGATTCATAATGCCTGACATGGCCGGTGGATCGCAATGCCTGACTAATGGCAAGTGGCTAATAATGCCTACCTATGGCAAGTGGCTAATAATGCCTACCTATTGCAAGTGGATAAAAATGCCTGACCTATGACATATGGCTAATAATGCCTAACATATGGCATGTGGCTAATAATGCCTGACCTATGGCAAGTGGCTAATAATGCTTGACTTATGACAAGTGACAAATAATGCCAAACATGATTCAAAGATAAGGAAATATATTAAATGGGGTAATGCCACAAACATTTTCTTTGAACTATCAACCTTTGGATGTTTGATGATCTAGCATATACTTTTTGCCACACAAACTCCAGAAAATGAAGCCACGCCCATTATGATACATTAAACTAAGACTATTCACCAGTTCTAGCAATTCAAAATGCATGGGCCTTTAACTCATTCGGCCCCGATGCCGCCTGTACGCGTAATCCAGTTTCTGCATTCAACGGCCGATACCGCCTTTACGTGAAAATTTTCGTCTGCATTCAATGGCCGGTACCGCTGCTCGGCGGTCCGAATGTATGGTCGAAAGAAAATCTCTGATTGGTTACAAATGGTGATTTTCCTAGCATCAGACCTACTTGTAGCCAATCAGAAATGAATTTACGTTCGTTTGGGCAAGTTTTAAATGTTCGGAAACCAAGGATTACTACTTGGGATCGGTTCAATACACGTGGTTTTTTTTCTTAAAAAATCGTAAAATGATGGCGGATGCACGAGTGGTTTTTGATGGCGGTGAGGGCGAAAATGAAGAGTTTCTCGTGTTTGATCTCGAAAATATTGAGTAATTAGAGGAGAGATATGTTCGACAGTTGGATAATTTGCGAAATTTGGAATGGGACATCGAAGATTCTTGAGATTGAATAGTCAGACAAAGCGGATGCTGATAGCAAAATGAAAGAGTTTCTGCCGATCTAGCAGATTAGAGCGATCGTCTTCTGTCTATCCAAATCAATGATTTTAGTGGAATGAATCCTGGCCCTACAACATACAATGACAAATAGACAAGGAAAAAAGAAAAATATATCTATTTTCACTTATTATTATTTCCGGAGAAACTCTACACGGACATCGCAAACGAAACCAATCCATATGCCTAAAAAGGCACATTGGTATCACCAAACAAACGTAGTATCCAACCTGCAAAATGTGTTTATTGAACAAAGTTCTATCTTAACCAAAAACTGGATGTGAACATTGCCAAGTAATGTATGTACAAATTGTTTAAAACCATATCACATATTAAATTTTCCTGGTTTATTTTTATAGACTTAAGTGCTGATGATGTGATATTCCTAACAATGTTGCACATAATTTTGTAAAAATAATGTATATTTGTAAAATAATGTATAAATAAACTGTGAAAGACTTGGAAAAATAGAAAGAAAATACATCAATGTGTAGACAAATTAATTTTGATTAATTGGTGAAATTATCATGGATTAATATTGGATATAAGAAGAGAAATTAAAGTAAAGGTGAATGCATGTGCATGATTTCTACAAAATTTTCCAAACAGGTAAAACACACTGGGGCACAAGCAGCTAGTCATAGTTTAGTGTGGCTGGGGCACAGTAACAGTGTTACTGAAAAGTTTCTTGGGGCTGAAAGAGTTAAAACAAAGGACCTGGACAAAGTGTGAAGTATGCAACCAAACCAAGCTGACAATAAAATCTAATATTTATTAATCGAAGACCATTAATAAAATATTTTAAAATCCCAATATGTATCATAATTATATGTCATGCTAGTTAATGGTATGCATTCAATTTAAGTATACTGCTTCAGAGTTTGTGCCAGTACAGTTAAAAGGTAGGTGGTGTTAAGATCCAAAGAGATTCATATTCTGTATATATTTTGCTAAATGTAACCTGATTTCACAATGCCAGTAGTTTGGAAAATGTAATGTGCACACTCCTCCCAGAATTTTTTAACATTTGCTGATGATATCTCATGCTCCTCCACAAACTCCATCATTTCTAACTTCTCTTCTTTGCTCCATTTCTTGTATGATCTATTTTGGTCTGGGGACTGGAATCAATAAACATTTATGAGCTATAATATTGGAAATTAACTGTAAGTACAAGTTGGTACTTGTCATATAAATCTTAGACTATGTAACAAGTACTTTTATCAAGAATTAGGAAAGACAAAAAACTGTTAGTTAATTACCTATGGCTACTTCATAATGCAAATATTTACCTATTGTCTTCATATTCAATCCTTAATGTTACAAGGCTGCTAATTGCATAATAATGTAAGAAAATTACCTGCTAATAAGTATTATTAGAAACAAAAGAAAACACTAGAATATATAATGAAAATAATACTGGATGACAAGCTAAAAGCCAATAAAATGTGTGCTTATATGTCAGTAATATATCAATGTAAAAACACACATGATGTCATAAAATACCATACATTGGTCCTGCAATACAGTAAATGTAAGTGTTAAACTGTGTTTGATATATGCCTATAATAATAGCAAGGTAAACATTCATATATAATCAGTGATTATCTTTTTTTAAATAACAGTACCTCATTATAATTATAAATACTTTTTATATTCCCATGTGTACCTTACAGGTGCATAAATAAAGATAAATAATTGACTTTAATTATTTACTTGTCTTACTGATGAGTTAAATACATAAAAGTCATGTATAGTTTTAAGAGAATATCTGTTCCTCTTTTTTAACATATCTGATTCAAAGTATCAAAATAAAATGAGCATCTCTTTAAACAAGGCCTTGAATGTAAATCTTGAGGATAGACATTCAGAATTTTTGCAAAGTTAATCAGTACATAATATTGCCAACTGCAAATGGAATTAGATATTATAATATACCTCTAACTGTCCGCGCTTCTCTATCTGCACCGGAGTCTTTCCTGTTGGTAATGACCTCTGGTTTTTACAATAATTGTGGAAGATAGGATGACACTCCTTTGTATAAAAAAAAATTAGAACATTTCAAGAAATATGTTTTTTAATTTTTATTCTCATTTGGTATCAAAGAATCAATTCAGTGTATTTTTAAATGACACAATAATTAATACTGGTATTATTTTGTAACAATTTTATATTGTAAACGAAATATAGATATAATAAAGATATTTTTGAAAGCATCTTTTTATGATAAATGCTTCACATATCTTGTGTTATTGTCCGTCATTAAATATACAATGTTAAATTTAAGTTCCCTTAAAAAAGGATATTTTTTTAACTTATTAATACCATGAAGATTTCTTCACAAACTTTGGCATGTATGTATTTTTTAATTTAATGATTAATTTTTTTTAGAAAAATAAGCGCATGTGAACACAGAACACCAGAGTAAATAAGATTTAACCAATTTGGTATATTTTGGTTGAATCAGTCAAAATAATATAATTGAGATTTTTCATTCCATACTCAATCTCAATCCAATCCTCCAGCAAACACTCGTAAATGAAGGCTAGTGTTTTGGTTTTAATAAGTGCTAGCTACACATGAACAGAGGAATCCTTATGAAGTTTCTATAAGCATATCTGGTCATTTACAGGTTAAATAACCAATCAGGTAGACTATGCATCACATACTTTAAGGAAATGCTGGCACGGTGAGGTTTGATCACTGGTGGAAACATTAGTAGATGCCAGTATACAAGAAAGTCAAGTGACAATGTAGTAAAAAAGAATATATTACTATAAGCAATCTTATTCATGAGAGAAATAATAATTCTGGATGTTGTAAGAGAATACAGCCAAATGTGGCCACACATATCAACTACAGGTACCAATGCATCCTATATCATAAACTAAATGTGAAATTCTGATCCCCAAAAGTTGTAAACAAGAATGGAAATTTGCATATGTGGGACATATACAATGTACTTGTTATGATCAAATGTGCAAACATAATTCAAATGATCTGTTTGAACATTTAAAGTGTATTTTTAAGGGTGTTTGATACCAATTATAAAGCTCAGTGGTTCAATAGAATCAGACATTATGTGATACTAGAATACCGCACTCTGTCCAAGTACTGAATTAAAATATATTACCATACATGGGCATATTAATGAGGAAAATAACATTTTGGGATGCTTTTAGTTCACACAGCCAGAAATGTGCCTTACAGATTGACTGTAGGTAATATGTCAGCAAATATGATATACTGAATGTGAACATTGGATCCCAAACATTCTAAAATATGTGGATGTTTGTTCATGTGGGATATGTAACCATGCTAAGATCAGTTGTACACAGTTAAACTCAAATTATCTGTTTGAATATATATTATGCAATCTTTTACAGTGTCAGTTAACAAATATTATTAGTAATTAACAATGCATAAATTAAGATGGATCATTATAATTCCCATAACATCATACAGGCCACAATGCCGCACTTCACTAATCAATTGTGTTCAACTTACATCATTTTGATGTTTTCTTACATCCAAGGGTAAATATACATGTGGAAAGTATATTTTATACCTTCAACCTGCATTTCCTTCTCAGAAAGTTTAAACTGATTTAGTAGAGAACTTGAGTAGGTTCTAATATAAAGTTTTCATCACTGTCCTCTCACTAAACACCCTGTAACTATGTTTGTCAACAATTACTAAAGGCTGTATAAGCAGATATGTGTTACTCAGGAAGTCACCCCATCATAAACACATAAATTAACTGATTGGACCCCTAATAAATAGTTTGAATGATCAATACAATATAGAATCTGTCTTCACATATTTTAAATGTATGTCTAATTTTGACTTACAAAGATATTTTCTCTGACAAAATTTGACAAATATCCATCCTTGTAGCTTGTATATGGTGTAGGAGTATCAACATGCTGCTATCATTTGATATCATTTTCAAAAATATTATATATGTGCATTTTAAAGGGCAAATTTTAATTTTTTATTCTGTATAAGAAAATTCATTAAAATTTTAAAAATAAACTTAATTTTTAATTTCTAATGTCATTTTTATATTTTGAATGTCAATATATATAACACCTTCAAATTCCGTGTGTTTATCGTTAATAATAACATGTTTATAGCAATTTACAGTTTAATAATAACTGCCCTGACAGCCCCATCTTTTTGGGGCATATTTTAGTAAAACTTTTATATTTGAATACCACACCTATTTGAAATTTATACATAAAGTCTTTTTGAATTTCCTTGCATACAAGACATGTGACACCTGCTGCAAAGTGTGTAGTGCTGGTGTTCCACAGGGTGTACTTTCTGATCGAAGTGCTCCTGAGAAATCAAACGTAAATTTGCTATATCTTCCTTAATTATAGGACTTTTTCAATGCAGTAAAAACCTGATTGTACTACAAGATAAGGCCTGTCTGAAGATATGTTTAAAGTTAATACATATTGATCAGTTAAAATTTGAATGGGAATTTAAATAAACATATAAATTTATAAACTAAATTTTATTGAAAAATTAAACTTTCATAAAGTTTGAAAACAGATTTTGACAAAATTTAAACAGAAAAGTTAAACATTCAATGGTATTTAAAAGAAATAGTTGTTTGGGTCTGTGTAACTGAGAACATTTTTCTCAGGGGTAGTGAAGTAGCATGACTCAGAGTGATTTTGGCAACAAACCGCAATATGGTACTGAACTGGAAGTATTAATTGTGATGTGATTCCTTATACCCATGAATGTAGTTCTAGTCTATTTTTAGAACATTTTTCCTCTCTCATGTTTGGTGGTGATAGAAGAATTATATTGATGCATCTTTGGTATGGATTTAAAGGTAATTGTTCATTCTTGAGAATATGACCTGAGAGAGTGGTTGTCTGTGTGTATTTTGGCGACAGTGCACATGGAGTAATAAGGCCTTGGTGATGATCCGGAAGTGAAATATGTGATCTGTGTACATGCTGTTCTGTTTACAGTGCAGCAGCTCAAAAAAATGCCGATCAACCCCTGACAAGAATTTCACCGGGAAGTCATCTTTGGGGGTATTTTAGATTTTATATGATTTGTATTGATTGTCACACTGTGGAAAGGTCAGTGCTGAGAAATATATGTAGAGAACATATAGTAAAATTAATTGTGATGTATGGCCTTTATAGGATTGCAAACTACAAGGAAGATTTATTTACTTCTGACATTGAAGAGTTTTACCTACCTCTAGTTTTCTTTCTTTTCACTGAAGATTTGACAACGAAAGTGCTTCAATAAACATCGGGAATTTTAAGCTCTGCAAAACACATATTAGCACACTTTTATTCAAAAGAACTGTGCATAGTTTAAAATGACTTAAAATTAAAATTAACAAAGTAATGTGGCCACGTGTTTGGAACTAGTTTACTGTTCTTAACATGCAGATGATAAGCGTAGGGATAAGATCCAAAATTGGATAGTAAATCGCCGGATGCATGAGTGATTAGTTACTTCCAATGTTTACAAGAATGCCATGGAAATGGCCGAGGGCATTCGGATGGTGCTTGTTGAATGTCACATAATACAAAGGGGAAACGAGCAAATTTCGATCGCCTATGCAGGTTAAAGTAGTCTCTAATATGGTTTATTCCATATTCAGGATTCTTTCGATAAGAACGAAACCAGGTATGTCTTCATTTTGTGATTCTTGTTCTTTTTTCGAATGTTACAACGAAGAAAGGGCATGTGTGCAACTCGATCAACAATTTGCTACCTAACTCGAGTTTTATTTTCTTTAAAAAAATAATCTGTTGTTACTGTATACATTGTGGAAATTAAAAGTGTCAACGTGTATTATTTAATGACTAAAAGAGAAAGTCATTCTCTAAAATGTCAGTCCTTAACATTTACTATTCGCAAGAACTCTACTTTCACTTTAGTTAAACTTGAACTTAATCAGTTATACAACTGCTTCTTATTATTCAGATTAAATAGCTTAAGCTTTTAAAATATTGTCTAAAACAAGTTTGAATTGTTTAGAAGGTTTTTACCACTTGTGCATTTTCTGCTCCGAATATTCGAACACTATGCCCATATTTTTTATACTTAAAAGGAAACAAGTTACGTGACTGGACTGTTTAAACTAAAAGTGGAAGAGAGACGTACAAGAACTTGGCTTGGAAAGGGGATATATTCGAGTAGTAGGGTGGGCGAACTGACCAAGCCGTTGGTCATCCTTATATAGTTTACTTTCAAAACAGCCAAAACCTCGCAGGTGTCCATTTTGTAAAGCCTTAATCAAGATTGATCCCAACTCCCGCCTGTTTAATGAATATCCTTATCTTCCGGGTATCCTTTCTAGTGACATAAGGCCCACCCGTCGCCAACCGGGTCTATATAAACGCTCTTATGTTTAGTATTTTTTCAAAAATGTCTTTCAAGCAATACTGATCATTGACCAGAAGAAATTATGGGGTGGCGTTTAGTCCATCCACATAAGTTTGTTATCTCAATCCGCCTAAACTAATTGGACCATTGCCATTAAATTTTCCATTCACATTCGTGAAATAGTCCGAAACTAAAATAGTGTTCAATATGGCCGTCATCTTTAAAAATTTGTTATCACTGCTTCTTATGAACGGAAAGTCATATTAATATGGGATTTTCACAAAAATGCATTTATAATGCCTTGTTGATCCTAAGTGAAAATAGTACCGACCTGATATATAGTATGGCTGCTATCTCGTTTTCAATAAAATACCTCTTATGATGGGTTGTTAGTGCTATATAAAAAGATGCGAAGTGATGTATAAATATGGCCGCCACAGTGGCCGTCCTGTGAATTTTTATATAGCTACTCCTGAACGGATGGTCATGTCATTATAGTGTCCGAAATGGTGCCGACCGGATGTCCAATATGTCCGCAACAGCAGCCATCTTGCCACTCTTGTTTTAGCCACTCTTCCTGAAGAAGATGTCAATGTCATATTACCATGGAGTTTTGACGAGAAGACTTTGTATGCTGTCTGGTTGGTCCTGAATAAATTTGTGCTGCTTGCACATCCACTATACCTGACAACGATTCTATCTTGGTGTTAATGTGGTATTGCTATTTCGTATGAAAGGGTGGTTGTATGAGCATGAGGATTTTATTAAAATTATGTTATTAGATATTGTTGATCCTAAATTGTATCGTGGGGCACCATAGGGACATCGGGACAATACATTACAGGTCCCGCTCTCTAGGCAAGGCTAGGAAAAAAGTTTTAAAAATCACCTTAGACAGGTATAGAAACAACAGAAATCGAACAGGTGAGGTGACGTCATGGTACTCAAGATTGACAACAATGTTGCAAGGGACTGACCTGAATCGGGCGAAGCATCAGTGACTGCCATTTATAGGGTGTGACGTTAGCAACACATATAAACATGTATAGAGACATACATATATGCACACACACACACACACACACACACACACACACACACACACACTCACACACACACACACACACACACACACACACACACACACACATACATACTAAAGAGCCCTCCGTTACAGATCATTGCCATCTCACCTCTGTCTGCGTGGGTTGGAGTCTAAGATTCGGCTAATGTAGTTATGTGAGAAAGCTTGCCAGTAGCTTCTCATGCGTCGGTGGTTCTTTCCGGGGTTTATCTCGGGTTCTTCCTCCACCAATAATACTGGCCGCCATGTATAGCCTATCGTGTGCTGAAAAATGACGTTAAACCCTACAACATACATACATACATACATACATACATACATACATACATACATACATACATACATACATACATACATACATACATACATACATACATCCCTAACATTGCTTATTTAACCATGTGTTCCGTTGCAAAAGAGAATGAAAATAACTGTAAACTCTGCAAGAGATTGACAATAGACAGAGCTAAGCATATGATACTCTACTGCCAAGCCCTAAACGACGAGCGTAGCACTATGTCTGAAAAAAATAATAGATGAAATAGACATCCTAGACTAGCAATGACGTTTTTGTCAGGACAATGATACACTACTTCATATCCTTTTTGGAAAGATAGTGGACATCTTCTATGAATGATCAATCATGACAGGCATTCATGTGTGAGGTGGCTGATGGAATATACACAATTTACAGAAGAGCAAATGAACTTAAAAACTAATATCTGATAATATGCTTGTTCAGTAAATTAAGGACATGAACGCATTTCATTTCTATCTAATAAATAACTCACATGTGTTCTAAGTGAGAGAGAACATGATAATCAATTTAAATCATTTCAGTCGAATGTAAATAATTCCAATTCCAATTCTTAATCTATGTTGCGTATATAATTCGTTTGCAATGAGTTCTCTCATGCATGTGTTTTGATATTGCATTCTTTTTACTTTTGTTGCTATAAAGTGTATTGTAAGTCCTATAATAAGAAGCTATGTTCCTAACTTTTCTGTATTTACGAAAAATTAACTGAATGAAAGCTCTACTCGCAAGACAGGCACTTCGGTCAGGACGCAACCTTACTCTTGCAAACCACGACCGGCAGCTACAGAAACTGCGTCATCAGTAGCCACAGGCTCTTTCACTGCTCCGTTGCTGGTGATGCCAGACAAACCCAATTTGACACCCGTTCTTCCTCAGTTGATGAAACAATAGAAACCCGCGTCCCTAGGAACTTGTCCTTCAGCGATGACACCCCTTTTCTCTTTCGCTTCATTCGCAGTTGCTCACCAAGTACCTGCCCCCAAAATCAAAGTATATTAGAGATTGGGCATGTTACAGAATGTATGTATGTATGTATGTATGTATGTATGTATGTATGTATGTATGTATGTATGTATGTATGTATGTATGTATGTATGTATGTATGTATGTATGTATGTATGTATGTATGTATGTATGCATGCATGCATGCATGCATGCATGCATGCATGCATGCATGCATGCATGTATGTATGCATGCATGACTGAATGTATGTATGTATGTATGTATGTATGTATGTATGTATGTATGTATGTATGTATGTATGTATGTATGTATGTATGTATGTATGTATGTATGTATAACTGATTTCAGAACTCATTTTACTTTAAATTTTAAAAAAATAACTATCAGAACGTGCACATTATAAACTTGATTATTTTCAGCCACTTCAAATCATGGATGTAGATGTAGTAATTAATGGCCAACTTGTTGAGAATGCAGCTATAACAGACGAGCGTCACAAAGACCACAAGGTGGATAGGCGAACGCTTTCAAAAAACAAGAAATACCACGTTTTCTTCTGCTACAGAGATGTTCCAAATGATAAGCTGTGGGTGAAAGAGACTTAAAAAATTGGAAAATGACTTCGGATATATTTGCTGTGATCACGAGAGAGACTTTTTACCTGGGACTAAAGTCATTGCAAATATAAAATATGGTATCAAGAACTCTGAAAAGGTAGTATGCGTACTTTTAAAGGAAGGTCTTGATAGTCAATATCTACGATTGGAAACTGAAATGGCACACAAAGAAAGCATCGACAAAAGAGAGAACCTTTTGATCCCTTGTTTGCTGGACGATTGTGAGATACCAGAAGAACTGAAACTACTGACTTACATCGATGCAAGAAAGGAGATTAACGAAACAACATGGTGGTCAAAATTAATTGCAGCAATCGAATCTAAAGGTAATATAATGTTACTGTATATAGATTATGATGATACACTTTACACCACTGTTGGTTGCAATAACAGTGGATAATGTTAATAGCTACAAATGGATCAGAAGTGTTAGCTCTGAGAACATCATCTGTATATGTATAACTTGAAGCGAAATTGACGGATCTTTCTTAAGTGATATAGGAAACGTTTATTTTGCTATCAATTAATAGAGAAAACTGTTTCACTTGTTTAACTTCAGCTTTTGTTTCTGTCGTTTGTGGTTGACTAAAATTTTAATCTTTACAGGGTTTATCAGGAAAATCTCATAATATATATATATATATATATATATATATATATATATATATATATATATATATATATATATATATATATATATATATATATATATATTTATTTAATTTTAAATTAACAACCCTTTTTAGTTCGATTGATTTTAGATTGTTTAACGTATATTGAAAATGTTAGACGTATAGCAGAAATATCAAGTAACCATTCTGTCAAAGCGTCTGTCCGTCCTTCCATCAGCTAATATGTCGTTGGTGCAGCTAGTTCAGCAGCAGGGGAGGGGGGCGAATCGGACATTTGTCCGAGACATCATTTGCTCTAAATCTAACAAACATCTCGAGAGAATTAATTCGAATCCTTCTTTTTCAACCCCCACCCCCCCCCCAAAAAAAAGAATACTTTGCTCGAAACATAAGTTTTTCGCAAATCATACTCCAAGACCGTTTTCATCGTTTAGTCAAAATACGGTCTCATCGTGATGTCATCGTCCCCCCCCCCCCCCGCTGCTATGGGTTAACAAAAATCATTTACGATTTTTCACGAGGTTTTTTTTACGATTTCAGCCAAATATTTGATCAAGTCTTTAGGACTTTACAAACAAACTAATCGCTAACACCTCATCTTGTAGATCAATTAAATTATTTGACTGGTCGGTGAGTCGGAAATTAATTATCGTTAACGAATTATTATGGCATCGCATGTAGACAGGCTTAATTGGGTTTTCAATAATTAGGAATCCTGGAGGAGCTGTTGGCGCAAACAAATACAGAATATATCCCTGCTGAGCTTGATTTGATTGCTCTAGATTAATTTGATAACTTCCTTCGATAGCATCACATGTTAAATTGAGCGCAATCACTGCTGAAATATTCACATTGTGCGGGGCAATATGCCTACCGCCACCATCTGGATCATTATTATATTTGAGGTGGGTAGCTGACTCTTGTCTTTGTAGCACCTTGATATTGTTTCTAACAATTTTTGTTAGTACCTCAGCGTTATATCCGGGAAACTTGAAATTACGCAGATCGGTTTCTGTGATATTGTAACCGGTTAGGAATTGTTGTTTACTGTCGCTGTTGTCATTAATTATTGTTTGAATAATTCGTTCATTGATATATTCCATGTCAGATATAAGCTGATTTATTATTTCAACGTGTTTTTGCGATCTTGTTTGCCGTAGTTGTTCTAGTTGTGTGTCATATAATTATTTAATTTCATTAAAAAAAACAGTGATGTCAGTTAGCGTAAATGAAATAGTAACAGATGAGTCGACTGTTCTTTTAATGACAAAATCCCATTGCAATTTGTCTTTGCTGGTAAATATAAATCTATCGGCGATTCTTCCTTTTCTTATATCAGATAAATTATCTCGATACCTGGGATTGATTTCATGATATGATTGTACGCCCGTGGTTAAGTCGGTTCATGAACTTTAATAGCTATTTTTGATTCTTTTCCAGTGATTGATTTTATTCTACGCTGAATTATCTATCGACAGCGAGATCAACTCGGATAATTTCGAGTATGCGTCAAATACCACCCGGTACCGAGCTGTATAATCACTGAGTTTTTTCTGAGAACACGATGATAACTTTTTAGTTATCGCGGTGGCGACTGCCACAATTGTTGTTGCCGCGGAGATAGCGATTGGAACTGCAATCGGAGCCATCATGGTCACCGTCGACAAAATAACCCCGGCGCTGGCCATCACACCGGACAACGAGTACACGGTGATGTCGATGGTTGCTATGCTGCGTCGGTATTTTTTCATTTTTTCACGATAGCGCTCAGAAAGTGATTTCAAGTTCGTGGAAAATTCATATCGATATCGATGCGATTGTGATACCTCTGAGATTATTATCGGTTCAATTGATTTCATCGATGTCATTACTATTTTAAACCCGCTAGTGTTTTCAATTATTCGCCATCGTTAAGGGGCCAGGGCGGGTGTTAGGTTGGTAGTTGGGTTGGGATGTCGTAGGTATGGTAGCTTCAGCCGAAAAAATCATCTAAAAATTCAAAACACCAAGTTATTTTTTATCTAATGGTGGATCTGTCAACCGCGACGACATTAAAGTTTTGTTCGCGACCCTTCATAATTAACGTCGCGGTGCCACCAGAGTAGGTTTTACCGTCCGCAATCATATTAAATTGATCGATAGAGATCCACGTTAACCTGTAGATACCATCGACCCATGTTGGCCTGTAGCCATCGCCCCCCCTCCCTCGCTTCGACCCCAAAGAGAATGATGGACAATGTAGTATAAACGTCTTTTATCCAATCCATGGTTCCATGATCGACCGTATACACGATATTTTTAACGCCTATGCCTGGATGTGTAATCTTTACTTTAACAGAGTTTGCTTTTAGTTTAAGAATATCATCGTAAATATCGAGATAATTTACCGTGATTCTGGTAGGATCTATTACCCTCCTCGGCTCCCTGTTAGAAAAGAATGAAGTCAGTAGGTCTCTGAGTTTAAGCTGTGCTTGGTCTTTAAGATATAGGTCGATGTGATAAAATTGTGTCGTGATATCTTGGGGGCCATAATCCCTAAAGAAGTATTAACAATTTCGCTGGTGAATTTTTGTTCGTCAATAGCTTTTTTAATTTCAGCGAGGGTCGGGCCTATCAGAGATGTGGTTTCAGACACAGGTGTTCTCCCCAAAAAAGTATCCATGATGGTATTAAGTGTTGTTTGTCTCACCATAAACATATTAATATCTTTGAGATTCATCGTAGATGTAGCGGGAACACCAAGGAAACTATTAGCGACGTAGGCATTTTGAGTATGCTTGCCAATAAACTCGCTAATTTCAGCGAGAGTCATGCCTGCCACAAGTGCGGTTCCAAAAAACTTAACAACGACGTCGTTAGTGGGTTTTTGTACCTTTTCAAAATTTTCTATTAGTTTAGAAATATCTGTGTAAATATCGAGATAATTTGCCTTGATTTCATTTTCATTCATCATCCTCCCCGCCTCCTTGTTAAAAAAGAATAAAGATAGAAATTTTTTAATTTCAGCGAGAGTCATGCCAACCACAAGCGGGGTTCCAAAGAATTTATGTACGACATTTTTGCGAAAACTATTATAACCTCGTATATAATCATCCAGATCACGGCCGTGGGTGGCAATTGCGTCGGTGATCGTAGACACAAGTGCGCCTGGTTTAAGTCGTCCGCCGCTGGAATACAGCGCAATAGAGTTTTCAGCGGCGTCGTGTTGTCATATCAAAATGTCATCCGCGGATATATTACTGCTTTTCAATTTACCCTGGCGATCTTGAAATACAACTATTTCGTTCGGGTCAACACTGGCTAAATTCAACGTCTCAGCGATTTCATCTTCAATTATTTATGTAACATCCTTGATAGAACCCGCAGATGTTTTCACGGTGGGTTTCGACATTGACAGAGATCGTCCCCAAATATCAATCATTATTGTAAACACTCTAGTATTTTTAATTTATTGATTCTCTAAAATTACCTTGTAATTTCTCACTGGTATATTCGTTTACAACAATATGAGGTGGTTTCTGTGACGATGAAATCTCCGCGAGGATATTTAATACTTCGCGGCCGCATATCGGTGGATCATTTAATTGTTGTATTGGCAGCGTGGAATAAAAACTCGGAAACTCGTTGAGTTTCATCGAAGAATTTATATACCGCATAAACTCGCTCGGTGGGGCTAACCCATATGAATCGAAATAGACAATTCCACGTGGATCAATCGCGTATGCAACCCAGTGAGTTCCCGATCCGTTACTGTTATCAAGATTGATGATACCGGTTTCAACACTGTTTGGTTTTCTCGGTAATTGATCTCTCATAAAAAACCCTCTGAAGTTTTTTATCGCTAGTTTTTTAGCAGCATCAATTAAATCAAAATTTGACATAGGGAGAATTGGGTTTTCAACTAATAAACCGTTCCTGGTATTCTCAGACCTGATCCGTTCACGGATCTCCCGCTGTACCATGAATACGGGGTTCCTGGTATTCTTAAACCCTTTCCCTTTTTTTCATATCCTTTCCCAGTTGCCTTTTTCAACGCCATCCCTGCCGCGGTACCAACGGCTCCCAACGCCGCAGCCTTTACCACCTCTGGGGCAGCCGCGGAAATCAATGCTGGTATTGCGGCTAACAATGGAAATATACCACCTGATTTTATCATGTTGGCGACTGCAGCCTTTGAAAATACAATTTGAACCCCTCGATTAGTTTGCAGCTCGTCATTGAATTGTTTTATTTGACGATCCGTCAGTGATGTTTTATGTGTACCGCCGGACATCTGCGCTGGTTTCAACGTTATTGTGGTTCCACATTCTTTAGCGGATTTTGATCGCAATTTCTTGACCTGACCATCAGTCAGCTTGACACTAACAACACTATATGTCATTTTATTGTAAAACACATTTATACTTTCAATTGATCTAATTGTGAATCGTTTACATATTTCCCACTGGTGCATCAATAAGTCTCATTCGTCCACCAACGCCTTCAAGAAGCATTGATTTGTCGCTGAGAATGACAGCAACAGCTCTATAATTAGCAATAGTGCCACGAAGGACATTAGCTCTGAAGTGTATATCAACGACGGATTGCCTTGTTAAATCAAGATGTTCCAGCGAAAAGTAGTAGATCGGATACAAGTTCTTAAAATCATGTTGCGATATTTGCAAACCAGTATCAACATTTTGATCACGGCCCATATATGACAGCATACGATGGTACACGCGCGCAATATGGTTTTGACCGAAATTAAGTTGTATGTCTTCGGATGGTTCCTGCTGGCCATTTATTCTCAACGAGACCTCAGTAACTCCTAATTGATCAAATATCATATGACTGTGCAATTGTGATTCCACTCTTGTCATATCCTGCAACGTGATAAATATATGACGTGGAGCTGAAACGCCTTGCTGTGATGCCAAGTTCCATGTAAATGTACCATTGATATTTGATTGCTTAACATCTGTTGTTGTTGTTAGCCAACTTAGCAATGATTTGCCACCCGCATCCATAAATGATAGTAGTCGCTGTTCTGTGGTAATTGATGGGGTCATAACTGGCATCCACAAGACCAATTTAGTTAAAATGACTTTACCAGCGTCAGCAGCTGGATTTGCAGGATCCGCTGGAATTCTCCAGTTTGCATCATTGTCACTACCCTTTCGCACGAGTACTACTGTATGCTTCGCTCCATAAATAACGTTTCGTACATTTCTACAGAATCCAAATATATGATGCAACGGAATCGCACATGAAAACGATCTACGCTGTCCTGCCAACATTGATATTTGTGTTGCAGCTCCTATATTGTACTGGAGATCGGTATTTATAATCATATCCTCGATACCAGCAGGGGCGGGAGGACCAGCACGATCATTTGGTCGTCGTACAATAAACTGAGTGTGTCCAGCAGTGTTTTTATTATCTTTTGCAAACATTATAGACGGACCTGCTGATCTTGTATAATCATCGGAGTATCTTGCTAACCCAATTATTGTTGTAGCCACATCAACATCAAGTTCTATAGACTCAATCTCTTTTCCGTCAATGAGATATTTCGCGGATTCAAATAGCGCCATGATACCATTATTGATTAAGCCGACTTTGGTATCATCTGGATACGGTGCGGGTACAGCAGGAGAATCAGTAAGTCGTACAAGTTCTCCTTCTACTTCGATAAACGCTTCAGCGGGTAGAAAGTATTTGCTGGTATCATGGACTTGAAGTTCAATTCGCGATCGAATATTTGCTTGTATTGCATGATAGAAATAAAATTGATAATCGCGGACGGAATTGTCCTTTTGTACTGGGGCTTCCATATCTAACGCGGGATCAGCTGTTCGTTTAAACATTTATATTAACATACTAGTATTTTCAATTGTGAAATTCTTTGTAATCATCGTCGTTTTTGTTTTCGTTTCAAACCACTTCCTGCTTTCATGTTTGCGATATCATCTTGTTTACTGTTCGCCAGCGGCGCAGCCACGGATGATGAAGTCACCGAAGCAGCCAACGACGCTAGTTTTTCTTTCACTGCGCTATTTATTGCTTTGCTGATTTTTGCAGGCATCACTGTTGTAGATGGCAGTACAACTGATTGCTTTTTTTGTCGTCACACCAATGATATTATTTTATCTTTCGCGGCAGAAAACGCCTTTCCGGCAAGATTTCCAACAGCGCTGATTCCCTTATCACGAATAATATCAATGGCTTTCATTGATAATTGTTTAGCTAACGGCGCCACTTTTGGAGCCATTCTTGTAAATAACCCCGCAATGGTATTGCCGAAACCATCTCCGTAATATGCTCTATAAACAGGCAATCGTGAGTTCACCACGTAGACGCTTACAGGTTTGTCATGGTTGTAGTGTATGATCATATTGTTATAAAACTAGTAGTTTTTCAATTAGTGATCAATCGCTAAAATCCATAGGATTTTCATCATAACCATGGGCGTCTCTGTGATTTTCAACTAATTCAGCAATGAGTTCTCGATATACATCAATGTCCATGATACCGCCGGCAAATAATCGTATACAGATATCAGCTGCTTCATTAATTATCTCGACGGAGTTGTTTCCGGCTCGTTTTCCGCCCATAAGTACTTCCAACCGTGATATATCACTGAGGACGTTACCAGGGCATGTCACGGTTGCGTTGAAATCCTTTGGATTTTTAATCGAATATCCTTTTCCGCTTGTTTTCTTAGAACCGGCTTCTGCTCTTATGTCTATTTGTTCCGGGATTGGAACCTCCGTATAACGTGGTGGTTGTGGACCGCCTTTAACCGCAGCTAGAAAGTCGTCATAACCAGGGTGATACAACGCCGAGATTTTTTTCCCGCCGCGTTTCACTAAATATATTTTTGATGCCCAATCCTTTCTGGATTTTATAAAATCTTTAAACTCGTCTTTGAATAAATTCTCTATTTTGCCCTTTGGAAAATTGTCTCTAGCAAAATCAGCTAATTCGGAATCCGTATGGTTTCTTCTAATTTCATTTAATGCTGCGACTGTAAATATATTCTCGGGTGAATAGTCTTTTCCTCCAGCTGCACCTTGTTGTTCTTCTTCGCGTTCTTCAATTTTGCGTTGAGTTTTTATATCACTGGATAGCTGTTGTATCCCTGCGCGTGTTTGTTCGGTCTCTGCTGCTATCTTTTCAAGCGTATCAAGCAGCGGCGCCTTCTTTGCTCGTTCTTTTTCAGGAATATCTCCGTATATCGCTCCTTCAGTTAACTTTTTCACATCTTTGGTCGCACTTGTTATCGGAGTAAACAGTTGTTCACTTGACACAGAAAAGTCAGTCTGCGCTTGTTGTCGTTGTTGAAGTTTCTCGCGAAGTCTGTCTCGAACCGGTATAAACTTTTTAATTGCTGCTAGCCGCTCTCGGGCTAATTTAGTTGTAAGCGATTCACCTACCAAATATTGTTTGTGAACTGAGATTTCAAATGTGAAACTATCACAATTAAAAGCTGAGTTATTAAATAATGTACCATCAAGCTAACGTATCCATCTCCGACAAGGTTAAACTGTACGACGCTATCCGCGAGTGTTTCAGAAATAACATCGCTGGGGGTTTCAAAATTGTAATATCTGAGAACGGCGATGAACGATTTTTGTTAACGACGCGGCAACAACAACAACTACGTGAAAATGGAGGCGTCGCGGTGATTACTTGCTACCACAACCAGATCATCCAGTACGCACATAACTGCATGAGCAAGCCCAAACTGATGAGTATTCTTTCAGGAGAAAATCCTATGTGAGTGTTACAAAAAACGCTAAAAAAAAAAATTTTTTACCGAAAAATTTACTGAAAGCTTATTTTTATAGTAACGCTCACGTGGTTAGGATATTGGTTTTTCCTCGTTTAATATTTTTCTAAGATCACGAACCTTATTACTAATTTCAGCTCGTTTTTGATACTCTTGGCCGAGCTATTGACGTATTGCTTCAACGGTGCTAAATAGCGTTATAAATACATTAATGTCGTTCCCGTACAAACAAGCATTGATGGACTTTTGAATTCCTTTCACGAGCCTGTACATCTTAGGTAAAACATAACGACCCTTACTAAACTGATACTCAATGTCTTCATATTCCGAGGCAATCCTGTCGCAGTCGAGATCTTCAGATAATACTATTCCTCGATTCCTCAAATTTGAGATTTCAGCAATTATAGAATTTACATCTTTGATATCCATATTTTAAAAAAAATATAATATAATACATTTTACCTCTAATTATTAAAAAAGTAACACTCATTTGGCAATCTCGCTGGCGCCCTGTGACGTCAGAGAGACCCAGGGTTACTTTATTAACTTAATTAAGGACAGCACAACACGCATCTTTGGAACTCCTTGGGTGCCTTTGCAATCAATTAAGCCCAAAGTAACCCGAAACATACATCTCCGGCGGGAGGCCTAACGTGGCAAACGCCATCTTAGACCGCCCAGAAGATATGCTTGGGGGACATCACTACATGTACTTAATTAAGTTAATTAAGGACAACACATACATGAAAACCCCATTTGGCAATCCCGCTGGCGCCCTATGACGTCAGAGAGACCCAGAGGTTACATATACGACAACACATCTTTGGAACTCCTTGGTTGCCTTCACATCCAAGTAAGCCCAAAGTAACCCGAAACATACATCTCCGGCGGGAGGCCTAACGTGGCAAACGCCATCTTAGACCGCCCAGAAGATATGCTTGGGGGACGGCACTACATGTACTTAAGTTAATTAAGGATGGATATTTACAATGAAACGATGAAGTGGGACGGCACAATGCCATATATATCTCCACTCGAGTGTTGCGGCAAATTTTAGGCATAACATATACTTAATTAAGGATGGTATTATTCAATGAAACGATTGATGTGGGACGGCACAATTCCATATATACTTAATTAAGGATGGTATTATTCAATGAAACGATGATGGAATTTGTGATGTAATGATGTGGGACGGCACAAAGACAGCACAAACATGAAACGATGGGGCAGATTTTCTTCGGCCAATCCAACCAATCAAAAGCAACCAAACTAAATAAACCCGGTTTCATGATTTACAAAAGACAACCACACGCCCGTGTTAATGGCGTTGGTTAGTTTTGATTGGTCGGATTTGGCTTTCGAAAGCCCCAAGCTTATTACGAGTCGTAACATATATAAGGTGACTAATACAGCAGCGTTGATTCACGGGTGTGTTATTTTATTTCCTTGAATTACTTATTAATGCTGTTTCACAACATTTAAATGAGACAAAATATTTAAATAAAACACTAAACACTAGTGTTTCATGCTCGTTCCGGCTGAGCGAACATAGGTAGCGCGCTGGATTATAAAGAACGTTTGTACTAAAAGTGTATAAATAGCTGAATGTAGATGGTCTATAAGGGTTTAAATAAATACAACTGTTTAAATGATGCAGTTTTAGCCAAGCGACAATAAAAAGTTTTAGAAATTGTTAAAAGTTGATAAATACAACTCTACCGAAACTATGTATTATACTCCATTACAGTCACGTGCGCGCGCCTAGTCAATTATACCTCTCTCTACAGGTGTAGCAGACGACACAAATTCCTTTGACGTCATAATACAAGGTAACTTAGTGAGTAGAGTGTTATGAGTGGCGGCGGATTTATCCATAAAGGATTTATCTCCCTTGAATCGTTTCAGATGTATACGAATTTTTATTTATGACCATTTTTTTTCGACAGAGTTAATTTAGTTATATTTTCTGCAACAAATCGTATTGAAGACCTACAAATATCAAAATATGTAGTGGCTGCATTTATTGATTGAAATATTTTTTCTTCGTTGGTTTCTGTATCAAATGCTTTGACATGTTTTGCCCTTTTTGCGTGTTTGCCGGTTCCACCTAATTTTGCATTCTCACTTTGAGTAACAACTCGTAAGTTATCCAATTTGTTATTTTAAGGAAATCCATCAACGTGATCAATCACAAATCCGTCTTCGATTAATCCGTAAAATGCTTCATAGATGGCTCTGTGACAGAGATATGTCTTCCTCCCATCTGTAAATATCAAGTTTCCCATATTATTTACCCATCCAACCGGTTTTTTTAGTCTGCGATGCCTGACAACACCATCACGGGATGCTTCATAATTAACAAGCACTGGGTGAGGTCTGAAATCTTGGCTCATTTGCATAATAATACTATTTGTATAATTTATATCTGCTTTAATTATAAACCTCTTGATATAATCTTGAGGGTTTTTTATGATTTTGTCGCTGACGGAGTCATCGGTAGGATCAATGACTGCATTTTTTATTCGTTTGTCATAGTAGCGTTTTAATTCCCTGTATCGTTTACCCCCACAAGCAAGACACAACTGCGATTTTCCCCTTACCCCAGCCCCACATCGGAGGCCATGGAAGGGGGCCAAAGGAACCGTTGCGAACACTTTGCAAATGATACCCACAGAATTCGCATCTGCATGATTTGTTCACGGGGTTGTTGATCCAATCATTAGCCACTTGCAGTGATTCATTATACTATATTTTTCTATTTAAATACTTGTTTTAATTATAACATGGAGGAGTTCGAGAGATTATCAGCAATTAAGCCTTTCAAGAAAGTTAAATTCAATCTGGATAGAACCCTCAAAGATGTGACCAAAACGGGCAATAACGGATCGAGCCTTGATAAATAAAATATTGTATTAATGAATTCAAGCACGACGGTGCATCTCATAGCTGGTCAACATTTCGAATTGATGGCGTTGTTGATGCCACCATGAACGACAGCAACGCAGCGTTGATGTTATCACAACTTGGCAACAAAAAGTATTTTTTAGAGTGAAATTCATTATCCGTGTAGAATCAGGCGGTTGGATTATACGAGACAAATTTGAACCGATTCTCAAAGACAAGAAAACAGTCGTTGTTAGCCGTGATTCTAAGCCGGGTTTGTTAACTGGAATTGACAAACCATACTATGAACGAGCATATCCTGAAACAGCAGTTGTGTATGGGATATATCCGTTAAATGAAAAACCTGATATAAGAAAAACTTAAACCAATGAAACAGTCGTCGCCGGCGACTTCGTCGTCAGTGGCTTTGCTACTCAATTGTGTAGCAGCACGAATAACAGAACATTTTACAAATGCATCCCGAGGGAACAAACTTACCGATCTACGGCGTAGCAAAATAGCTCAATGGGAGTTAACGGTGAAAAACCGCGGAGCAACTATTAGCGATATAGCGAAATTAGAAACATCACTGAGATTTCCAATAATAGTTATTACGATAACCGGAGAAGTTTTATACGAATCAAAATATAAATCAAAGGGAGCCCCAATTAAAATTATTGATCATAACGAATACGCATGGACGTCCGCGGTCACAATATTTCCACGAAACAGAACAATAAAGTATATACACGACGAATTCTTACGAGAAGAATTTTCCAGGGACGGTTTTCTCGCTGAAAAGAAACTATTCGATACTTTTGCGCATTTGAATAAAAACGATCCGTGTCGGTGTGGTTACTTCGCAGCACTGAAAATGACCCGGATACGTTTGATTAGTTTGTAAGACCAAACGGTGAATTATACCGCACTGAAGCATTTCACAACAAAATGAAATAAACAGCTAGTGGGTTTTTAACGGCGTGTGGCGAAGCCACCGATGAAATCATCAACGACGAACAATTATTGACAAACTGTTTTACAATCCCGTCGGTTGCAACTCATTTTGCGAGAGTCAAAAACGCATGGAAACCAACACGCGTAGAATTCTTGCCAGACATTGAGGCTAGTTGTTTAGAATTTAATCATGGCGGTTTATGGAATAACAAATATGACCATGATAATATCATTTCAGTTGATATGGTTGCTTGTTATCCAGCGAGTTTTCTTGGTTATGGAGAGTGTACTGAGTATTTTAAACGATTTGGACACCCCATACATGAAATGACTCGTGTTGCAATTATTGGGCCGCTGCCTGATTTTGATTTAACTGGATTCGCTCGTGTAGTATCATTTGAGTTCGCAGCGGGACTTCATCGCTGTTGTTATGTTTGGATTGGTAGACACATGTCTGAAAAGAAGTGGCTGCCAATAGCGTTATTACGGTTCATGATTGATACAAAAATGTTATTTTCGCTGGCGGTCAGTGAAGCAATTATATCATATCGGAAACAAACCAATGTCTGGTTAACAGCACCGGAACGTCTTGATAGTATAATTGAGGAATCCAGAAAACATATTGATGCCGGCGAAGAATATATCATTGAGTGGTCCAAACGGATATTTAATCAACGAAACATCGAAGCAAAAGATCTCGGCAGAAGAATAATCGGAAAATTCACTCAGGGAGGAAACAAATGAGAATATAGACGATATTGTTCACGGCTGATTATGGATAACACCGAATATGACTTTTTAATCGCGGATGCAGTATCTAAAAACATATATGCAGATCGTAAAGATGCTTTTTTGTCTGATGGAACAAAATTGGGTACAGTTGTTACTTATAGCTACGGTTACAGATCCCCGTATACACATTTGAGGTCGTCGATGCTGGTTTATGCTTGTATTAATTTATTTTAAATGATAAATAGATTTCCTGACACTGCGGTTAGAGTTGCCATTGATTCATTTTACATTAACAGCAAGTGCAGTTGCGCAGTTGCTGAATTCACTAATTCGGATGAAAGCTGGGGATCATGGAGAATTAAAAAAGAAATGCTGCGCGAGTATTCTGAATCAGCAGACGTTGAAATTCAAAATAATTACTTACGCAGTGATAATTTATCAGAACGTTCTAATGCACCACCGATATCAGATCCAATTTGTAGATATAAAACAGTTTATTTAAACGGCTGTGACGGGTCAGGAAGGACGACTCGCGCGATTGAGTTATTTCGTGGGAAATATCCTACGGATTTCACAAACATGATTGTGCTGACGCCAACACATAGATTAGCCAGAGAGATAAAACAACGAGGCGTTTCCGCGTGTACGTATCATAGTTTTTTTAGATACAGTGGTGACAAATGGACACCTGAACGAATGGGAGATAAATTCATCCCCGAGGTTGAAATTTGGGATGAAGTATGCACAGTATCAACAGAAATATTAAAGATGTTCTTGGATTGGCTGCTGCAAAAGAATACAGCGGTGATAATGTGCGGAGATCATGGACAGCCACCACCATTTGTCGGCGCGGGTCCACATAAGTGGTTGAAAGAATTCGTGGACTATTATGAAGAAATTGATAGCGATTATAGGGCACTTGATGAACAATTAAGTGAGGTCAAAATATTAATCAGATTACAACCCGATAAAATACAATGTGAAATAATTCGGGAGGTGATTTCTGAAACTCCCATGGAGGAATTTTATAACACATGGAGACCAAACGATTTTGTAGTTGCTAGCAAAAAATAGACAGAGACACACTTCAGAAAAAGTTGTTTGAGCTTCACAAAGAAAATTATCCCCTGATAAAAGTTCCATTGTGTTATAGACCCGATGACACACGGCGAAAGAATATTGAAGTTGAAATTCCAGGACAGCGCGAAAGACAAACACTAGTATTAAATGATATTGTGCTGGTTGATATCAGTGTTGTCGAAGACGCATTGCGTGCTAATAAATCGCCATGGACACTGGGTTACCTAACAACAATACATTCCTCGCAGGGATTAACCATCGCGGATACTATTGTTTGGATAGTCGATAATCGCATTGAGTGGTCAAATTTAGTCTATCTTGCAGTGTCTAGAGTACGGCGAATAAATCAGCTTCGAAGAATTGTATTTGATGACAACACCACAATGGATGATATTGATGTTAGCATCATTAATAAAAAAACTCTCCGGTTACAAACAACAAGACAAAAAAAAAAAAAAAACAACGAGAATTTGACATTGATGCCGAATTAATAATTACGCTGAAGCAACAACAGAATAATCACTGCGCGAGTTGCAATTGTATAATGCGTTGGCAGTATTTGGATAAAGATCCTCGCCAATTTACCGTAGACAGAAAAAATAACAGTCTCGGTCATGTCAGAAACAATGTAATGTTGACTTGTCTTGAGTGCAACAGACGCAACGGCGCTAGTTAAGACCATGCGGTGGCAATTGTATTTCATCAGGAATCACTTGTAATTGTTCGCGTGTAAAACCCCGCTGAGGGGCAGTTGAATCCAATTTATAAATTGGAGGTCTACCAGTTGATCGTGTTATAGTAGATATGCTATGCGTAGTGACACTCCAAATAGGATCAGTAGCTCTTTTTTACCACCTTCGAGTTCTCCTGATTCATATAAATATCTCACGGTGACATTGCTGAGAATTGGCTGAGAAACGCTATCCCGCTGTGGTTGTGGTATATGCTTTTTTTATTGCGTTGTTAGGTTTCATATTGATTGCTCTGGTAATCTCGTTATTTAGCGCTGCAACTACCCCTGGTAACCTTTTGACCCATTCACGGGATCGTTTTTCTTGGATGAATTCTTTTGCGTATTGATATCGAAATAACCGCTCAGCAAGAGTCCGATTAAATCGTTCTACAATTGCCTGATCGCGATGTAGTGCAGTATGCCCCCGTCTGATGGTGACATCGTGATCTTTCATCGCTGATAAAACAGCGCCTTGAAATTCCTTGCCAGGATCAACTTGTAACAGATTTGGCCAGCGTAGTGGGCCTCGTCGATAAATCTTTTCAAATGCAGAAGCAACTTCAGGTGATGATTTTGTTTTTAGCGGTTCTGCTTGTTTGTATCGACTCGCAACGTCAACTACGGTTAGCGCGTATTTGTAACCGTTGTCATGTGGTAAAAACAATAAATCAGCTTGATGAACTTCATTGGGTCCGGTTACATCAAAATGCGAGAAATTGATTTGTTTAGGACGCGGTAGATAAATTTGCCATATAGCCTGTTTGGATAACCAATTAGCCGCAGTGGCCTTTTTCACTTTTGCGGCGTTGGCGAGTTTATTGATTGCAGCGTTACCCCTCCAGTATCCCCTCGGAGAATAATAAATAGATTCCATATTATTAATTACCAGCACCCATCATCAATTTGACTCTCTTAGCTGATTTTACCAACCACGAGGCAAGTTTTTCTTTGAAAGATTTATCAGGAATAGCATTTAACGCATGAATTAATTTCACATCCGCGAGATGCCTGTTTTGCAGATTGCTGCTTTTATAATATGCAACATCATGAGCATGACACGCATTATCAATGGCGTTTATCGGATACTCGCCGGGTCGGGGCTGATTTTGATCATCAAGTCTGATATCTAATCGTGTTCCAGGGCCACAGTAGCTATATCCTGGAAGGTGCCTTTCTCCGGTGTACTTTGCCCATGGGGTTCCAGGGAGTTTTGCCAATTTGGCTGCGATATCACCTCCTCGTTTTTTTTAAAAACATCTCCGGATTTCATAGAAACAAATCTAAATTTTTTTGTACCACATGTTGCACATCTACCAGTTAGTGCAGATCTGTTATTTTTACTTGTAATCGTCGTCACATCATTTGTGTTAGTACGCGTTTTACACTTCACACAATATAGATCCATAATTTATGTATAGCGATATGAATATAATTGATTTTTCAGCGACTAAAACAAGAGAACCAGTTAAGCATCATTCAGCACTACCAAACTCTATCCGCGCAACTATAATCGGGCCATCTGGATCCGGCAAGACGCAATTGTTGCTCAATTTAATAGTGAGATGGATGAAGTGGGATAGTTGTATTTAGTTGCTCCTAGCGTAGATGATCAACGATGCTATGAAGTGTTAAAGGATTTTAACGAGAATGCATCAGAAATTAAGGGTGAGAACGCCATTGATTTTATAACTGATATTGACGAGGCACCATCCGTGGATGACCTTGATTGGAGCATTAGCAATTTAGTCGTATACGACGATGTGATGTTAGACAATCAACAAAACCCAGCTAGAATATTTTCCCGAGGCAGGCATAAAAACACCGACGTGATATATGTCACTCAACGCTACACTCAGATTCCAAAAGTGATCAGAGATAACTGTAATATTTTTGCTGTGTTTAACGGCGTTGATACACATACGCTACGAAATATTTGGCAGACATGGTGTTCCGATATGGACTTCAATCAATTCAAAAATTTCTTTAGTAAAGCTCAGTCAACCACGCATGGATTTATAACAATAAATTTACATGATCCTCGGACACGATATCGTATCGGACTTGATCAAATATTCGGTTGAAATGAATTATTAACCCATAGCAGCGGGGGGGGGGGGGGCGATGACATCACGACGAGACCGTATTTTGACTAAACGATGAAAACGGTCTTGGAGTATGATTTGCGAAAAACTTATGTTTCGAGCAAAGTAATCTTTTTTTTTTTTGGGTTGAAAAAGAAGGATTCGAATTAATTCTCTCGAGATGTTTGTTAGATTTAGAGCAAATGATGTCTGGGACAAATGTCCGATTCGCCCCCCCCCCCCTGCTGCTAGTTCAGCCATTTTTTAAAACAGAGTGCCTAAAAACGTAGCTAGTATGGTGTTGATACCCTGAAAAAGCAAAATCATTTAATCAATTTATTCCCTAATTTGTGTTAGAATTATCACCCTTTAAATCCTGTAGCATGAGGAAGTGTATGACGCATCTTCGTTAGCGCAGCTCGAACTAACATTTGTGATGAACAGCCACTACAGCTCTGTATCACCATTTTTGTATATTGTTTTCCCATTTTTGGTGTGCGGGTCAATGCATTGCATGACAGAGTCCTCTTACCCCCAATAATCTCACAGATTGCATTGGATTACCATCAAAGTATTAAAAATATTTTAATCTATATGTGAAGATGCGCATATCGACAAGACATTATACCTCCGCTACTTTGTTAGAGTTATTGCCCTTTCAACTTTGAGAATAGTGTATAACGATATTAGTTTTTTCTACTCCAATAAAATACCCTAATAGCTAGTCGGTCACTTGACACAATTGCCACAATTGCTTCATTATTATAGCTTGCCAAATATCAGATTAAAATCATTTGATGGATTATCCGCTAACAATTCACTTATATTCGCATATGAAATAGGAAGGGTCTTCGGATTGTGACCGGAATGTCGTGGATATTCCAACAGGATCAAATACAATCGAACAAATCAGTAGTAAACTTCTGGGTAAAATCACACAACCACAACGATCCGATTATTTATAAGACATACGTATACCCATAAAAATTCAAGAGTAAATGAGAAAGTAGCAATGGAACGGTGATAAAGAGGTTAACATGGGATGAGTTACCGCAAGTGATGAAAATAAACCCTCTTGGTGTGGTTCTGTGATGTAACAACGAAGAAATACAATTAATTAATGGTAGCGGGCATACGGTGGATTTCTATTAACACGCGTATATATTTGAATATCCGAATGATGATTTTAAACAAAGAATCACGAGGTAGTACAATAATTAAAGCAGAATTATTTAAAAATAATTGATAGAAACAGTAATTCACAAGGGTAATTTTAAAGATAGAAGGAAGCGAATAAAAATCATATCCTGTGACGGCTGTTGTTTTACACACCTTATCTATTAAATGAGCCTGATATAAATGTTCTTTTATAGATGCAAACTGTTATTCAAAACGTTGTAGCTCAGCGGCTCACAGATCATTTAATGAATGCCCGATGAGAAAATGGATTTACAGAATCACGACTAAAACAAAAGATTGTGCTGAGTGTGTTAGAAATAATGGATCTCACATAGAAGACATCGCAGCGTTAGAAAACATTAAAATATTTGATAGTGGTATAAACAATAAACATTTACGATTCGCTCAATTCAGGGAAATATAAAGCACGATGTGCCTCTGTAGTGATAGTTGACCACAACGCTCATGTATGGACTGCAAGTGTGGCAGAATTTCACCGAGGAAACCAACTCAATTTTACTAAGGTAATACTTTTGGGGAAATTAATAATATTAGTTAAAACGATCAAGTCTCAGTCTTTCTGTTTCATACTGATCTTGGACCCGGTGAATTAGATCTAGATTTGATAAATTTTCGCTACCGTCCAGTAAATTCTATCGCGAAGACGACATAAACGTTGTATATCAAATGAGTTGGTAAATGAATGTTTCAAAATCTCGTCTGTGGTTGCATACGTTGCTCAGAGAAAATCAATGGTGTCCAATCGCGTATATCGCCTACCTGTATTTCATTAACACATTGAGGTCTCTGGAACACGAAATATAATCCCGTTTATGTAATTATTGTTGATTTGTTAGCTTGTTAAACGCGCTTGTTTTCTTGTAGCTGGTCAATGTTAGCCGTATTTCGCAAGGTTTTGTCACATAAAACACAAAATGCCCAAGCTGCAAAAAAAAAAAAAACCTGTCCTTTGCTGGTAGATCTAACTGGATTTGCCCATATTTAATGGTTTGAGTTTGCAGCAAACATTCAGTTTGTTATTGTTGCCTGATTTAGTCGTCAAACCAGATCAGGAAAAAATCTCATTTTTAGCTGTTTAAGGAATCAACGCGGTTTGGCTCCAAAAGCTCCATTGCGATATATGCTTGATAAGAAAATATTGACATCGCTAACAGTGATTGAGGAAATAATACCATATAGACCACAATAAGATCTGGATGCCACACTCAACGTGTAGTGGTGCAAAAGAGTATTAGCCGACAAATTATTGGTAAATTTAACTAGGAAGCCTCATCTTATGACAAGCATCGCTGTAAAGGGTTTATTATGCACTAAGCTGATCTTGATTTTATAATCGCAGATACTGCAACAGAACATATATTATACACCATGGTGTGTGCAATCACAATAGGTACCATCATCAACTACTAGGATTCACCCCAGTTTAGTCATTTGAGCTCTTAAATGCTTGAATTTGCAGCAGTAACCCTGTTATCGATGTTTAACCGATTTTGAAATTACACTTTTATAATCATCACATATTTATTGTTTGTAAATAAATCCAAAATAGATCTTTGAAAGAAACTTCCAATGAGGCATATTGACTGCAATTCTGCTCCTTGTGGCTACTGGAGAATAGAAAATGAGAAAATACGTAATTATTCTGAATTTACACAGATTATAGAACTCATCGTGTGTTTTAGTCTAAGTATAAATTTTCAGAACAGTTACTGGTGCCATCGGTAAATGGTCTTATCTTAATGGTCCTGGTGGTTCTGCTAACACAATCCGTGCGTTATATCTATTTAGAAATTCTAATATGGTAGTGCCAACTCCGACTCGCTTGCCAGGAAAAGTAAGTGATCGCCTGTTATTTCTTGTCATTGCTGCTCGTAAGCCAATATTATCCGTGACTGCCTTGCATCGAGCATAATATAGTCTAGGAGTATAAATAATACATATTCCTACAGTATGAATGTGTTTGACATTTCAACGACACTAGACCAAACACCCGTCAAAGACATCATATGTACATAAATACTTGTACCAACTTCTTTGCACATAATCAGAGAACTCAACATAGATTCATTACAATCAAAAAATTATACAATCCAGCAACACAATATCTCATTGGCCTCGATAGACTCGGTTGTTGAGCAACCCGTCTGCTGATAGACTGAAATGAGCATGAAACAGTACAGTATCAGTAAATATGGCGATGTGCGAGGCCCATAATGTTTGTGTTCACCTCATGGAGACCGCAATGGGGCGTAGTGGGCCTAACTTTAATTATTGTCGTAGGTCATTGTGGATTTTCGGTTTTAAAAAATGGTTGGTCCAACTAAGCGATGATTTCAAAACAGCACCAAGATATTGCAAATAAGGCTTACATATATTACTCGGATCTGCTTTAGGTTTATAAGATCTCATGATTTTTCATATGCCCCGATTCTACATCCGTGTCCTTCAAAGGGCCAGGTTAGTCGCGAGTCTTAAAGAGTTTATTTATTCCACTCCACTCTACTGCTGATGTTTTCTGCCTATAATTAACTCCGACTAGCCAAATCGGCTCTCATTGCATACTCGGTCAATAATGTACGTCGCCTATTATATTGTCAGACATCCAATCCATGAACTATATTATAAAATGTTAATGCCATGTTATTTCGTCAATGATCATTGCATTCTTTCACTCCTGGTGCGTTTCTTTCAAGATCATTTATATTGCAATAAAAATATAATGGACAAAATCGCAATTCCAAAATAATTTCACCAATTCCGCACATTACATATTTTGAAACTGTCCTCATCTTGCCGCTGTTCATTGTTAAGTGAAGGTAGCACTCTATAATTTGTGATTGTAAACTGATTTTACGAATGCATCTGATTATAGTCGCACTTCCCATCAATATACCGCAAATGTTATATTAACAATACATATTTTCCAATCTTCAAAGTTAAAACATCCCTGTCCTTATAAGGCCGATACAATGAATTAAATATATAGTATCGTTTAAAAATAAATATAAGCACAGAGACAAAGCAAATATGTATACTTTCTTAGGATCTATTTTTGTAGTTTAAAATTTGATAAGTTTTTATCTTTGTCGTAGCTTGTTCCATCTCTAAATATTAACCGTAAATAAATATTTGATTTAAATAAATTTAGTATTAAAGGTAACTATTCGACTTCCTCTTTTGTTGTACCTGTTGTTTTAAGGATCTTAATCCTTAAAATTAAATTTGTTTGATGACATGTAGTGTTCCAAGCATTCAACAACCTGGATTGAATGGATTTGATTCTGGTCCGAGATTATAGGTGTATACGTTTGACAGTGAGTATGGTTTTAAAATTACTCTTAAAGAAAACATAGTATTTCGAGGGATATAATTTCAGTGTGTTTCAATATTTGCAAAAGAATTATGTTTTTATGAGTGATCGATCCCTCCCCCTCTCTCTCTCTCTCTCTCACACACACACACACACACACACACACACACACATACACACACACACACGCACGATTAAATTACATCTGGAATTAATGCATGCTTTATTCATTTTCAGAGGAATGTTCGTTTTTCAAAGGTAGAAAGGAAGAGGAAACAAATGGTAAGTCAGGTATGATTGTGATAAAATTAGAAATTAGACTATTTAATTTGAGTCGAACTATATGCATCCTGATTGATGATTTATCATGAACAATTTGCTTTACCTAAGATGGTCCCCAAAGTCATATTCCCTATGCATGTAGGTAAAGCTATTTTCTAAGCGGAACACGTATTCAGAAAGGTCTTTCTTTACTCGCACGTGCTGTTCCATATAACTTGACCTCATAGCAGATTTTGACCGGCATATTACTGCTCTGATCGCTGTAATTATCACTGTATGTTCTGAGTTTCTCTTTTTATATGTGTTTAACCACATCCTGAATCCTTCTTCAAATAATGCAAACAGTTTTGTTTGAAGCTTTCTTTTGGTGCATTATCTTTAGAGTACATAACCATAATCCTTATGAAAAATGACCCGTATAGTTCAAAAAAGTAATAGGAGGAAAGGAGCCAAAGATGTTCGTTGAGCGGCCGGTCATAATTTGTACATAAGTGCTCGATGAAGTTTCATTTTATATCAGTTGACCAGAGGTTTCACTTGCCTGGGAATCATGGACAACACAAGCGTTTTGCTGGGCAAACAATTTAAAAAATTATTTTTAGATAAATAAATAATATTTTTATAATATAATTATATTTAAAATTATGATACACATTTGTATAGGTTTCAGCCATGGATATTTGATCACTAAATTAATCCTCAGGATACCTTCAGCAAGGTACCCTATTATCATAGTATGATCTGTTCGGTAAATGGTAACGCAGGTCTACAAGTGTTGACTACTCTCCATCCTGCCAATTAACTGCTAGGTTACTGACATTTCAGGGTGAATGAACACTCTTCGTATGTTTTTCTGTTTTTAAAGCATCGGTATCATTTTCAGGCATGGAACTAAGTCACGTGTCTAAAACACACCGACATATGATAGCAATGTCTTATCTTTGAACTGAACCATTGTGTGCCTAGGATCTAGTGTGACGCCTTTTCATTGGCTGGCGAATAAACTGATGTCATGCTTTAGAGCCTGAAACAATTGTGTTTGTTGGTCAACTACGATAATCAAATCTTATATATATATATATATATATATATATATATATATATATTATCCAGGCATCGCATAAGGAATATATATATATATATATATATATATATATATATATATATATATATATATATATATATATATATATATATATATATATATATATATATATATATATATATATATATATATTCCTTATGCGATGCCTGGATAATTGCCTTGGCAAAATACAGACAATCATCTCAAGGTGTAATTGATCCTAAATGTTGACCATCGTACATCCAATGTGGTCACCATGAGGGCAATCGTGATATTTGTGCTACAGCTCCAAACGAGATGGTCATATCGACATAAGGTTTTCATTCAAGGGTTTCCGGTGCTGTTTAGTGTATCTTAATGGAAGCATAATGCTTCCAAATTCGCACCTATCATGGCCACTACTATGGTCATCTCGAAAATCGTATTGTCGCTTCTGCACAATGAATGGTCATATCAACATTTTTAATGTTCACTAGAAGACTTTCGGTGAGATTTTGTTAAATGAAAATTTCACTGATCTGTCATCCAATCTGGCCACCATAAAGAACATCTTAAAATCTTCCTGACTGGATGATCATTTTCTTTGTACACTAAGAAAATAGTTTTTCGCGAGCATCGAATATTGCCACTACGGTGTCCATCTTGAAACATATTGCTATTTGTACTCCTCCTGAAATTGTGGTTATGGAATTTTCAATTAAAGATTTCAGATCATGTCGAGTTGGTCCTAAATAGAAATGGTGCCGATCTCAAATATGGTATTGTCAGAGAAGCAGCCATGTTAAAAATCTTGTTATATCTATTCCACATGAACGGATGGTCATATCAATAGACGGTGTTTCACTAGAAAATCGCCTATGATATTTTCATGTGGGATGTTTATAAAAATATTCGTTATGCTCTTCAGTTAGTTCTACGTAAAGATGGTTTTGATCTGTTCCCCAATATCCCGGCTACTCCGGCCATGTTCATAACAGATACACCGTTTCTGTTTCTACTCTGATTGCGCTTATTTTATGTTATTTTTTTCATCGCTTCATTAAAGTCGGCTTGTTTCCTCACACGTATATCATCACTATCACTAGATAAAAGTAATTTTGATTTTTACTCCTTCCCCTGCAAGACGACGTACACCCCGGATTAAGCTTCACATAGCCATTTACAATAAATTTAAAAGATAAAGCAAAGAAAGCAAAAAGATAAAGCAAAGAAAGTATCAAAGTCAACAAAATATCACAATTACCAATAATCATTTGCACCGTCTGCATATTTTCCTACCACTTTGCATATTACACAAATGCACAAAGTATTATTCACCAAAATGAAAGGTATTTGGTCATTAATGCTGATGTTTCTTGTCTGTACGAAATAAACATGTCAGACTAACATTGTTCATAAGCATGTTTTTATGTTTTCCAATTTCATTGTTTTTGCCATTTGTTCTTCTGTAGTGTAGTCATATCATTATTTATGGTGTAAAGCGCTGAGAGCTTTGTAAGATTAGGCGCGGTACAAAGTCCTCATCATTATTATTATTATTATTATTATTATTATTATTATTATTATTATTATTAATAAGTTTCACGGTAATGATGGGATGCTGATCGAGCTTTGCGAATACGTATTTTGACGGTCATCGTTAGGTTTTAATATGGAATCTTTACTTGAACAGGTGGGTGGTCATATCTTTGGTGCCTTTTGCTAAAACACCTTATCAGTATGTAGCTGGTTTCGAATGATCATGGTATTCATCTTACTCCTAACGTATGGCGCCATAGTGACCATTTCGAACGTCTTATTACCACAAACCATTGCATTAATGGTGGCAGTGACATGGAGGTATAAATACAATTGTTTTGTGCAATATTTATTAGTCTTCATTTAAAGCGGTACATATTTGACAAGAAACATATTAGTACCTTTTGAATGAGTATAACAACACAGATAAAGCGGATATTGTCGTCAAGTTAAAGTTTATTTCTTGACTATTTCTGATGCAATGAGCTTACGAAAACCGTGATTTGCATATATGATCAGCACATATACAAGTGAATTTGTGCTGACTTGTATTTAGCTGCGTTTGAACATAATTGACACTGTAACATAGGTTTGAAGTCACACTTCTTTACTGGTGTTTTGTTTTTGTATTGGGATGTGAACCATACGGCACTTTACATTATAGTCTGTGCATGTTTTACATATAAGCACTTTACATAAATCTAATTGGTCAAGATAAGTCCGTGAACTTCCGTGAGTAATTAAATTTACCCATATTTAAAGAAACATGTGGACCAACTCCCGTCTTCTAACTGACAGAAGATTATACAGCCTCAGCATTGTTCCAAATGAAACAATGGAAACATCCGGTCCTACATACATTAAATCCGAAATGAATAAATTAGCAAACTCCTTAATCTAGATTTTGTGAATTTTCTGCATCCTGTCATCATTCCATTACATGAATATGTAACAACTGGAATTCTACTTTTTCAGGCATATACAATACTACATCCACATTAGTAGAACTGATCTCCTGTGTAACTAACTCCAGTCATATATGTGACCATCTTATACGAATCTCCATCGGAGATACAGTGCTGAAAAAGCATATCTTTGGTAGTAGGCGTGTTAGGATCCTGTGGGCACTACGTGAAAGTCAGTGCAACTTAGGTTCACATGCTAGAAGTAATTAAGAGAACATCGTAAATTCCTGTGTTGAAAATAACCATAGATGTAGCACTGAGGTATATTTTATCATTATTAGAAGCTGCTTACCTCACTTGAAGTTACATTGTTACATTTCTATAGTTGACTTCAATAAGAGTTACTCTAGGCACGTACGGGAAATCCTTTGTTAAACTTGTTCGTGTACTAACAGTCTGGAAACATTATGTGGTATAAGTGGTATATGGTATATCTATATCTTATGTAACTCTTCGTGAAAAACTATATCAACATGATGGGCACTTTTCCATAATTTATGTGATTAGCTAGTGTAACCCACAAGACCCATGTATACAGCTGAAATTATTTATATGAGAAGTTCTGTATTGCGTATTATGAATCTGTGTGTATTTTGCAGCCATATCACTACGATGACAGCGGATGGTGTTGTCTAGCACTGGGTTGCCATGCATGCCGCATACATGCAGCATCATGTTCCACCCAGTCACATTACCCGAACACAGGTTTACCAGTCCTAACTCTGACAACTGTCAGTACCATTTGTATAGGTCTTTAGTATGCCTCGGTTGGGTTCGAACCCACGACCTCCCGCATCTGAGGCGGACGCTCTAACAACTTGGCCACCGTTGCGGTCCATTTTGTATCTGTATATGAAAATCACTAAGTGGAATTAGTAATTCCTAGTATTATTGCCTTTATTAAAAGATGTATACTGATACGATTACTTTTTAAAAATTTATTCGTACGTTTGAATTATAGAGCCCTAATTATTTAATTGAATTGGAATAATACATTTCAAGGGATTACTGCGAATTAAGTCTGAGACATCGGGTTACTTAATAGCAGTCACGAAAAAACTAAAATCATTTAAGGACAGTTAGACTGGTATCTATTACAAAATTACATTGAATTCATTTAAAGACATTTTAGGATTATATCATAGTGATTATTCGGTGCTATTGGTACATCAGTACAATACTAACTATCATTTCGAATACATTTAAAACTCATTTCGATCACTCAAGACGTTTTGACTTGATATAACTTTCTAAGAGTTTAAAATTTCATTCACCATCCTGTACGTTATATTTACTTTTTCTCACTTTGTACTTTATGGAAACGGATTATGTTTTCATTTATATAAAACTGGATAGTTTTTGTTCTTTTCTGTTACTTATTTTAAGACAAAAGAGTATTTGCAGGAGAATTAACATTACGGCATAGTTTGCAATGCCGGACGTACTTGCGGGCAAAGCTGGAAATTCTTCCCAATGTTAAGTTCTCTCTGCGAGCTTATACTCACTCATTGAACTCTTCTGGTCTAACGTGAAGTAAGGCCAGGTCATACTTTAACACCCAAGGTTGACCATGGGGAGCAACGGGCACTGTAATATTAAAAGATTTTGATGCATCGAAGGAAGCACATATGCCATAAACCAACTTCTTTAGTATTACAGTCCACACATCCCTCGTTATCCAGAACCCTCTTTTGATTGCACACATACGCTACAATCCATCCCGTAGCCTTTGATTACCATACCATTCAAACTCAGCTAACCAGCACCCTTCTTCCAACTGACACCCAAACACATGCCATATAATCAATCACTCAGGCACTACTCTCCAACGAATGAGGATAGATGGATGGACTCAATACTCAAATACACACAAACATGCTATCGCGTAGCTGTAGGAATGCTTATACCCAAGCTATACCCTCAAACTAACATACGATGCTATCAGACGTAAGTAGGCACAGTATACATGTTTATATACATTCTACATTTTTAGTTACAACTAATGGTCTACGAGAAATGCAATATTAAACGTTTTAGATACGATTTCACACTTTTTGATAATATCTGATCCAAACGCTTATAATTACTGCCTATCGTCCCTTTGTTGATTGCTGTCGAGGCACACAGTCTACTATGGTTTAATTACAATCCCATAATACCCTACTATTTAGTACCTGCTTTTTAGTTACAATCCAAAATACACACTACTATCCATCACCCACATATTGATAACCTTATCAGCGCACGCCATAATATTCAGTATCCGCTTTGTATTTATTGTCTATTATACACCCTGCTATCCAATTCCCGCTGTTTGAGATATAGTCCAACATACATCATACCGTTCAGTGCCTGCTTTTGTTTTCAATATCCCACACACAGAACCTACTATTCACGGAAAGTGCAAGCATCTTTATAGACGCGCCTCATGCATACAATCATACCATCCATCGAAACGAAGTTTGAAGAAGCGATGTACACAATACGTTTTTAACAACGAAAATGGTTAGACACACTATATTATTGACACTCTATAATTACATACATACAACATGCTATCAAGCGAGTGTAGGAGTGTTTATATATACATGCTATATAAATATTCTGCCACACATATATCGGGTGTTTATTTATAACGCTATGGTTACATACTTACAAACATCCTATTCAAAGAATAAAGTTGGAGGATTTATGCACACACTGTACTTACATGTAAATAGATGTCGACGGGAAATCTAATAGTAGCATGTTTAGATATTATGTAACACCCACCCCACTATATATCACTCGCTTTTTGAACACTATCCAAGTCACACCCTGCGGGGTACGAGAGTTTGTAGAGGCACGCTGTACTTACACATATGGATACAAGCATAAGTACTTAAGAGAGAGAGAGAGAGAGAGAGAGAGAGAGAGAGAGAGAGAGAGAAGAGAGAGAGAGAGAGAGAGAGAGAGAGAGAGAGAGAGAGAGAGAGAGAGGGGGAAGGGATCGATCAATCATAACAACATAATTCTTTTGCAAATATTGCAACACACTGAGAGTATATTCCTCGAAATATTGTTTTCGTTAAGAGTAATTTTAAAACCATACTCACTGTCAAATGTAAACACCTATAATCTCGGACCAGAATGGGGTCAGCCCATAAAAAAGTCAGACAATTACTGAGAGAGAGAGAGAGAGAGAGAGAGAGAAAGAGAGAGAGAGAGAGAGAGAGAGATTGAGAGAGAGAGAGAGTACATAAGTCCGACCCATTGATAATGTAAACAATAAAATGCAGTCTGACTTATAACCCTTGTTTCACCGTTTGTCGGAATTAAGAGATATTAAACATTTTATCACGAAAAATCTTCCAGAATGTTTTTAATGAAGAGATTAGTTTTTCAAATCATTCGCTTGATTAGTACATTTAAATTACTGCAGTAACACATTCCATAAAATACAGTCCCGTGGTAATTTTCCAATCAAAGCAAACTCCTAGTATATGTCTTAAGAGGACCCTAAATAATGTTAAAATACTTACTGTTGTACATTAAGCTGCTCTAGTCATTGTGAGCTAGAAAGTGTAGCTTATCATTCGCCGGCTATAAACCAGTTATCAGAGTGTGTCGGCAGCTGGGCCTGTCTCGAGCAAGCTCTTTTCAGGTTTTGACATCGATGTAAAAGACTTTCATGTCGCGCTTGCAGACATACTTGAAGCGGAGATGTAGTCATCTGATCGAACTTTTGCCAGAGGCAAGTTTCAAAAATTGGTCTTTGGGGATCCGTCCGTCATCCATCCGACGTACATGGCCCAGCGATCTGGTGCGACGTTGGCGGAAGAGTGGCACCATGCTTGGAATCTTAGTACCTACAAGCACCTTGTATTTTATTACTCGGTCACTACTTGTTCTGCACAGTACTCCACCAAACGTTCCATCCGCGTGCCTTTGCCGTGGTATCACCTGCAGAAGAATTCAGTGGTGATATCACTGTCTTCGTGGGACCCATTGCATTCTATATGCGTACATCCCTCTTATTTTACCGATATCTGCTGCTGACTGGATACTCTCACAGAGCCGAAACTAGTGTTCATTTGCTACTTTCATTGCTATCAACATGACGATGAGTTACCAAAGCTGGCGTTCGCTGACCCATTCCTGAGATCCACGAATATGGAAGTGTCCAAAATAGTTACTGCATTCGTGGACTGCACAAACCTAAACCCCAAGCCACCAAGTCTGGTCTAGGCTACTCGTAAGCGAGTTAGTCATGTCATATCACAAAAAGGTTACAATAAATAGCAAATGATACCCATAAATTGATTCTTGTCAGATATAAAGACGAATATGATACTCATCTGCTACATAGCAGGAGAATATTCTGGAGAATCGACACACAAATGTGAGGCACGTGTAATTGGCATAGAGGTCTCAGTGCAAAAGCATCTTTCAGGACTATTAAATGCCATTCAAAATGATTAGGTTGCCGATACAAATGCTTAGACTGCATTCCGTAGATGCAAGATCCAGTGGTATATCCAGCATCATCAATATGTTACCAGATACCTTCGTGTTTGTTATTATATATATATCCAATGGTATCCAGACGTATGCAAAAGCACCAACGTTATAGCCAGAACTTGTCAGATTATTGCACTGAAATTTATATATTTAGTACTTGCACGTTGCCAAGATGCCACTTTGCCAGGTTCCTATGCCATTAGTGGGTGCTGACCATATAAGAAGCTAGCTTTCTGGAATGGTTTCCAAGATGGCAATGATTATAGCAGAATGGCACTTGTACGTCTGTGCACAACCTCAGAGCAACTCAAACCCATGAACCAAAATGAGACATCGAGGTGGTAGCTGTTTACAAAGAATCAGGCGAAAATTGGAAAGGCTACCACCTAATCAAGCTGCAGATCGTCAAACCATTCTAGACTCACTATCCGGGAATTTTCTCAAACAAGAGCATAACAGCAAACATCGAGATTCTATCACCACAAAAATGTGGCAGGTAATTAAAACTTGAATGTTGGGTTCCAGTTTAAAGGATGGAAATTTCAGCCCATGTGTCTGGACTGCACTTGGTGCTGTGTGGCTGCACAAAGACAATATGCCAAATAGCAACATGCATCTGTCTGAAAGCAATGTTGAGATGCACTGACATTTGAGGCTGATATTGGGCTTGCGTGTTTCAACAAGAAATAAGTGAACCCTGTGCATGAAGATGCTGATAATTAGAAGGAGGGAGAAACTGATGCAAATTAAGTTTTTGTGGTCACTTTACATTCTTAGATATTTAACCAGTAGTAAATCAATTTTTCCCTGTAGCATTGTACCAGTTATCAACTAAGACATAGGTTTAGATTGGTCTATAAATTTGAGGATTTAAAGTAATAAATGCACACAGTTTACATGCTGCGTGCCACGAATACCTAGAATAATTTATTTCCCGACTGTTCCAGTCACATAGCTCGGGTTAACATATTTGCTAAGTAGTTAGAAATCGATCATGGTTTTACATGAAAAAAACAATTTCGTTTGTACAAGCTCATGTCATGAACACATTTCTAGTCCCAGTGGTCGCTCTGATTGGTGTATTTTTGTTTTGAATACAATATTGACATTTTTAATGTATAAATGATACACGTCATATATTTACAGCTGTGTTTTCATGCTGGTGAGAAATGGCTTAAGACTGATATTTTAGATTTGATTTTTAATAATTCACACCAGACACCAGTTAAAATTCTTAGAATGACGTCAATATTTTGTTGTCCTTTGTGGGTCTCCTTAAGATATGTACACCAGTCATTTACCCTAAAATTGAAATTCCCTCAGAACCTAACCTGCTCCCTGACTATAATTTCTTTTCTTTTTTCAGAGCACCAGCCGACGTATTATTTCCAAAAACTATGCTCATTAGAAACTACATTCAGCTGCAAACAATGTAGCGTACAGAGTACTTCAAAGTACATTCCCAAAGAGCTTGCTTCAATGGATGCAGTGGTAAGCTATGAGCAGTTATGGGGGCTCACTATTTGAGGTGGAAATCATTCTGACAATGCGAATGCGACATTACACAGCCAGTTAAATATCACACTGGAGACAAGGAGAATTTAATATTAAAAGTTCTAAATGTTTAACATGTCCTATGGTAATTAAATACTGAAATCGTCCACATCACTAACAGTGTGGCCTTTTATGGCTATTAGAGACATTTAACACGGGTAAGCTCTCCAAAGACAAATTTGGGCCTATTTGATGGCACCAGTAGCTATTATTTGAGGAATAAATGGCATATGGAATTATACGGGAATTTATTAGTGTGTTACTATATATTCGAACTTTTTTAATGACAATCCAACAAGAATTGTTTTGAACCTGACGATATAAAGGAACTAGATTAACCATATTCTTATTGTGGAAAGTACACGTGACTAGATGAAAATTTAAATGGCCCCTGTAATTAGATGATATGGATGAAGGACGAGTGTTTTACACATGATGGTTCAATATGTCCAACATTGTTAAGCGTTATCTTAAATTTCTGATATGAATTGGGAATTGGAATTTTAACGGAGAACAAATCTATAAAATAGTATTTCTTTTTCACTGTTCAGACACTTGTAATATATTTTATTTGCAAACACAATTTTGTATTTTATGTGAAACATTTTTGTTTATTTATTCAATTTGCACGTTTGCTTAACAAGGTTTTAAAGAACAAAAACATGTAAAATACGTGTGCTCTGTTTTATAAAATTCTGTTGCAAATGGTAATCAGACGACACTACAGTGTGTATTGATATTATAAGTGATGGCTCTCTACCCCCGTAATTCATAATATGAATTTCCTACTAGTAAGTGCCTTAATTACTGCATACACTATTTCGGGCATCGTGTTTTTTCCAGTTGTTTAGACACCACAGCCACAAAATCAATATGCAAAACATTTGTTAAAGCTTATCTCCTTGACATAAAAGTCCATAATTTAACTACTTCCTCGGGTTCTGTACATTTGACTTTACATAAGCCCCTCACGCCACGTTGTATACTCATTTTAACAATATTGTCTCTTGATGTATCTGCACATTAGACCTTACGAACACAATATATGTAGCCTAGGCACATAATTATTACAAAAAAATACACAACTAATAACAACTTATTTTTCTTATCTACCTTTAAGATTTGTTTGAAGACCTAATCAAATAAAACGTTGCCATCAATTTTCTCTACTCATCTACTCACAAATATGCGTAAAGTAAGATTAAAGCATTTTCGAGGTAGCAAGTCTGCTTGTTGCCAATGAATATGTTTGTTGTAAATAAAGTGCAGTAAAGTGGTAATCATCAGACTAACGGATATGTTAAGAAAAGGTTTGTTTGAATAAGAACTAGAAGAGGTCCGGGTGTTTCTTACCCCACTGCCGTGATCGCTGTCTACGGCCTTAGATGAAGTTTCAGCTAAGCGATATCATGATATGTTCATCCAGACAAAAAAGCAAGAAATACAAAGAAGAAAAGAACGGAGACAAAAGGCAATATGGTGCAATGCAGTATGTCATTGCAATATCACGTAGGATAAAAATTGACGCTGAAATCAACCGATATACAACAAATGAACGAGATTTGACATTTTGTTAAGAATGATATTACAACAGTCATCATTCACCATATAACTAGAAATATTGTGACGGCCAACTAATGGGATGGCAGTTTCAGTCTGTTTTCAGCAAGTGAGGATTGCATATGTTATCCTGGCAAGTCTCTTGTTTCTATCTGGAGATGTACAAGGTAGGCATTGACTAGAAAAATGTTATAAATTATATGTTGGCCCGAAAAAAGATCATAAATCTGTAGTTTTCGTTTCTATTTCTGCATTCGTTCTCAAAGACACTCAAGTGCAATACTTTTCGATTGAAGAAATGGAAACCTAGATATACTACGGAACAAATTAAATGTTTCCACCATGAATACCAAAACAGTCATTTACACAACCATCTCAAGGTCAGTTGTTGCGTGTGCTTCTCAGTATGGAATCCACACTGCGAGAAGGACGCCACCAAAGCGTTAGAGCTGGTACAAAGAAAAGCAGTTATGTATGTTTTCACCATCGATACAATCTACCAGGGAGTGTGTCCAGAATTTTCGAATCTAAGTGAGGAAGAATTAAATCAAAAAGTTTCGAACAGACTTTTCATACTGTGTAAGATTCAAAATAGCCGGATGAACATAGATAAAGGCAATTGTATACTGCCTAGGAACGACAGAATAATAGGAGTACAACGATTGTACCGAAATGCGAAATGCATACCATATATGGGTATTCCGTCTGTCCACTCAAAATTCGTGATTAGAGTCAGGTGTCCGCTCATATTACAGCTGCTGAATTCATTTTTTGCATCCTAGGCTGTCTTACGCCATGGCTAGTGACGCCAGACACCGTTGAATATCCGACTGTAAATATTCTAGCCTTTATAAAGCTGCAAATAGTCATCTGAATGACATTTGTTATAATGTGACAAACCGAAAGTTCAGTCATTGCCTTACTACAACTGTTCTATTAAGATCTGTGTTGATAACCGGGAAGGAAATTACATTTGAAGTATCTATTTCGCGTGAATTATAATTATTCAATTGCATTGTGTATTGACTATATTATCTTAATACACTAACATCCCGGCCTCCCCCGTCCCAGTTACAAATCAACATGCATATTTATGTTTATATAGCTTCGACTGTATATGCAATATATGTTCTGCATTACAGATTCCTGTTGAGGCCATAAAGAGGGATCTACTTGATGCCCCTAGAATCAAACGCCAGCAAAAATGTTCCTGGTTCTGTAATGGATTGGTGATTCTTTTTGTGCTTATCTGCCTTGCAGTTTTTATTTTTGATATACTGTTGATAGGTGGATGTGCCACCACAACGACCATTAGCAAAGAAAATTGTTTTCTCTCATTAGTGTTTTGGGTCGTAATTGAAATCTCTATCGGAATATGCTGCGGCGTTGGATATAGATGTTATTGCAAGGTAAAATCAATAGAATTATTAATCAAATTCTTTATCTCAATGTAATCTCATCAAGGTAGTCCCGAAGTCCTAAAAAGTGTAACATAATCAAAAAACGTTTAATTAGATATTTAGATCCATGAATTAAATAACAGTGTCAAAGAACTTAATGTTTAAATCAGGGTAATTCTGCTCGTTCACTTGATCCACAATCAATATCAGAGTGTGATTCTGTCTTGTTTTAGGTGTTGATTTACAATCTTAGCGATCCGTATAAACGAACTCTTACTATGGTGTATAACAATACTTTGACGATATTTTAAACCATTGAGTTCAATCGACTACAAACAGAATTTCATAGTCTCACACAATATATATATATATATATATATATATATATATATATATAAACTAGTCAAAACATTCCAAAGATGATGCATAATTCCGTCATAATGTGCATACAATAAATGAATTGTCAGCTGTCAGTCACTTGCCATGCACCATATTCTGTCTGCCACGTAGCCTTAGCATCATATTGATTGGATGCTCAATGACCTAATTTTCATATCTCATGTAACCAATCAGAACATTGTTTACAAAACAAATACCAGTGGGATATGTCTGATACATATTTATGGAAGATTCACTATATATGTTGTTTTTAAAGCTGTAAATCCTTAAGAAGAAAACACAAATTTTAAATTATTTGGATACATTTTTAATAAAGTTTTCTTTCGATAGCATCAACCCCCGCCTATATTAAACATAGGTAAATACCTTACACATATTTGTAAGTTTACTGGTTACATCCAACAATAACAACAACACAAATTAATATGTGTTCACTGCAAACTAAAAATATTCTTGAGAAAGAGCTACATTATCTATTGCACTAGGTTATATACAATGGTACGTATATCTCATTTAATATGTGTTTATTATAATTCAATTGTTTGTTTGTTTGTCAGTTTTAGATAATTTTATTTTTACTACGTGCTATTATAATGTAAATTTATTCACTAGAGATGTTTTGTTTTTTCCATAAAATCATTTGAACTGAATTATTCCTTGATAAACAAGTAATTTCTTTTGTTGTAGCCAGATTTAGAATCCATGTTAAGGTTTTTCAGCAGTTCATTTGGATTTTAAAGGATTATATCTCTTGAAATATTTTATGTGCTTATACAGAATTCTTGGACAAAGACAGTTTATCAACTTTTTTTCGGATTTCGAACACTGAAGTGTTAAATATTGTGTTGATAAGCACAAAACTGACTCATGGATACGTCATCGTCTTCAATATTAGATTTTCCAACAGGACTCAGACTCGAATATATTAGAACATTTAATTACTAGGACTTTTGCAACTATGTTCGTGGGCTTTTCTTGGATTACGTTTGTATTTGATTCCTAAAGTTGTAAGTTCTTTTATCTTGTTTGCAATCAATTTCCAGGGAAATAATTATTTTTTAAATTTTACAAAGAAACGCACGTTAGAACGTTTTATAATTAATACATTCGTTTCAATCTCAAAGCAGTTTACAATTTTCTTTGTTACTGTTTATTAGAGGCTAAACAGGTAACAACAAGTACTGTCCATCATGTTTTCTTTGGTGCAAAACAACATTTCATGGGATACATGGATCCATGTCCAGGATTAAAATGATTTAAATATTTCCAAAACTATATGTAATAAGTATCGAATTTTTTATAAACGTTATGACTGTTTATTGCAAAGTCATGTATTGTTCCAAATTAATTAACATATTGGTGGATTGCCAAGTAATTTGTATTCTGGTCAGCATTATAGAATGTCCAATGGCCATATTATTGATCGTTAATGGGTGTTGGCGGTTATTGATATCTAGAGGATGATCGACCTTGTCCAGGTCGAGTGACAATAAAGAATATAACATTAATGGATTTAATAAATGAGCAGGGATATGTAATAGAAGCTTACCGAATAGAAGAAAGTAATACTATATTGGACACTTTAAGAAATACACTACTATTAGAAAAATGAATTACCAATCGCTATTTTAACTATTGTATGTAGCAGTGTCGTTTAAATGGGTATGATAAATTTCAACTTAAAATCGAGTGAGAATTGGAACATAATTGTCCAGCATGACCACACACTGTTGCGGATCCCTCCAGATCCAACACAGGCAGTAGGTCGGGGTTGACCTATTCATTCTTGCTTGTCTTGTACCGCTACCAAAAATGACCTCTTTCTTGCATCCAGCTTCTTATGAATATCAACTGCAATATGGGTCATTGTACTTCTACGACTACTTCTGTGTGGTAGTATATCCTTGTTAAAATATATACATACACACACACACACACACACACACACATATATATATATATATATATATAAATTTTGGAAGATATGTCATGGTACTCATACTCATTACATAATGTTTTTATTGACTATTTTAAAGATACCAAGGAGCATTGACATAAAGATAGCAGAATACAACACTGAGTTGATCAAGAATGGTATACAAATATTTTTGGTGCATACGTACTAATGGAAAAACGTTTCTGTATCCTTTTGCAAAGATTGTTCTTTCCTGACAATATTAAGAAGTATGCCTTCTGTAAAATGCTGAATTACGTATAGTGAACACATGCGTTGTATTGGAGTCATACATTTATTGTCTTTAGGACATGTTCTAGATCTAGATATATTTGTTTGGTTCGGACAGTAAATAAAATACAGTCATTATCTTTCAAAACATATAGTACAGATAAAAAAAATGCAATAAAAAAATTTGAGAACTCTGTTTATGAAAAATAAATCCACAATAAAAACAATAAACCTTAACAGTATTTAGATTGTATTTTACAGGGTCTCATTTGACAGTTGCAAGGTTCGCTCTCTCTCTCATTTCTCTCTCTCTCTCTCTCTCTCTCTCTCTCTCTCTCTCTCTCTCTCTCTCTCACACACACACACACACACACACACACACACACACACACACACATGCACAGACCTGCGTAAAACCACGTAGATCTTTGGAAGACCTTCAATCTGAAACATTCTACTTGTTTGCTCTCTTTTTGCGAGTATCACCTAAATATTATATATAGTTATTGTTTGGCAATCGGAGCAATCTTCTGTTTTCCTGTCAGAAGCCTGACAAAACTAAAAAGCCAATTGTTTCCAATTGAATATTTATAACGCTAATTAAAATTTGCACACTTTCTGCGAGCATAATTTGTCTTTTCATAAAACTAATTATACATATGTGCATTACATGCAATAATAAGCAAAGTATCGGTAAATTCTCTGTCTTTCCTTTACTGAATCTCAAAAATATGCACTTTGCATGTTCCACATACTTACCGTATAATGATGCCGCATTAATCTTATGAAAGTATATGTACCTATTAGATAACAAAATACGATTATCTTGAAAATATTGATAGAAAACTGGTAAGGTTATAGAACGTTTTAAACAGGATTAAATAAGTTCAGATAACATATTAAAGATCCAATGCCACCTTTACGCGCCGAAAGTTGTATCTGTTAAATCATCTGAATACAACTTAATCTTGAAAGATATTGATCCTATTATCACTTGGTTACTTTAAAACCATATAGTAATGACGTTTCATCACGTTATGAGCCATATAATATATCCCTTGAACTGTGACATCCAGCCATTCTTTATATGTGTACGAATTAATCTGATGTTGATCGACGATGTCTTGGATCAACCAATTTCAGTCAACGGCAGAAACACAATCACCGTTTCAAACATAATAATCCAAGACCACGCTCAACCAGACTATGTTCAGACCACGTGCTCCCATTAAATTATTGTAGCAACCCTGTTGATCACCGTTATTCGCCCGAGTTTTTATTTAATGCAATGCACGCTTGAAGATAATTCCTAATAATAATTATAATAAAATAAACACTGGAATCTCGAACATTGTTGTATTAAATATTGTTGCTTACAGTTTTGTATGCATTCCCAATCTGTTTAATATTTATATAAATGATTCGCATGATTATCTTGGTCAGATAAACAAACCAACCTTCACCACCCATATTTGATGTAATCCCTGTAGCCTACCTTTCATTTGCAGATCTTTCTTTATTTTGTTTTCTTGGGGGGGTAGGCAATGGGGTGACGTATGTCTTCAATTAGTCTAAAGGGAAATATTTCAAAATAGCATAGATTTTGCACTGAAAGGTAACTTGACTGTAATATTTTTAAAACTAAAAATCAATCCCATCGTAGACCAAACAGTCTAGTTTCACCTAAGTTACTCAGCTAAGTATTTACTTATATACCTGAGTCCAACTTTTCATCACAATGATGGAAACATTAAATTGGCAATATGTAGCCCGTACAATAAGGTACGCACGTCCTGAATCGAATATCAAGGCGTATTTTTATTTTAAATGATACACCTGTTTTATGGTTCATGCATATGTTGCAATGTGTCACTAAGCATATGTGTTTCTATGGTTATGATGTTCAGAAGAATGGTTTTATAAATTTTAAAACTACTAACATTTTCAATCACTGAACAAATATTGTAGCAAGGCCTTGGTCAAAACATTTAATCAATTCTTGACCAAACTAAATTTTGTAGTGATATCGGTGCACAAGTGAGGTAGACCTACTCGCATTTGTTTTGTTCTTATTGTTTGGTTTGTTGCTTTTTTGTAATTTTTGGCATGTATTTGTCTCATCCTTGAGCTTTATCAGAGGCATTATGGGATAGATTGCTCCAGATTGCTACACCCAGTATTTATAAAAGACTTGAACGTTTCCAAGACCATGATTCAATCTCATAATACATCTATTCGGCATGCACTTACTCAATATATTATATTAGGTCTAATCTTCATCTTCAGTCCGTAATGGACTTGCCATTGTTGTCCTGTTTGTACAGGGGAAGTCAGCTTTTAAATCTTGTAACTTGTATCTCTAATGTATTTGTATATAGTGATAAGGTACATGTACAGCCATCTATCTTTCTAAAATTGAAAGTCCGAAAAGTATTAAAGAGTTTTAACCTGCCCTAGTCTCTTTACATATTCTCGTAGGCTAGAATATCGCAGATAAGTCACAGTATTGAAGAAGTTGTCATGTTTATACCAGTTAGGATAAGGCTGAAACCCAGATCATATTATTATTTTTGGATGCATTATAATGTAAGAGAGACAGTGATCATGGAAACCAGTCACCACATACCATCTTTTATCTTTGCCAATTACACCGCTCCGGAGGCATAGTGATTAGAGCGTCCGCCTCTGATGCGTAAAGTTGCAGGTTCGATCCTCGACTGGGTCATACCAAATACTTATAAAACCTTTACAAATATTTTAGTGTTTGGAATGGAGATTAGTGTTAGAACTAGCAGACCTGGTGTCAGGATAATGTGACTGTGTGGAACATCATGCTGCATGTCTGCGACATGATGTCCGAGTGCTAGTCATCACTAATATCTGCCACACTGTAGACATCGTTTTGATATGTCTGACAAATTCTTAATATTACGTTAAAATAGAATTCAAACACACAAACTTTGACAATTTCTCTGAAAAACTGAAAACAATGATTGATCTTTCTGCAGTTGTCGTGATGCAAACCTTTTAAAAGTATCGGCTTCTTTATGATTCCTGATAGGACTGTCATTTGTAAATACAACTATTACTACTTCTACTACTACTACTACTACTACTACTACTACTAATAATAATAATAATACTGCTACAACTATTACTAATACTACTACTACTAATAATAATAATAATACTGCTACTACTATTCCTACTACTACTACTACTACTACTACTACTACTACTACTACTAATAATAATAATAATACTGTTACTACTATTCCTACTACTACTACTACTAATAATAATAATAATACTGTTACTACTATTACTAATACTACTACTACTAATAATAATAATACTGCTACTACTATTACTACTACTACTACTATTACTACTACTTCTACTACTAATAATAATAATACAAATTATACTAGTTATAATAATTATAATTATAATAGAAAAACATCTTACCAAAACATCTGTATACAGTCACGAGTTTCTGGACAATAACTGTAAATCTGTATTGCATACAGGTAAGCTTTATTTTATAAATATTTACGTTGCAAAGAAGCTTGTAAAATACATTTTGTCCAACAGTATTTTAGTTTGCGATTGTGATAGGTTTTAATGTTAAATCCTATCCACTGACGTCATGTGATGCAAATGAGTAGAGGTTCGAGTTAAATGAAAGATCGGGCAGGAATCGTATTTCTATACAGTTTGGAAGACAATGGGAATCGTATTTAGCTGCTTGAGTTAGTCTGTTTTTCCAAAAACTAAATGATGCACAAACTGATTTATTTATCAGGGAAAACACAAGCAACCAATAGAGTTAAAAGCCTCAAAAGAAATGTCAATGGTTGAAATAGAAATGAATCCCTTCGTGAATTTTGCGTCATGTCCTTGTAACTCTTCAGAATATAAAATGCTCTGCATAACTTTCTGTTTATAAATGCAAAAATAGTCTTTGTTTTGCAAAACAACCAGTAATATACATTATGTTGTGTGCTTAATGTGCTGCTGTCAAACCATATTGAAAGCAGGAACTGTGTTCAAATCCATCATTCGACTATTTATTTGTAATTAAGCAAAGCAACTTAATTTTAGTTAAAATTGACTCCTGTGCTCTTGAGTAACTATTATTTCATTTTGAAACACACTGGAATCATCCATTCGTCGTATTTCATTTGAGATATGATTGTATTTGATTTGTAAAAATCACGGTGTATTACCCTTTGACTTATGCGACAGGCGATTTGGAAGACGGAACACCATTCATCTGTCAGCAAGCATCCATCTCCTTCGTGATCAGCCCTCATTTAACGTACTCTCTTGCCGTTTTCTTTTACTGTTCTGTGGATAACATAATTACACATTGCAGGTTTATTGAGACAGAAAATTTAATATTGTTTCGTTTAAGAGTGATTCTATCTTATGTCTCTATTAAGCAATATTTACTTTTGCGTCTGAGAGAAGACAGAAACAAAGAGGGAAAAGCTCGTAATCATCTTTGTGACAGAAGCACAACATGATGCAGATGATATCCCCATTTTGACACGATCTGGAAATGAGGACCTCGCCCTGGCCACAAAGGTATATACAATGATTAAAGAACTGTAAACTGTTACCTGTTAACCTATAATATAATATGCTATAATATAATATGCTATAATATAATATGCTATAATATACTATATACTCTCAGAGTTTGAGTAAACAGTTAAATTCTTACATATGGATAGAAACAAGACACGAATCAAGACACCCAAATTAATAAAATTTAAGTCCGCATATTTCTGAAAATGTTATGATGCAGGAAAATTAAATGATAATCACTCTGTCCCTCTGATGTATACAAAATGTGAATAATCGAGTTATATATTATTGATGTTATTAACAAAGGCGCTCAAAATTTAACTGGAAGACGGATTATGAAGATTCAACAAGATCGAAATACCCAAGCCATTGGAAAAGCATTCCGTTCCAATATATGATGGGTTCATATATTATCTCTTTGATACACCGTCATAGTCAATGAAAACATACTTATTTGCGTTATCAATACATTCTACATTTTCGTCTACGTTGAGAAAAATGCTGTTAATGTAATTGTCTTGCATTCTTTGAAACATCAACTCAATTATGCAATTGTGTTAGAAGTTCAGAATATGTAAATGATTTAGTAAAACATAAGGAAAAGATTCATTTATATGTTGTGACTAAAATATTTTCATCATTGTTTTGTCCTGTTTCCTTATCTTGTTGCAGAAGAAATATATGTTTAGTAACTTCATTGTTTATATTGAGCATGCATTACGAATGTGACCGTATTATTGCTGTACATGTTGGCTCAGTACTCACATGTATCTAAATTCATAGTTCAGGATACTCATGTGATATTTACCGACAAAAATTAAAATAGGAGTAGGGAATTAAAAATAACTTAAAGGAAATTTATATCTTTGCAGTTGAGATAATTCAAAAGGCAAAATAAATAATGTTTCCCAATTTCTTTCGGAATTTGTTTATGAATAAATGAAATACCGAAAATTTAAAATTTAAACATTCTATGACAATGATTGAGAAAAACGTTATCCAGCAAATTATTGGCTTTGTAAAAAAAATGGAACTAATCAGGTGATATTTGTAGAACTTAAAACAATAGCTTTAAAGGAATTTTAGGAAACGCTGCCCAGAGCTGTGAAAATCAAGAGCGCACTATTGTTTTGCATTTTTAGACAAGCGAAACAGATCAATATTTACTGTCAATCTAGGCAGAGCAATAAAGTCAGATGATGCTCCGATAGTATACTTTGTGATCTGTTGCTAGACTGACTCTCAAATGTCTGCTACCACATATTGTTTTGATTTATTCTTCGTAACATTATGTAAGTATCCGATAGGTTAAATTTCCACTAACAATAACACACGATAAAGTATATAATACACTTGAACAAGATTGTTTACATTCCATTTTGTATTGACTTAATGATCATAATTATGTGTTCATGTGCTTCTGTTATAGATTTGTTTAGTTTAACAAAAAGCTGACATTCATATAGCAGAGTTAAATTAAAATTAGAATTATCCAATATCGAGCGTGAACGATTTTTTTAAATAGTGGGTAACTTGTAATATACATGGTTTGCTGTTTCATATGAATATAATCAGACTGCTCTGTCATCCAAAAAAAGAAATGATCAAAGAACATGGATTGAATGACTTGGAAGCTTCGTGTAAACTTACATTCACATTTATCGAAATTAACTTGATTCATATTTGTGAGAAAAACTATTAAATATTTCTTGTATTGTCAGCATATAAAATGTGATGAGAAAATGAGTAATCCTTGAGTATCAGAACGAAAGCAAATATTTCCACAGAAGTGTTCAGTACCATTGACTAAAGTAACCATTCCTTTTTTATTCAATTATCAGATTATAAGTACTTTGTTTAATGAAATTGTAGATCATTAGCATGTTACTCTTGTTCTTCAAAAGGTCATGGGTAAAATTTCCACGTCATGACCTGTACAAAACAGTCAAGTATTATTGTGACTCTATTGTCATAAACTATGTAATAGAAAAGAGCCTAAACAAAAGTTTTGTAACGTTCAACCAATAATGTATAACCTTACTGATTAGAGACCAATTCTCGCCTCGTACCAAGTGTTGCCATTGCTGCAATAACTCACGAATGCCTGATAAGTTTTGTTTCCTGTTTCAAAAATAAAAGTGATGGTAGAGTTAGGTAAGTTGTTAAGTAACGAAAAGAACGAAATTCACCACTTTTGCCCCTTACGCCCCCATTTACTGACGCGTTAAGTCACGTGGTACTATCGGCACACATGGTTTATCAAGAACTACGTCATGAAACCATAGCTTTATATAGACACCGCTTGTTTAGCAGACCCTGGAAATGTAAATTCCATATTTTACACTATAAACCATTCTCAATTAGGCGTGTTCCTTTTCGACACTTAACACAACTTACACCCAACATCATGGCAAGAGCAATCATCTCCAATGTGATATCAGATCTTGTTTACACAACACCGCTAGTATTCATAGCTTCTCCAGGTCCCCTATTTTACTTGCAAAGAAAGGCCACGGGTCAATTGCTGATGTGGAGGGAACACATCTTTAAGACGTTTTCCTCTGCACATTTTCTTAACTTTGGTTTAGTCAAGATGTATTACATTTATGTGCTTTATTATATATTACCGTCACAATTCTAACCAGGTCAGATTTTCTCTTGTGATGAAAGAGGATTCTGTGGGAAAGAAAAACGTAAGCAGAAATATATTTGTATCAAAGGACAACACAGTTACCAACATTTTATCACAGCATCGGGTCACATCATGGTACATTTATGTATATCTGTCCGTGGAAATGTGCTTCTTTTATTTTTCATTTTTGAAACGTTCCTACTCCATGTGGTGTTTTAAGAAGGTATTCAAGGTTCCTGGTTATGTTGATACTCTGATAATGGGTATTTTAATAAAACACTCTGCACACATTGGTTTAAGGAATTTCCTTACGTCATTGCGGATCGGAAAGAATAACGCTACTTTTCATGAACAATCACAAACCGGGATTCCATCCAGCATGTAGAATGAAAACTTGAATTGCGTCGATTGCTGACCGACACAACTTACATTCTACAACCACTGGATGTTCATATCATGGGTTCACCGAAAGTAAAATTCACTTCATCAGCAGTCAACCTGGGTTACATTAACACGAATCTAATATTAAACAAGGTCAAGTTCCCAACGGTGTTGTCTCATGCCCTTGTCAGTTTTGCATTTCTCAGATCAAGGAAGAAACACGGATTCGCTCATGGAAACCTGACGCCATTGACAAGACACAGCTTGTCTATAGCCATTTTAAAATGTAGACATGTCAATACATTCCAGCATGTGTTCCCTCCACATCAGCAAAACCATCATCTTATAAAGACTTACAGGCATCAAAGACCGTCTGTCCAACAGGTGGTAGTCATCTTTGAGTAATTTCTTTGGAACCGGAAGGCCTTATACCTCATCATTTATCTAATATTTTCCAGGCAGTGCCAATTTAACCGCAAGTTAGACGAGCAAAACGGGTGTTGTGTTACGAGTTTTACAGTACGTTAGTGGGACAGGCAACATAGGATAAGACAAGTAAACAACTAAAAGAGGACGTACTGTATGAAGAGATTAGAAGAAGAAGAAAAACAACCACATATAAAAATACAAAATGTGACAAAGAATGAAAATAAATGAATACATCGTTTGGAATGAAAGATAAAACAAATCTAGCTCTGATTTTGATATATAGAATAAGTGCAAGTCTTCTGACCCACCTGTAGAAGTGTCCAGTGATTTTGAAGATGGGGTTAATGAAATAGTCTCGGTTCGGTATGGCAAGTATGCACAGTAATACCACCAGTCCTGTGCTTGAATATATACTCATGAGGAAGGTTGCATTGACAAAGATGACAGATAATTCATATGTTGCCTCTGCCAGAATAATTAAGAATTAGTGACATTAAAATAATCAATAATACCTTTTTTATGCTACAATAATGAAAATGTATAATAATTTTTCAACAGGTGTGTGGCTTTTATATATTGCATGCACATTAAATTGAAAAAATTACTGTTATTCTATTCATCTCGAGTTATTCATTTTGCATTTAATATAATTTAATTAGTTTCATGATTTCCTTGTCAAAAATGATTTTTTTCCAATACCCTTGCCAAACAGTTTCATGAACCATGTATCCATTCAGCAAATTGTGTGTGTGTGTGTGTGTGTGTGTGTGTGACATACCATGACATGTCGATGCTAATCTAGATAACTAGGACAAAATACAAAATACAGCTATGCATACCTTTGGTGATTATATACTATACATATTACACGTCTTCTGTTACTAAAGAGCCACATATACCTGATACAAACTTGATTTTAAGATGTGTAAAAAACCATGTAAACATTATGTTCTAATAAACGACTCCTTAGAAATTTCAGTTGTACACATAACCCTTGACTTCGTAATGGTATTAATATTTACAATGACACATTTCAGTAATCTAATATTACGCCAACATATATTTATAAAACTTTAAGTTAAACATGCAAGATTTTAGAGACAGTAAACGGACCATACACATTGATTATTGTTTCAGATCGATACACTGCTTTTTCATCTGAAAAAATAAAGTCAATGGTCTTATGTACTTTTGTTAAAATATTGATTCATAATTAACGAAAATCTTGCATTGCAAGTGACTAAAACGTGACACTTGCTATTCCGCATTTAAAATTAAAAGTGTTCCGTACTATTGAGATATTGAAGCTAGTAATTAATTGTGAAATGATAATTACCCTCGAACCGCAATGTTTGTGATTAGGCAGTAACTCCTGCTTTTTATAATGCAATGTTCATTTGTTCATTGGTTAAGAAACTATTAAGTTTTTATTTTCCAATAAGCAAATATCCAAGAATCTTTGCGCTGTGTTCAGATCTTTAACTTGATCCTTCATGACACGATAGATAAAGCGAAGCTCTTGTAATTTGATTACTTCAAGTTAAGATAGCGTTTAATCAATTTCTGTAGTGTAAATTTGGATACAATTTGAATCATCGTCTGTCTTTTCTTGTTTTCGTTCATATTTTTAATTTGTAATTAACATTTCATACTATCAAACTCAATTACTGTACACAATTTTCTAACTTGAAATTTAATCTCTGCCTCGCTATATTTCTTGATCAAAGGAATGATTCACTTTTATTCAAATGTGCAATCAAAGTAATATGGTTTTGTGCTTTTTCAGACTCTTCATTGCAGACACGACATGAAACTCGAGACGGAAACTTTAGTTGATACACCCGAGATGCAAGAAAATCACATTGCAGAGGATGCTCCTCTTCTGGACTTATCTGATAATGATCAGCTAGACCAACTTACTGAGGTATATAAATGTATGAGTGCATCTGTGTGTGTGTGTGTGTGTGTGTGTGTGTGTGTGTGTTTGTTACAGGCCATGTTATTTAAGTCTACTCGTGGTACTTGGATCCAACTAGCATTTTTATTAAAGTATGATGCCGTAAGCATGTGTTGCTGCTGATTGGTATATAAATTGGCATTTATATCATATTTCCACTGAGACGAGGACCATATCCAAAATCAGCCAGCTACATTCTTTAAAATCAGGGATTGTTCTCTGTTCAGATATCAGTGAGGGGTAGCGAGCGTCAAATTTAAAAGTGAATTTATCGTATCCTGTATCATGTGGGATTGTTGCCAAATTCTTTAATTTAAGATTATAGTTGCAGGCTTTGATTTTGACCAGAATATTTAAGTAATTGTGTTGTTTTCTTGTGAAGAAACCTTAAGTCGTCACATATTTTAATGTAATAGAGTAATTTATTGTTAAATATATGCGGTCATATTTATTAATTTATATATCAGAACATGGTGGAACTAGACGTTTTAATTAAAGTTAAATCAATAAGATAAATAACTAAAATGCATGCGTGGATTTAAGCCTGAGTTACTCATTTAAATTGGCAACCTATGACCTTGTGATACCACATTGAAATAGCCTATATCGGAGGTTTCAGACAATTACAACAAGTAACAAGAAGTGAAATATAGCAGTTCAAGTTTGATTTCCTAAAGCTATGAATGCAGTGTATATATATATATATATATATATATATATATATATATATATATATATATATATATATATATATATATATATATATCTTCCAATCAACTATACTCTAACATACTAATAAGTAATTTATAAATATTGTTTACAACAATGACATATAATATATACTAGGCTTACTTCTCGGACAATCGGGATCCAGCAAGGAACGTGCCCATTCACAATAATTTTGCTTTGTAGATTCATATGCATGCATTCTCTGAAATATCAAAGATTTTTAACCGTAAAACGTTTGTACACACTTCTACTTTATATTGTACTGCAACAGTGCGAAACTCATTTTTGTGCATGCAATCTGCTTTTGGTATTCATGATTTATGAACTAAAAGTGTTAGAAATATTATATTTTAATCAAATGATCAAGGGTGCAAGAATAATTTATCAAACATTTTGTACATAATACGAAGGGTCTTAAATTACACTTAACATTTCGAATACAATGCCAAGTTTACCATAGTAATCCCCAACATTGATCTTTAGAAATCGAAATAAAGGAGGATGCACTTCAAATGCAAGTGTAGCAAGAGAACGCTTAGCTAATTGGCGCTGTGCGTGATTGGTTTTGTAGGAACTAGACAATCTTCAATAAATTTCGATCTTTTGCAGTTCAACGGATACTTTAGGCAGAGCTCGTTTAAAACGTGTAAAACAAACAAACAAACAACCAACTGAACTGCAAATGATGCTTTCTGAAATTATGCTGCGGATATATTGGTTATGACTCAGTATGATAGCCCTGTTTTATCTTTGCACAGTGGTATCCCTGGTCCTTGTTAAATGTAGACCTAAGCACTAGAAGGTCGGTCATTGATTTAGTCTTTGTGGTGTAGTAAGCGCTGCAGCTGTGATCATGGCTCGGTGCTTTCGATTTCTTTAAACTATTATTGACTTGAGTTATGTTGATACTATTGTTTAAGGCGTCAATTTAGTCTTCACCAGTTTGTAAAGCATGACTTAATTCCCACTCTTTAAATGCAGTGAGTGTACCCCAATGGATGCAGAAAACGTTTAGCGTGCGAATTTCATCGCAATATTTTATGACACCGTTTGCAATGGACTCGCAATGACACACACAAACACCATCAAAAATATTTCCTGACTCAGAAAAGTAAAATCAATCCTCTAACATAAAATATAAGTTACGTTTTAACCTAAATTAGTTTAAAAATGAATAAATAATTCAGGATTGAAGCATGATGTAAAGCTATTTAAGCCTTGCGTTCAAAAGAAGGTACACTGAGAACACTTGAAATTACACAATACAAAGACCGTGAAACAAACAGTAATATCTAGTCATCATGACAGAGAGTTGGAGTGTATGCTTTTATTATTTGCAGATATTACACTTTGCAGTATTTGCCATTAAAAATATTCCTTTCTAAAGTGATTTGGCAGCTTTATATTATCACACCTACATATCATAACGATTTTCCTCCATTTCTTGAGATTTTGATACTTAGCAGATCTAAACTATTTGAATATCAAATTCTGTTCGGTTGAATACTGTAAAACTCTGTGAAGTGTTACGATGCTGTGATCATAACCTAGGTAAGTGAAAGAAGCAAATCCAACAAGTTTTGTTAAACATAGCAGATAATGCTACCTCTGTGACTTTAACTACAACGTTTATAGTAACTTACATTATTATGAATTAAATCAAACATAATCCTAATACGTTGTACAGAAGTCCAAAATAAATCAATGTTATGAATGAAAATTTCAGGTCCTCAAATATGCTGATGTGTCAACCATCTTGGTGTGTGAACATGGCATTGCCATATTTTGATCCAAACATTAATATGATAACAACTCCAATGAATGATCCGAGCACATGTTTTCTCTAACATTTTATTGAAACACAACATTAAATACATCTGCAAACGGATCTTAATGCAGGAACATAGGAAATGAGAATGAAATAATTGAACAACTCTTGACCTTCTGTACATATTACGAGACTAAGTCGCAATAATTTTGACCTGATATATGTCGCAATACCCCATGTCTCAAACTAATCCTACTGACTAGTCCATTCAATGAGAAATAATCCCATGCTTGTTAAAAGGATTATTATTAACGTTGATTTCAAACGTTGTAAAAACCTATCTACAGCTTATATGCAGTCTGCATGTAAGAGACACATGATTGATATACATGGCAAGAGATTTAGATATTAGTCTGCACACATTCAGCATTGGCACCACACCTACAGCATTGGCACCACATCTTCAGCATTGGCACCACATCTTCAGCATTATCACCACACCTTCTACTTTCCAAGTTTAGTAGTGTTCTTATCACCACGAAAGTAGCAACTAATAGAAATCAATCAGAATGGCAACTAAGTATTTAATTTTGTCAAAGTCCTTCTTTTAGTCTTTGAGTAAACATAAAATAATTGTCTAGCTACATGACCTTTCATAAAGAAAACGACATTCTGTTTACAAAATAGTCTCAAACGTTTTTCCAAATGAGTGATAGTTTCTATTTTCAATTGATGTGATACAGTGAGTAGAATGGTAACTTGTTTGCACTTACTGCTATCGAGGGGATCGTTCTTGTTGAAAATCGGAACTACCTCGGCCTGCTTTATGTGATAACGAAAATACTACACTCATGTTTCTTTCGTCTCCATTAAATTAAATCTGTAAGATTTCTACTAAAGCATTGTTCCACAGTTTTTAAGATTTTAACGGGAATTGTATTACACCTAACATCATTCCCAGTAGTGTTTATCACATTCATACTTTCTTATCAGTGTATACACTTCATCACGGGAAATTAACACAACTTCAAACAATGTATAAATTGAACAGTTGCCCGCACTAGCCGTGGCACTTTGCTGAGCTAAATCGTCAGAAGGAACGTCCTTGTTCATGTGTAACGTCATATTTTTAACGTCATGGACAAGGACGTTCTTTCTCACCATTTAACTCATTAAAGTGTCAAGGCTAATAAGGGCAGCAGTAACATTATTTAGATTTGTTATATTTCCTTTGTAATGTATACAGAATTTGTAACATCAACAAGAATGGTAATATCTTCCATGGACGAACATTATTAGGGAATAAATCTTAATAACTGACCAGTTTCTCTGGTTTTGATAGGTTTCAGAGGTCACGGGACACTGTATTATGTTGACATCTTTTGCTTAACATATATAACTTTTCTATGTTATTTTGGTTTAGAAGGTCAACGTTTTCTACGTGGTTGTCCGTGTTTTATTGGAGCAGGTTTGATTACATCATTTTGACAAAGCTTTTGCAGCTTTAGTCATAATTGACAGGTTCTGATTTAGCATGAATGGTCAATTATTGGGTGACCTGAAGTTTGATACGCAGGATCTTTTCTACATTTAGCATGAATGGTCAATTATTGGGTGACCTGAAGTTTGATACGCAGGATCTTTTCTAATTTTAGCATGAATGGTCAATTATTGGGTGACCTGAAGTTTGATACGCAGGATCTTTTCTAATTTTAGCATGAATGGTCAATTATTGGATGACCTGAAGTTTGATACGCAGGATCTTTTCTAAATTTAGCATGAATGGTCAATTATTGGGTGACCTGATGTTTGATATGCAGGACCGTTTTTAAATTATATTTGTGGTCCTTGCGATCTTGTTTATCTAGAAAGCTGGTCATTTATCACGCATACTTATCGATCATAGATATATGAACGTTTATATCGATACATAGATCAGAGAGTAAACCTTACGCGTCATCAGTGTTACCGGCATGAATATATAATGAAAACCAGCGCATATTTGTAATGATCATCATTCATTAGGTTGCTTATTTTAAGAACTCATGAAATATCGTACCCTAATAATCACTGAATATATTTAGTTTGGCTAATGATTTGAAATGAGAGATCGTAGCTGGTTATCTTTCCAACAGGTGTAGCCACAGAAAATCCGGTCCCTATATTTGGTTATCTACGGAGGATATTTTTAGCCAGAATAATCTGTTGTTGATCAATCGAGCGATAAATAGTTGACAAAGCTAGAATAATACTCTTATCAATGAAAACTAATATTGTATTTTTTAATTATTAACTGACTCAAAACATATACTATATTAGCACCACAAGACCCTATCATCACCGTTTGTCTTTTGATTCCGTTTAATTAAAATAGTATATCTTACCACGTTTGGTCTCCTTATGTTTATATGTTTAGTGTCACTAATAAAGTATGTATAGGATGTCTGAAGAATTGAAAATAGATAATTTCACTTCTAGCAATGATGACATATATCATTGCACACGCACGCGCACACTTTCATCCTCTCTCTCTCTATATTGTCAGTTTAAGCATGTTGCTTTTTTGTTTTACTTAGCTACAACTTGTTTTTATTTATAATTTTGCTAGTAATTTGCTAGCTTTGCCATACAATGACGAATCATTCGGAATAAACATTTTTATTATTAAGTACACTCCACATCTTCGAGGTTTCCTTTGTATCAATTATGAGTTGTATTTATGTAGAAAGACACTAGCGCGTTACTTTTATAACGAAATGGTCTGCGCGTCAACCAAATTAAATGCAGGTGATGCTAGTTTGTCTCAGTTGGAGATACAAGGTCCTGCATAATTTCTACCGGAATTCCTAACTCATCATTCTCACCTAAATCATTTCATCACATTGCACTCGTGATTTATCCCGTACATATACAAGTTTGGTTATGATTTCTGACGATTGCAGGCCGTTCCTTAAGTATAAGATTCTTCACTTGCCCATCAAATAGGGCGTATTTTCAATATAAGGATAACGAAGTCTGAAACTGTCGTTCCAGGTTTATCCGAATAATGTTGGACTACGCCAGAAGGATGATGACCAGGGAAGCACAATAGTTAACTTAAGCGACCAGGACAATAGACCACAAGAATTTACCCAAAACTCACAATTTCCACATAGCTCAGACTTGGGCAACATCGAGGTATTTGTATTAAAAGACTGTACTATTTGACAAAGAGATCTTTGGAACAGATATGAGACATTATAAATATTGTTAATGTTTACCCCTTGCTAAAATGCATACAGATGCAAACTAGAAAGCTTTATCCAGCAACATCAATAACTTAGTTTAAGAGTTATTTTGATACTTGCACACGTGTTATATGTTCAAGCATAGTGAAGAAGAAAAATCATCGAGATTTTTTATAGAAGTTATATTGCAGAGTCCCTTGGTCACATAATTTGGAGGAAACGATCTTATAGATAAAGTATCTTTTTGAAAATGTGCTGTATATTTAAACTCTTTTCAATTTCAGAATGCGGCTATGTCGTGGTTACTGATGTACGCACATGAGTATTTGAGACTGGTGTTTAACGGAAAGATGAAACTAGTAGACAAAAACAAATTTATCCATGCAAAACATTCAAGTATTGAACACAACACAAAGAAAATACTTGATGCATTTCGACTGTAAAAATATTTAAGAATAATATTTATATGTATACTTTACTTGCTAGAACCTTCTGGACAGAGATTAGGTCCTTCCGATATTGATATATAAAACATACATATTTATAACGGTGCAAACTGAAAACGGTTTCCATTTTTACAAGCTTAACTATCAATGTTCGTTTAGGGATTAAGCAGCCTACTTACACATAGCAAACACTCAACACAAAATCTAAGAGAAGGTCTTAAACCCTACATATAAGAATCAATTGGGAGTGGAAAAGTTTAAGAACAAGAGATATACAAATAAAAATGTCGGAAAATGAAGGCTGATGACTAATAATAAGATAAGGCAGTAACGGGATTCTTTTTATGTCATTTAGAGTTTGAAACTGTAGTATCCACTATCGACTGTTACCTCTATGTCGGTCCACACCAAGTTTTGTTCAGTCTGTATCATTTCTGCTGAATGTTCTGTCGAGTTGTAATTGTTTACGACTTTCGCGTTATGATGCAAATGTGGACTTTTGTGATTATGCGTTCTCGTTCTGAAACCAACGGTTCACCAACATATTAAAGGACACTATCCCTCAATATTGTACAAACGTGTGATATTATTATAGTGTGCAACAAAACGCATTTGTTATGCACGGACACTATAAAATTGTTTAATTAGATTTATAAATCCGCTTTTTTAAATGAAAATAGTATTCGGAAATTGGTAGTTTCAGCGTACAAAAACGGTTTTGACGTATATGTATCCTTTCTATTCAACGTTGCCATTCAAGTGTTTATGTCCCTAAGTAGATGTATATGTGATATATCTTACAATCATGCTCTTATACAGCAAATATGGTGCACCGTGTTGCAAATGGATGTATCAGACAGAGTGATGATGTGATTAAAGTATTCTTTCTTTTAGTAAAGACCCTCTTTACCAAAAAATAATTGAATTGAAGCTGTGGGATCGAATATGGTAAGGTATGGGAAAGTTGTATAATTTATGACGGATTATAGTCAATTTGGGCCAAATACATTGCAGTCCAACTTAATAATAGTTGGAACAAGTTCTTTTTCTGCAAACAACAAGCAGATACTATGAGCGAAAACACAAACTGGCATATCTTGCTCGTTCCAATTAAAATATTTATATACATTTATTTGTTATGTTAATATATATATGCATCTGCACAACGGCATCGTCAATGTAAGTCTACTGGTCAGGGTTTCAATATCGATGTATAAAACAATAAGACTTAAACACTTAACAGATACTATTCTACAGAATAAGTATGCATGTTTTTTAAAGGTAGTTTACATAAGAAATTATAACATTTATATTTAGTTTTAGGCTTCAGGTTGGAACTGTTGCATATAATATACACTCGATTACACATGAAAGAGAGACAGAATCATGTTGAGCATTTTGTCAATGTTTATATGTTGCATTATGAAGCTCTTACCCGTCAGTTGTGCTGTTTGTTTCATTTTTCAAGTTGTCTTAGTGTGTGCGTGCGTAAATTGAAAACTTGATATTACTAGTAAATATCGCCAATCATATTTGCTCCATTATTCCATACAAATAAGAAAGGCAATAGTTTTATGTTGCATTTGAAAATACTATGAATGAAACTAACCTTGCAATGTTATATTTGAGTCATTCGTCTGTATCGTGCGAAATTTATTAACGAAATATGTAGTGGAGGCCAGCTTGTCTATGCATCCTTACTGTATCACTCATTTCAGTAAATAAAAAAAAGAAAAAGACGTAAATATCATCTGATTGCTGTAATGCACCTACTATTCACGCACGAGACATTACGAGGTGCAAACTGACCTAGATTGTATTGTATCCAGGTTAACTAAACGACTGTATCTCGCAAATAAAACAAAATCATTATGTTAAAATACATTTACTTTTCGCTGGAATAGGTTACAAAAATATTATTAAAGCACGTTATTGTTGAGTATACTTGTTGTCCTGCAAACATCACTTAGGATCACATAATGGCTAACGAATAAAAGACTGGGTGATGAATAAACAAAACTGGCAGCTAGCAATAAACTCCTTACATAAACTTACGGATAGGATATCAACTATAAATATAGTATATACAAAGCAAACCGGAAGCTGACTTTTAGTATCTTTTAAGTCTCTCTATTCTTAGATGCCCCGTGAACTCTCATCGTATATCAACCTCCTGTTCATGCACGTCTAAACGAATCTCTGTCGGGCATATGTTTGCAAATTAGGCAAGGTTAGTCTTTGTCTCAGTACGTACCTATATCACTGGTATTGTGTAAATATACTTGGGCACGTGCCAGATGGTCTTTTAGATGTTGAAATATACCCTTCAGACTTTCAGACGATTCACTATGGTGTCAATGGATACACATGTACCGTTGTAGGTTTGGGGGTTTGGGGTGGAATGTTACCACAAAGCGGATACTGTTGATAATGGTCTTGCACTTTATATGTTAAGAGGGGTCCTCTAGCGCGGAATCTTATGTTCTGAATGGGTTTTTCAGTGTAGGTCCTTCAGTATCGTTTCCATTCTTAGATGCCCCGTGAACTCTCTTGGACTGAAATAGCAAGATTAAGGTAAATGCGTTTGTTACTAATTCACATAAAGTAAAGAAATCTTTTATTATGTGCTGCTTGTATCAGCTAATACAGGTCAGTGAACCTCCAGAATGGTAGATGCGTATCAAAAAAAGATACTGGACCTGCTAGACGTAGTCATTGAAAAGTATTTCTCGCAAAGATTAAACTCCATGCCATGATTTGTATAATTTTTAACACCATTCCCCAAGATTGTTTATTAAAGAAAATATGATGAAATAAATGGTATGTGTAGAACAACAAAATGTTTGAAACTCTTTATATCGGTATTAAAGGCAGGCATTTAGAAAATATTTCTGGCAAAGATTACTCTAACCGTTAAAGTATCGATTTGCAAACTCATTAGTGTAGGAATATATTTATTGAACATTGTTCTTTAAATTAGAGAACTATGGTCTTGAATTAAGATAACATTTTAAAACTGAGATCTTTACTTGGAAAAGAATTAACACTTGAACAAATCGTGGCGTTCATAACCGTTATTGTTTTCTCTCAAAGATGACAATATATGCGCCATTAGCAAACATTCTGCGTTAGTTTTTACCAACGGGATACATGTTTATCATTGAAAGGAATATAAATAGTATTGACGTTTCAGATCACGTTTAAAAGGGAATAATTCATATATATTGGATTAAGTAGCGAAATTTTCGTTTCTTTTCATAAAACACAAGCAGTTTGGATATTTGCACAATTCATGCAAGACCACATACTCTGGCACATATTACTACAAAGACAATTTTTCACTATTTTCCTCGAGACCAAATCGATTAGAAGTTAGAAACCAGGAGAGAATTTCACAATTCATCAGAAATATATCTTCTAACATCCAATGTTGGCGAAATGGTTGATTTAAAATACGAATGAAAAACCACAAGAACCACATTTGCAAGACAATCAACGCGAAACTCGGTAACTACTGCAACTCCACTGGACCTTCACTCCCGTCCCTTGAGATGTTGCCGATTGAATCTAACATATATGGGATCAATACAGAGCGTACACGTAAAAACATATTGATAATGGTTTCCAGTTGAAAACTCACTTGGTGTTCATTCTAATATTTACAAAAAATATTTTCAAAGCAACCTTATTAAATCAACAGCCACACATCAGTTTACCAGACTATGCCATATTTGAGATAACATTATACCATGTAAATATTCCGTAACTCTTTACATTTTGTATTAGAATTGTAGTATTTCTTTGGTAGTCCCATGTGTAACTTTATATGGATATAATGTATATTGTACATTTTGCAGATGGCGTTTATTGTCACTCAAGGGATGTCCTTCCTTTGTACCCAGTCTGGAATTATGTCAAAATATATTGGTTTTATGCATGAAAGGCAGGAGAATCCCTTCTATTGGTGGTTTTAACAACACAACACTGTTTTGATAATTGCAACTTCAAAACATAAAATTTGCTTTTCTGTTGTAAAACCGTTTATCTGTGCTTCTTTCATTCATTCATCAGTTATCTTGTAAAGATTGCACATATATTAAAGCATCTTCTGCATAGAATAGATTTATACATTGTAGATATGTTTGAGCCTTGCAACTTAATGGATATATTATGGACCCAAAACATTGGCTTTGTCGCACATATAATTCCATATGATTATTAAAGAATCAACGAGGATAACTGCTTTGGAAAATGTTCTCTCTGCATAATTCAGAAACACTTGGGAAAATGACAATAATTATCTCCTGAAAAACGTACTTAGGACTTTTAGTTTGGAGACAAATTTTAAATAATTATGATTATAATATAAGAATGAAAATTGCCGTTTACAATATTTCATCCAGCTGACAAGTTGAATACGGATCTTTTATAAATCCGATCAAGAAACAAAACTGTGTTTGTTTTCTGATTTCAAGAATGGATTTTATGGCATATAGTGCAAATATGACCAGTTGTGGAGTGCTTAGATGTACGTAAAATTATTTTGCAAAATCTACGAATGTAATTGACGCTTTGATTTGGTATAACTGAATGAGATATCTTGAAATGTTAAATTAGCAATGACTTTCATGGTGAGTCGAAATTCTGCTGCACATAAGATATATTTCAAAATCACCATAAGGCACGAATATATAATTATGTTTGTCTCGATTATCATTTTAAAAGGTGTAATCTAAGTAGACATCGTCTTATCTTATGTGCAATTGATGTATAAATGAGGGTGTGTGCGTCCACTGTAGAATGATCATTATCCATATATACATGAGGTTCCATGATGTTGTCATCTTCACCGCATTCATTTCAATCTTTGACGCATGCACATAACTTATCTATATATCTAGATTATATATTTGTAACAAATCATTATTTGTTTGTAATTATTGCTTACCCTTAAGAGAGTATTTCGTTTGACTGGCGATATTGATGTTTGGAGCTTCCTAGCAAAATGACGTTTTCCTCGTACATTTATAAACATATGTCAAAACTATATTTAACTGAATTTGTTTTAATATCTTTACCACTTTTTGTATACTCATGTTATTTTTATATTGGTGTTTTTGCTGCATGAATCAATAAGTAGTTTGGAAACTGAAAGGCAATAATAGGTTGTGTTCTTGTTCCAATATTATCCTTTGAGTTTGAATGTGTACACATTTACTTTGGAAAATGATCTGACAAGTGTTCTTAACAACATTATTCCTATTTTTCTTTCTTATTGACGCGCATGAATATTGCACAGTGTGAAAGTTCCTGTATTTGTTTTCTTCATTGCATCAAGTATTTAAGATAAACACATGTTATTTCTACATATCTCTAATATATTATTGTTTAATTAATATCATGCCGTGTTGTATGTATAGCAATACCAATTTTGTATGACATACATGAATTATATACATTCTGTAAAGTGTGTCATGTATAAACGTAATGGATCAACATTGATAATATCGCCTTTGTTTAAGTTCTCAAAATTAAATCTCCAACTAAAAAAAAGTAATTATGTAAAATACGCACATTGTTATTTGTACGTATGAAGCGGGTTTATTTGGACAGCAATGTTAAATCGAAATTCCATTAATGTGCAACGAAGAAAAGGCATTCGTTTGATCGAACAGAACGATATTTATTAATGTTATCCTAAATATGTGGACTAATTATGTTAATTATCGTCGAATGAAAATTGAATGTCTTTTTCACTACTACTCCCCACTTTTCTGCATTTAAATAAATCACAATCTCGTATATCTACAATATCATGTTTGTCTAGTTTTATTTAATTTGCACATAACATAACATAATTTTTACAAAGCTACGTTAGTCCGGATGCAAAGGTTTACGTATGAGTACGAGTGGATATTCCGCTAATGTTTTGACATCTATGTTCTTGTTTCTTATCTTTATTGATGAGTTTCATTGAATAAAAGGAGAGTTAACTCTTTTTGATGCATTGTTTGGTGGCTTTGATGAACTGGTCTGTGATTAGTCTTGTACCATGAAAATGTGTCGTTCATGAGATACACTCTGAGTCCAAAGTAAATATTTTTGTTGACACTCCAACAGGTGTATCCAAGGTAGATGTACCTTCTGTTACAAAATTGATAAAATTATTTCAAGCGCATGTACACAGATTATCCGTATTTGTATCTACCCGACACTGCAAATCCTATTTGCAATTTTGTTTTGTATTGCGCAAACAGAAGGATAATGAGTGAGTGTATTGTTTTAGAATATAACACCTTGACCGAAATATAAAACTATATTCTACCTGTAATATGAACTGCAATAGAAATTATGGAACCATAAAGACGTAATTTAAATAATCGGTGTTTAAGTTATACGCAGAAGAATGCTGAGTGAATTATATGTGTGACCCAGTACTTGTCGTAAACGCATATATGGGTTGCGGCTCTAGCAAGCTACAATTTCTCAATCAACTATAGAGCTGTCAAAAATAACTTTGAAGACGACAGCCTCTCTCGTTTACCACAAATGTTTCCCGACACGAATAGTTGACGGATAAGACCCTAGCGAAATTCATTGACCTGAAGAGTATTGGTTTTCGGCCCAGGGAGGAGGATATCTGGAGAGAAAATTCGTCCTTGCATAGATTTTGCCATGGATGGAACCGCCTTGTAGTTGGAAACGGCCATTATACAGAACCACCTCACTCGGTAGTCAGTCGATGAGACAACTCGTGATTCTAGAATCATACCGCAGCCTAGCCTTGAATGGTATCCACAACGATATAGGCCTACAGCTAAAACCCTTTTTGAACACTTCTCTCGATACTACGTTTACCCGGAAAGCTTATATAGCAATCAGTGAGAGATAGCTTTGGGGATAAAATTATACAGAAGTTATGCAAATCAGGAAACATACGAAAGTCTCGATCCTCTCCGTTTCACCCACAGCAGAACTCTCTTATAAATGATACGAACATGGGAGGAAGAGCAAACACAAGGTTGGACGTCTTACATTGCTCCATTGGTACACGCATATAATGCTGCTAAGAATGATTATTATCGCCGCATTTCTTTGTGCTTGGGTGGCACTCCCGGCTTTCTGTCGATGCCTATATGGGTACAACATCAGAGAGTGGTGAGGCCGCTGAAGAGTCTCACGAGTATGTGGAGAAACTGAAAGAAACTGAAAGATCGACTCCAATTTCCTTATACGTTCGCGACGAAAGGAGTCGAGCAATAGCCATAGAAAGAACAAGATCCATTAAAAGATGTCCGAGAGTACAAACTTGAAGTAGGAGACCGAGTCTTACTGAGCTAGTTTGGACTAAAAGAGAAACAAAATCAGGCGATAAATGGTCTAAGGATGTATATCAAGTGATATCAAATTTGACATGCCTATGTACAGGATAAAAAGGGTCGATGGTTCAAAATCTACGCGTACATTGCATCGTAATATGCGTTTGCCCTTTGACTACCTTCCTTGTGATTCAGTCCCCACGAAACAGTTTCGGACGAATTCGGGTATACCAAGGGTTTCCTTTGGAGTCCAGCTCGGAATCTTTGAGTCCTGACTCGGACTCCAACCAGTATGTTATACAACAAAGACGAACTGTTTGTGCAAGGAAGAATAATGATTAATTCCGTGAAAACTTTACACTAACTGTCTTTGATAGTTGACCACCGTCTATTACCAATTCCCATACTAGTCAGCATCGTGAAAGTGTAAACTTTTAAGCCAAAAGGTCTAGACAATAAGGCAGTATTTTAAGCAAACACGCGAGTCATTTTACTGCTCCCTCACGCGTCTCACGAAAGAGTACTCAGTTCACTCCCCGAGAGATATCAGACAACAAGTCGGTTCAATATTACAGGGAGACCCAGACCGCCAGTCTGTGAGGTTGATCCTAAAGTACACAGATGTACATTGAACAGACTTGTCTTTAATTATTTAACTTTTCCAGATGAATATGTTTTCCGAATGATCACAGAAAGTGGAGGAGGATTAATCACATGGGGTATTAATTTTACATGCTCGTTTGTTTACATAGATCTTTTCTTGATTAATATTAGCGTGTTTTTTCTCTATAGTGTAATACTAATAATGTGCTTATTTCCAAGGCGGATCCCGTTGATTGGGAACCTTTATATTTTACCGTTACCATCATCTGACTATTTTACTTTGAATTATTTAGTTTTCTATATCTCTGTTCGATATCAAACCTTTTATGTATTTTTAAACATGTATAAATACAACCTATTGTGTGGCGCTAAATAGCCTAAATGTGCTGGTACGCAGTTAAAAATCAATCAATGAATCAATCAATCAAAGGCGGAGGGGATCACATCACTTAAACGACAGACGCCACTAAGTAGAATACTTTTTTTCTTGACACGGCTTGTGTTCAATATTACACTAAATCAGCGATATATTTACACCCAGGTACGGCTAAATACACGCGTATATTGTTGAAAATTTGCACTCCTTCGCTGCTTTTGAACTATGAATGGAAAGTCACTGAAAGCCTTCACTGCAGTGATCACTTTTCAATCTCCCTTACAAATATCAACTCTACAATTCATTACTCAATTCCACAATGGAATATAAAGAAGTCCGACTGGGATACGTTTGTAACAAATATAACACCGTTAATAACAGTCGTAAGAATTGTGAAAGACTATCTAGTTATATTTAAAAATAGTGATTGAGAAAAATGAAACTATCATATATAAATGGAGCAAAATTTGTCCCATTATCATAAATTATAAAGCATTTCGTCATGGTGTAATCAAACACTGTCGAAAAAAAAGTCGGTTATCTAAAATATTTTGCTGCGAGATAGAAACATTATCACTCTCATGAATTTATTAATTTATTGGAGTGGGGGGGGGGGGTACTCGAAGACGGTCTTGTGATCGATCATATCAGCGGCAATAAATTCGATAATATTTTTTATAATCTGAGAGCTATTACACAGAGTTAGAATAACAATTTTGTTTGAACCGGGAAATATTCAAATTACCAAGGGTTGCAAAATCTATAAATAAAGATAATGGTGAAGAAATAATATTTCAATCAATAAATGCAGATGGCAAATATTTTGATATTGGCATACCTTCGGTACAACGTGTCGCAAATAATATTACTAAATCAGCATTTTTGGATAAATATAACAAACATAAAATAATATTTCGTTATTGTTGAAGAAAGATATATGCGGTAGTTGTTACTAATGTTATAATTACCATTTAATTTTTGTTTATATTAAAAAATCTGACCTTTTCATCGTTGATAATTTCAGCATTTTTAAAGGGAAATAACTCTTTCATATTTATTGTGCTATCTGTAAGCTATTTGTGTGCTGTTTTTGTATCTATTTCCCATAGTTCTCTATTGTCCCTATATTTATTTAGTAATTCTTTTATTGATCTTAATTTTAGTGGGTCTTCTAGTAGTTTCGATAACCTATTGTTTTTATATGTCATTTCTCTGCTTCATAGAGAATCCGAAATGATATATGTATAGAACATGATAAGGTATTTTTGGTTCTGCTTTCATGTCCTTAAACCTGTTTAGTATCTTGGTGTATTTTATAAGGACGGGGTTTGGGAGGGCGAGGCCTCTACCCTCTTTCTGTCATTATATAATGTGTCCTTGTTTATGTAGTGCGTTTTAAAGCCCGATAAATATTTAATAATTTCATTATCTAAATTTTTTAGATCTTCGATTGTTATGTCTGTTGATTTTAAAATTTAGTTTAAGTGCACATTCATATAATCTTTTTGTTACTTGGGCCCGTTCCGTTAGGCACAATGAAGTAAGTGCCCAGGTTTTGATATTTTCATTTATTTTTTCCATAATTTTCTTGAGGTTTTGCTTTGCCTTTACTTGGTCTGTAACTATTGGGATTGGTAATCCGTGTTGTTTACTTCTTCAGTTTCCTATTAGTAAGATTTCCGTTTTCTCAGGATTTATTTTCGACAATGATACTTTTCCAAATAATTCACATTCCCGTAATAGTTTTACATATGAATTATGGTCTTGTACAAAGTTAGTGCAATCATCTGCATCTTGCAGCATTTTAACCTCTTCTCTAATATTTGGAACTTTGATCCCTTTTATTTCTTTATTGAGTCTCTTTTTTAATAATTAGAATTTATATCGCTATTACATATAATAGAATTGATAGTAGACACCTCTGTCTCACTGATCTCTTTATATAAATTTTTTTGTTCTCGCCCCATTTACCTGTACATACGAGTTCATGTCTCTGAACAGGATTTTAGTCCACTTTTGGAAACTTTTTAGAGACTTGTCGAAAAGAGCTACCGAAACACACGCGCAATTTCATAGTCGAGTAAGCGTATTTTTTATAAATGGATAAAAATGTCTGGCACCGCGTTAACTTATGAGGGAATACGTAAGGAAATTTTGAAGGGGCACATCCTAAGTATTTAGAGAAAAGACCTAATTGAGTTTTTTGCGGAGCGTGAATTCTCAACCTTGGATGAAATAAGCGTGATGGTGGAGCGCTATGAGAGCGCGCACGTGCGTCCAACCACTTGGAGTTGTAACGACCAATCTGGAAACTGTCAGCATTGAAGGACCACTGAGGTGCCACCCCAGAGACGAAGTGGTCAGAATGGTGGGAGGCCAGGGCCGGAAATGCCAGCCATGGACATTTCCGTGGGTCGCGAAAGACTCAGGCTCTAGAGAAGGATACCTCGGGGAGGAAAAGTGAGCCAGTGTGTTACGGCTGCAACAGACCGGGCCATGTCGTTAAGGACTGTAGAAGGTATCGTCCGACCACGAAACATTTGGTAACTCCGAATTCTGTTAAGAAGCGAGAAACAGTGGAGTTGACTACTACAGTGATAGATACGGTTAACGATGAGAAGGCGACAGTACTGTATGATACCGGCTGCAGTTATCCGGCCTTGGTAGATAGTAGGTATGTCAAGCCTTGAGATTGCACAGGTGAGGCGGTTGAAGTCCAGTTGCTAAACGGACGAAGGATTCGCTTCCGGTCGTTGGCATTGACCTTGATTCGCCGTAGGTAAATGGACGAATTCAAGCAGCGTGTATGTCGGGACTGTCTCATGACGTAATATTAGGGTGTAGGTATGTATTGCCCCAACCTAATCTTATGACGTGTATCCCTGTACATGTCGGGTCAGTTTAGACGAGAGCTATAAAGCGAAGGCCAGGGTCAAAGGCGTTAAGACCCATGACTTCGCCCATAGACAGTTTGCTACTTGGTGAGTTGGGGAAACTTCAAAAGAAAGATTTGTCTCTCAACAAGGTACGCAGGTACGCAACAGATGGGTCCATATGGAAAATGCCAGACGATGATGTGAACTTCGCGACGAAACGCGGTATTTTGTATCGGTACGCCAAGAAAGGGACCGATACATTCAAGCAAGTTTTGGTGCCCGTAACGAAGCAAATAGAAAAGTGCTTAGACTGGCATATGAGGGTCTTCTTGGAAACCACATGGGCGTGGCGAAGAGCAGGTATAAGTTGATGAATGAGTTCTACTGGCCAGGTGTGCATGGGGATGTTCGGAGTTTTTTTTGTTGTTGTCATGCGACAAGGGTTAGCGAGTGGCACTTAAGACTTAACAGGATCACGGAATTCCAGGTAGAGCTTTTACCTGACGCTGAGTCCATTTTTGACGGAGTGACCGATGCGAAATATTTTTCAAAAATCGATCGTCCAAGGGATACTGGCAAATTCTAGTTCAAAGTGAAGACAGAGCAAGACTTGCCTTCGCAACTCCATGTGGGACCAACGAGTGGGTAGTCATGTGGGTAGTCATGTCAGTCGGGGTCCAGAATGCGCCGAGCGTCTTCACCAGTATGAAGCTTAATTTACTAGAACCAATAAGGGAGACTGTAGTTTCGAACTTCATGGACGATTTACTCTTAGCGACAGCTACATGGGACGAACATATCATTTTACTGAAAAACGTTTAAGAGCGGCTTCGACAAACTGGACTGACAACACGACCATCTAAATGCCATATAGGGTTTAGGAACCTAACCTACCTAGGTCATACCCTTAGCGAAGAAACGTTGGCCCCAGATAGTTCGAAGGTCGACAAATATATGGACGCAGTATGACCGACCACTAAGACGGAATTTCGATCTTTCTTGTGATTTGCATGGTATTATCGACGATATGTTGCTTACTTCAGCGCTATTGCAAGCCCATTGGCTGACTTGACTTGGAAAAAAGCTCCGACGAAATTAGTATGGACAGGCGCATGTGAACGAGCATTTCAGACGTTAAAGGACAGACTGACGTCAGACGCAATTAGTGAAATTGCCTGATGTGCCACGAGATTTTGTCTTACGTACGGACACTTGTGATAGAGGTTTAGGGACAGCGTTATTGCAAGAGCTAGACGGAAGCTTATTCCAAGTTGCATACAGTAACAGGACATTACCAACTGCAGAACGTAATTATTCGGTCTCTGATATTGAATGATTGGCTATAATCTTTAAGATATCTACATTCCAACGCTACCTGTATGGCCGAAAAATTATTTTGGAAACAGACCACCAACCTCTCGCCTATTTGGCTCAAGCTAAGTTGACAAATGGACGATTAATGAGTTGGTCACTATTTCTGCAACAATACCAAATTCACGTACGGTATATTAAAGGCAGCGAGAATGTAGGGGCTGACTGCTTAAGTAGAATAGGGACGTCTGAGGTGAATGGGTCACCTGAGGACGTGTAACTGAACTAGATTAGATCTCCAAAAGATTGGAGAGTAAAATACCGATTTTACTCTTCAAGGAGAGGCCCGTGTGAAGGGGCAAGTTTCTGGCGATCTATCAAAAATACGTTAGTTGAGACAAGATAACCATAAATTAGATTTACGGAGACACGCGCGTATCATATCGCTATACTGCCGCGGACGGTATTGTTCCTTTATAATGTGACTGTCTAATTAGAGTTGTTGTTTATCCAGCAGCCAGACTGACTATTAGGGACATGGTAGACTTCATTTTCATGGGAAAGTTGTCAAAATTGAGAAACCGCAGACATTCTGCTACTTAATACTGCCAGGTCAGGCCGACCGACTTTAGCGACTCTGAAAGAAAGGGCAGTACAAATATTTGATACTGATTCGTCACGTTAAATAAGGGACGTGTTTTCACACAAGATTAATCGGACTTAATATCACCCTTATTGAAAGTGAAGTCGGTCTGAGTTTTTTCCTGTGAGAGGACAAGAGATAAAATTCACTACAGGATCTGAGCGGAATTTGAAAGAGATTTTATTCGTAAAAAGGTGTGGTCCAGGCAAGCCGCCAATACTGGCTAGGTGAAGAAACCACAAAGGGAGCAAAAAGCTATTAGACGTATTGATGTTACGTAACCTGAGACGTATGCTGAGAAAATAAAGAGAGGGTAGTGCAGTGAGACGTACATACCTGTGACGAAATGTTGCCCAGTGCTAAAATTCTAACGTGTTCAGATTGTATCCCGAGACGGATGGTAGCAAGTATCATCTTTAAGATCTAAAGTTCTGAACAGCAACAGAGGAAGCGGAAAGCTGAGGACTAGCAGGTTTTTAACTCGTACATAGCGTTGACTTCGATTGTTTAACTCGATCCTACGATGAACTAAAGCTATCAGTAACAGATCGGCTAGTTCATTTAAATTTGAGTTTTATTGTAATTCCGTTGAAGCTGTATTTCTAAAAGCAGAGTATATTCTTAATGAAAGGAATTTTCACAATTGTTGATGTAATTGATTAAATTGTTTATCTCTACTGGGGCTCGTATTTGTTTGTTCATTATATCTGCTCAGATCACTATATATATTTCCATCTATAAGTTTCACCAGTTATCTTTAATCGAACATTGGTAATTATATCGAGGGCGGTCATCTCTTAGATAACGAGTAACAAAAGGGGTGAATTATATTATTTCTTATTATATTTATGCAACCCCGTGACAGTGGGCAACAAAAATATATAAATCATCACCCCCGCCCAATGACACCTCCCTATCTCATTTCCTTTATTTTGCTGAGAGCCCATCTCTACCTGGTGATTATCTTTTTCCTTCTTAATTTCCTATTGTTCTTATAATGTTTTCTTGCGTGACGAAATCCTCACGTATAGTTTTATATTCTGTGGATATCGTCTCGCATTTTATCTCTTGTAAATATTCGTCAATTTGTTCGTCACTTATTTATTGTGATGTGTATATTCTCCGTAATATTCTTGTATGTGTTTCAGTATTATATTTATGTCTTTTGTTATTCCCTCCCCTTTAATATTTAGCGATTCTGAAGTTTTATCTTCTCCGAATCTTCTTAGTTCTTTGCATTTTTGTATAGATTTGTAAATTTTCCCGCTTTAATCTCCCTCCATTTATGTTCTTCCCATTTTTTTATTAAGCTTTTCCTCTGGTGTTTATTTTTTTGTGTTCTGTATTTACATGTTTTTATTAAATTTTCTATCGTTTCTTCCTCTATTTTTTTTTCCCTATCCTTAATTTTGTATAGTATGTTGCTATATTTTTGAATCTCCCTTTAAAAGTGTCCAATTCTTTTATATACAAATTATCTTTATTAGTACAAATTTCTATTTCTTCCTTAACTTTCCGCCCAAAGTCTATGTTATCTAAGATCTTGTTGTTTATTTTCCATTGTTCCCTGTCCCATATTATTCTATTAATTTTCCTTATTTCTACGTTAATTGTTTTATAGTCCGAAAGTTTGTAATTTATATTTCCTGCTTTTATATATTTATTTGTTCCCGAAAGTGTCCCCCAAAAATGTATTAATCCTACTCCCTTTATTATCTTTGTAATCGAACGTGTATTCTACCCTATGCATATGCAGTCTCCTGTCTGTCAGACTGCACAGACTCTGTGTCGTCAGTATGTGTTCCATTTTGTCTTCAAATCTTATGTCATCTGTTCTTAGTTGTCCTGTTCTGTCTATGGTATCACCTACACAGTTTAAATCCTCTCCTAGTTTCAAATTTACTATAGTGTATTTCTCTAAATATTTGGCAAGTTCGTCAATAAATTAATTTATTGTGCCTGTTCTTTGAAAGTTTATCCCACCCATTACAATGTGCATTGATCTCCCCTGAAAATGGTTTCCCTCCTCTATTCTTTCCCAGCTTTTGAATTTAAAGCCCAGTACGTAAGAGAACCTGGGGATTGTCTTAGCCTCTTGTCTGGTTATTGTTTGTATTCTGCCTCCAATCTGAATGTCGCTGAGTTTACTGCATTAACTGTTTGATGTGCATTCAAGTATATCCGCAGACCGTGATGTGTAACTGAATAGTTGTTGTATTAATAATAATAATACTAATAATAATAATAATAATAATAATAATAATAATAATAATAATGTTTCTTCACTAACTATGGAATATCTCACAGCTAAAATAGCTCGACATCGACTAGAAATAATTATGAAATATCTCTCCGCCAGTGATTCTATCAAATAGCAACTATAGCAGCGTCAGGAAGCTCAGGTGGAATTTTCAGAAGGTACAGAGCAGTTATCTAAATTAAATGTCGAACCAACCAGAAGAAATTGTTACGGCAACTGAGACAACAAAAAGATCTTAAAACATTACCAGAGGATATTGCTGGTCAACTTCAACCCACTCCACCACCTCATTAACCTCTTTAACCACAGCCCGGAGCTCGACCACCACCACCAAAGTTAGAACATGATATATACATTTACTGATGAAGGTTTTGCCGCTATCAGGGATGCAGACCAAATACTTGATATTGCCGTGTTTGGATACGGGGGTAGACAAACGATACGTTAAACCAGAATATACTAAAACTCTAAAAGCTGCCTATTGGGTTAAATATTTATACTGTGTTACTTTTAATATTCAGCAGATCACATCTGATGAAGATATTAATAAGTTTGTTATCAATGACTGGACAGCAAAGGAACATACTGCAAGAGTAAACTAGAAAACGAAAGAAAAACAGAAAGAATAGAAACATAAACTTGAAAAAGCAACAGGGAAAGGATAAAATCAGGTGTAAAAACCAGATCTGAAACAAGGATATAAAATGTAATAGCCGAGTCAGAGGTATTCGCCTTAACCACAATCAGATCCGCGCTATATATCATGAAAAAGCTACAGTAAGTGACCGTGCCATTCTTAATGATATAGTTTATGGTCCTATGGGGAGGTTCGTGTGCAGGCTCTCGTACGGCAACCACCATACTGGACTCTAGGATATGTAAAAACAATTCCTTCGTCACATGGGCTAAAAAATCATATCTATTGTCGATGATCAGGTCGAATGGTAACATTTAGTGTATTTGGCATTATCTAGAGCTTCAAAAATGTGTCAGCTGCTGATAATTGTCCGCGACAATTCCAAAATAGTTTTAAATCAACCTCAGGTGACTCATGGGATCCACTGCGTGCCAGTCCCAGACACCGTAACGAAAAGATTTAACTCGCTATCGGCGAGAAGAAAACAAAATATACACGAGTTTGATCTTGATGCTGCATTTATCATGATGATTAAACGACAAAATAATTACTGCGCCTTCTGTAACACATTGACGTTGTGGGAATAGTTTCCTAAGGACGATAATTTACCGTGGACAGAACCAAAATATGAAGGAAACATGGCTGCCATCTCTTAACTGCTTGAGAAAGGCTCTTCCGTTTTTGTGCTATTTTTTCATGATATTTGTGTTTGTTGTCTATCTTCGTCTACATTATTGTGTTTCATCATGCATTGGCTGTTCTGTTCGTATGTGTTAATTCATCTCCTTATTTTGGAAACGAGAACAATTATAATTTTTTCTCAAGCTGTTTTGTTCCATTGTTAAGAAGTCATTTGTTTTTTAATAAACCGCCGTCACGTGATCGCCAGTCAACCCGTTTACAAAATGACGGACCCACATTAATTGCATTAAATGACCACACCTTGGTTCTAAATACTACATTGTGTTCAAGACTGAACGAACTGGGACTACATTCATCATTACTTAAATGTAAACGGAAGCGAAAATAAAACAAACAAAATTGTTTCGAAGCTGGCCGGCGTAGATCAGGAAGAAGAATTCCAGTTATCTCCCTTTCGTCTGTAACAGGTAAACAATTACAAAATTACGCCGTTAATTTTTATAACATGATTCAAATTCCTCTTAAATCGTCAACCGTTGTGTCAACTGTCCTAGGGATACCACTGCATATTGCATTATTCAACGCTCAATCAGCAGGATCACCGGAAAAGCGCAAAGAAACAGTTAATTTTATCAACGACCAGAATATCGACGTCTTCTTCCTGACAGAAACATGGTTACGATCATCAGGCGCTGAACCTAAGTGTGCGGATTTAACAACCAGCGATTACTCCATCAAGTCGTTTCCCCGCAACTCTCGCGGAGGTAAAATTGCTGTAATGACATAATTCGATGATCAAATGCCTTAAGTACAACACAACCTTAAATTTCTGCCACACATCGTTTGAACAAATCCAAACAACGCTCACACTGGAACAAAGGTCAGTCCATTTTTCTGTCTCTACCGCCCTCCTCCTAGTAGAAAAAACAAGCTGACTGAATCTCTCTTTTAGGAGCAGTTTCCAAATCTTCTAGAGTATGGAAATTCGATAGGTGGTAACCTAATTATTCTTGGAGATTTCAACATTCACTTTGACTGTCCTGGAAAAATCATACACGTCAAAACTCCTAGATTACATTATTGTTTTAAATCTTAAACAGTCAGTTAACCAACCCACACATAAACTTGATCACATTTTAGACTGGTTTCTTTATAGACCTGATGATAATATTCTGCAATCCACCCTTGTATCCCAAGAACTTGCATCGGATCACTTCTGCATTGTATGCCATCTCGACGTATCAGTCCCTAACCCTCCACCTATATTTGCTACTAAGAGAAACCTCCGTATGATAAATAGAACCAAATTCGTGCATGACATCCAAGAAAACCTAACAACTTTCTTACATCCAACAGCGGAACAACTTGATAACTGCCTGCGTTCATTGCTTGAAAAACATGCCCCAGCCACCAAATGCAGAGTAACAATAAAACAAAAGTGTTCTCCATGGTATAGCAGTGTTAGGGACCAGCTTCGCACTGTTAAAATACATCGCCGAAAAGCAGAGAGGCTTTGGCTTTCCACCAGACTCACTATTCATAAACAAATCTACGAAGCCGCTAAAAAAAACATCACAAACATAGTCCATTTAGACAAATTATCCCACTACAGAACCAAGATCACAGTGAGTTCCAGCTGCAAAGAGCTCTTTAAGATAACTAAGAAACAAATGTCAAGGAACAAATGCACACCACTCCAAACAACCTTCTCTCTAGTATACATTCCAGACCAATTTGCAAATTTCTTCGTTGACAAAGTACAAACCATTAGAGATTCGCTTGACAGCACAATTTCAAATGACTCGTCACCATACAGTTATGATGCACAATTTCAGCGACAGCGATTAGGTGCATTTTAACCTGTTTCTGTTGATTTAGTACGGACAATCTTGATGAAGAGTGCACCGAAATCTTGTGAACTTTATCCAATTCCGACATCACTGCTGCTTGAGGGCTTAGACCCAATATTGCCTTCACTAACTGATGTTATTAATATCTCTCTCTCATTGGGGAAATTCCCATCATTTTACAAAAATTGCCATCGTAAAGCCTCTGCTGAAGAAACCAACACTTAACCATAACAATTTAAAGAACTACCGCCCAGTTTCTAATCTTCCATTTATATAAAAAATCTTAGAAAAAGTTGTTCTAACCAAAATTGTATCTCATATGAATTCAAACAGTCTTTTAAACAATGTACAGTCTACATAATCCCCTCACCACAATACGGAAACTACTCTTCTAAAAGTATTTTATGACATTCTCTCTACTTTGGATAGTAGAAAGATTACAGTCCACACTCTCCTGGATTTATCTGCAGCATTTGACACAATATACCATGATATATTACTTCACCGACTCCAGCATGTATTTGGCAATCATAATATCGCCTTACCGTAAGAAGTTCAAGTCCTACTTAGTCAACAGGACACAAATTATATCTGCAAATGGAATATATTCCAGCCCAGTTGACGTATGTTGTGGTGTTCCATAGGGATCTGTTCTTGGACCTGTTGTCTTTATTTGATACACTCAGCCGCTCTCAAGTGTCATAGATCATCACCCAGTGTCGCACCAATTGTATGTTGATGACACCCAAATATACAAGTCTAGCCACCCAACTGTAGTTGATGCTACCATCCATGGAGTTGAGAGGTGCATTTATGATGTGAAATCATGGATGTCATGTAACAAGCTGCAGATGAATGATGATAAAACTGAGGCTATTCTGATCACAACACAAAGACTTTCTCATTCACATCCTTCACCTCAGACAATAAATATCAGCAACATAAACATTAAATTCTCACAGTCAGTGAAAAACATCAGTTTCATTCGTAAATATATTTCAGTTGATGCCACTAAAACACTTGTGTGTTCATTAGTACTTTCAACTATTGTAACTCAATTCTGTCTGGTTCATCACAATATTTACTCTAGAAACTTCAAAAGTTCAAAACACAGCTGCACGGATCATCCTTAGAGTACCTCGATCAGAGCACACTTCACAACTGCTCTGTACCCTACACTGGCTATCAATTTGATACAGAATCAAACACAAATTTGTTCTCTGTGCTATATTTCACTGACAGACTCCAGTCTAACATACCTATCCAGCCTCACCCACTTGTATACACCAGCTAGATACTTAAGCTCTTCTTCTAACAATCGTATACTTATTCCCACGGTGAAAACAAAGTCATATTGACAACGTTCTTTTGCATACCATGGTCCAGTGATGTGGCCCATTGAAATTAGACACAAAGAGAAAGTGGTTCCTTTTAAGACTGCTCTTAAAACGCACTAGTTTCGACTGCAGGGACAAACTTAGAGACCTAATCATGTTTTGTATCTTATATGTTTTCAGCATGTTTTTATGTTTTCCAAATTGATTTTTTTTTGTCATTTGTTTTTCTGTAGTGTAGTCATATCATTATAGATGGTGTAAAGCACTTAGAGCTTCGAAAGATTAGGCGCTATACAAAGTCCTCATTATTGTTATTATTATATGGTTTGGTCACACACACGAAACGTTCACGAAGACATGCCTATAGCGTAATCCACGGAGGGGCAATAGTACCAATACATGCTAGCATATCTATCTGATGTATCGGACGCTCGTTAGTAATAAATTAATTAATTCCGACTGACCTTGGTATAATGGCTGTCAGAATAAAAAAGGAATTGCTTGCTTGTCCTTTTTAAGGGAATTTGGCTATAGTAACAATACTACAATTGATGTAGTATTAATACTACAAAGCTATCCCCCTAAACCCATGTAGTAACATTACCCTATGTTCAGGCACTAATTTTATGATCTCCAAAACCTGATGTAGTAACAATACTACAACTGATGTAGTATTAATACTACAAAGCTATCCCCCCAAACCCATGTAGTAACATTACCCTATGTTCAGGCACTAATTTTATGATCTCCAAAACCTGATGTAGTAACAATACTACAACTGATGTAGTATTAATACTACAAAGCTATCCTCCCAAACCCATGTAGTAACATTACCCTATGTTCAGGCACTAGTTTTATGATCTCCAAAACCTGATGTAGTAACAATACTACAACTGATGTAGTATTAATACTACAAAGCTATCCCCCTAAACCCATGTAGTAACATTACCCTATGTTCAGGCACTAATTTTATGATCTCCAAAACCTGATGTAGCAACAATACTACAACTGATGTAGTATTAATACTACAAAGCTATCCCCCCCCCAAACCCATGTAGTAACATTACCCTATGTTCAGGCACTAATTTTATGATCTCCAAAACCCGATGTAGTAACATTACCCTATGTTCAGGCAACAATTTTATGATTTCCAAAACATGATGTAGTAACAATACTACAACTGATGTAGTATTAATACTACAAAGCTATCCCCCCAAACCCATGTAGTAACATTACCCTATGTTCAGGCACTAATTTTATGATCTCCAAAACCTGATGTAGTAACATTACCCTATGTTCAGGCAACAATTTTATGATTTCCAAAACATGATGTAGTAACAATACTACAACTGATGTAGTATTAATACTACAAAGCTATCCCCCCAAACCCATGTAGTAACATTACCCTATGTTCAGGCACTAATTTTATGATCTCCAAAACCCGATGTAGTAACATTACCCTATGTTCAGGCAATAATTTTATGATTTCCAAAACCTGATGTAGTAACAATACTACAACTGATGTAGTATTAATACTACAAAGCAATCCCCCCAAACCCATGTAGTAACATTACCCTATGTTCAGGCACTAATTTTATGATCTCCAAAACCTGATGTAGTAACAATACTACAACTGATGTAGTATTAATACTACAAAGCTATTCCCCCAAACCCATGTAGTAACATTACCTTATGTTCAGGCACTAGTTTTATGATCTCCAAAACCTGATGTAGTAACAATACTACAACTGATGTAGTATTAATACTACAAAGCTACCCCCCAAACCCATGTAGTAACATTACCCTATGTTCAGGCACCAATTTTATGATCTCCAAAACCTGATGTAGTAACAATACTACAACTGATGTAGTATTAATACTACAAAGCTACCTCCCCCAAAACCCATGTAGTAACATTACCCTATGTTCAGGCAATAATTTTTTGATCTCCAAAATCTGATGTAGTAACAATACTACAACTGATGTAGTAGCAATACTACATAATTTGCCGACAATATGGAGATTAACATGGATGAATCTCTAGTGTACTTTGATCTTGATGGACTGATGATAAAATGGGGGTTAAATGTGTGAGAATTAGCATGACTTGTGCAGATTGATAAAAAAATCTGACTTTGGTCCTTACAGTTTCCACTTCAAGAGATGTGTTGCCTCCAACGATAATTATTCACGACATGAGAAAGGTTAACAAATATTCATGCACCGAATTAACGGATCATACATGTGCAGGAGAAGGGTTGTGTAGATGAAATGATGATGCAGTGGACTAGAGAATTTTTTCTCAATTGCACAGTTTTATATGTTTTACAATAACATTAAAGTTGGAGTGTGTTTTCCGACATGTAATTTTAGAATGATTTATAAGTTGTCCCAAAAATTACTACTAAAAAAACACGATGTGCTCCAGAACATACAGTGCACAAAAAAATTACTTCACAAATTAATTTATGGTGTCCCAACAAATATGGTGTCCCTAACATATATGGTAAATACAGTAATACTGCTACAGAGATGAAGTTTACTGATATGCATTAATGTTTTTAGTTAATGTGATATTACTATATTGTTACTCCTGACAGCCTTGTTGTAATGATGTTATTTGATAATAATTCTTTACTACTTTGTTATATCAAAACTCTTGCAGTAATATCACCATATTTGTAAGGTCATTCTTGAGTACCATTGTTTTAATCTGCAAAACCATTAGTAGGTATTATTACTATAAAGCTGAAGTTTAAACCCATGCCATAATGCTACTTGCTGCATTTCTACATTGATAAACTTGAAATCCTTTTTTAATAATGCTGTTCCAAGGAGACTGCATTGTTCTGAAGCTCTCATCACCAAGCCTGGTTTAATAGTATGGCCAGTAATAATACAGTCTAGATGAAATTGTTGAAGGTGCTACATATACAAGATATTCAGTATATTGAAGTACTTGTACACAATATTTTAATCATCATAAAATATAAATATTTTCAACACTAATGTAAGGCACAATTTCTTTCTCATTTAATAGAATTAAAATGTCAGTAGCATCTCTTGCTGTTATTTCTGGTAGTTCTTCCATATAAGGCAGATATTTGGTAATTCTTTCATTAGGAGATTGTTTGAGTTTCATATAAATTCTGTTCTGCTCTTCCATTGATCTCTTTTCAACATGTAGTCTACACAGAGAGTCATTGTCTCCACTAATACAGTGTTTTCCTTATCAATTTTCTGAAAAGACAAAATAGTTTATTTGAAAACATTGCAGACACTAGCATGGAAATTCTGTTAATACTACTTTGATCCACCAAACGCATCTCATACAAGTATTCTAACCATATACTATCAATATCTGAATCAATGATCTTCAATAATTTAAAATTCCCGTTATTATATTTAGCTTAACTACTACAGATATTGCAATATTTGCTTATATTATTAAAATAAAACACATTGAACATGTTTAATGATAGAAAAGCTACTTAGGTCATATCTCTAGGAAGTAGTTTCAATTATGTTTGCTTCTGATTTGAAATGGTAGTTGGTGGGGAGCAATAATATTACCATCAGCATTCAGATTTATTTTACTTAATTTTTCATATTAATATTCCAGGCATAACTATTACGTTTCTGTTGTACTTATATTGGTGCATCTTCTACTAGATATACATACTTGTTTCACAACTGGGCATACTTGTCACAATCTTCTTTTTACCTTTTCTCCGCTTGTGTTTTTAATGAGAAGTAGGATATTGAAGAATCATATAAAATAATGTAATTGCTAACTCCTACATCTGAGAAAAAAGTGGTAGATATTACAATTAATTACAAGCAGAAAATATAGAATCCACAAATACATTGCATTTATTTTCAGGTTTATAAATATTTTGTGGTATAACATTTAAGATGCTACATACCTTGGTCCTTTCAGTAAATGATGGGTTTTCCATCTGGCTATACAGGAAGCAACTGTTTGAATCTGCTGGTTTTGTAGACATTATTGATGATCCAAATGCATCAACATCATCTTTCTTTGTCATGTTATCATCTTGAAAAGTGATGGCTTCCTCTGCAACTGATATATCTGAAGCATCGTGACTTTTTGACTGATCTTCTTTCAAAGAACTTCCCAATTTGTCAATAAGTGATGTACCCAGAACTTCAATACTTTTGGATATATCATTATCCTGCCACACGTTATTGTCCATTAATGAGGTTCCTAAAGCATTATCATAATTTTTTTCCATAGAATTGCCAAGTTCATCAAAGGCAAAGTCTGTTTCACTGGCCATTTCAGCTTTATATGGCAATTCATTCAAGGATATACTTCAGGCAGCTTATATTACTATCAACTTTAATAAGCCATATGTTTACTTTTACTGCTAGATATTAACAGTTATAATACAAAGCATTCACATTACATGAACAACATCTAGCATAGCTAATGTTAGTGATTGGACTCTCTCCAGTCAAAACATTTCTACATTAATTAGAGAGCCATTGGGATCCCATTCAATGCCCAACAGGTGCTGACATTTAGTTTGATACTCCAACCATCAGATCTCAGACACTAGCAAATTTTACAATTATAGTCCAACAACCCCCCCCCCCGCCTCCCCTTGTGATGTCAGTCAAAAAAACTGCACTGCAATTCTCTGCAACTGCTATCAACAGCTGTCAACTTTGATCTTTTCACACAAGATATTTGTCCCTCTATTTGAAGTAATTATAAAATAACTTTACCAAACCCCAGGTTTCTCCATAATACAAGTGGGTGGGGGATATTATGCTTTCCTTCATTCTTGAAACAATCAATTTCCTTGCATGCATTCTGATTAAAGTATATTTAAAGGTGGTATACTTATTACAATGGATGTAGACAGAAATAGGCTTGCATTTCTGTCCTACAGAATAATGTCATATACATCATATGGACAAGAACTTTGAGTATGTATGTATGTATGTATGTATGTATGTATGTATGTATGTATGTATGTATGTATGTATTGTTACATGTTTAGGCTCGAATAAACAGTAACACAGAAAAAGTGAAAACAAAAAGCTTTGTATAATTTAACAAATAATTTATATCCGTGGAAAAATTCTGTAAAAATGAAAAAATAAGAACTTACAGTTTCAAGAATCAAATCCAAAAATAATCCAAGAATAATCCATGAATTAAATTACAAAAGTCCTAATAACAAAATGTTCTAATGAATTCAAGTTAGAGTCCTGATGGAAAATCCATGATGGATGACGATGACATATGCTGTAGTCTGTACAGTGTGGTCATTTACAGTTCCGGTGTTTGAAATCCGAATAAAATTTGTAAGCAATTTCTTTCCAAAAATTCTATATGAGCACTCTTCAAATATTTCCAGAGAAAAAGAATTAATCCTTTTGAAATCCAAATGATCTGAAGATAATTATAAGTCAAAATCTGGCTAAAACAAAAGAAAACAACTTGATTCCAAGTGTAAAAGCCAGAAACTGAGAATATTTCTCTAAAACAAAGGTTATATCGTATTCTAAGATGCAGTTTTGAAAATCACCCAAGTTGCGAAATCAGAAGAGGGGGGACACGTGATCGTGTTTACATATAAAACATGTACACATAATATGGCCTTGATTAGACGAATGATTTTACTCCAAGAATAAAAAAAATTGTTTACATCTTAAATCATGTAGTCCCATCATGACCTTCACAACAACCAATCATTTTAAAATAAAAATAGTACTTATTTACGTGGCTGCTACCAATTTTGAATCAAGGTCAGGATCCAGGCCTACACCTGGTGTTCACAAAAAGAATGATTCAGGTCAACTGATTTTCTGGAAAAATATCATCTCAGTGAATAAATTTATATTATAATAGCATGTAACAGATTAAAAAATTGAAAACTGACAAACAAACAATTCAATTAAAAGATATATTAAATCAGATATACATAGCAAAATGAATGTATGTATGTATGTATGTATGTATGTATGTATGTATGTATGTATGAGTTTAATTTGCTAATAATTGTAACTGATGAGATAAGCCACTCTTCAGATTTGCGCAAATTCATGTGGGTGCTCTTAGATCTAATTGAGCTTAATTTTACTTTTTTTTTGAAACAGCTTCCAAGCTCAATATCAAGCTCTAATAGTCGGGGTTGGTTTATAAAACTATTATACACATATGTAGACCATCTCCAATAATATCCTAAACTTCTAAGCCAAGAGACTTGAACAGTTTGGAGGACATGTGCAATATTATTAATAAATCAACCCATCCATGTATCTAGGATCGTATAATCCCTAAATTTTCATCAAAATACTCAAGGGAACAAGTAGATTTACTTTCTGTTTTTTTGGGGAAAACAGTAACATTTCCAAGTCTGGACATAATTATATTTATTCAATCAGAAACTACTCTTGGTTTTACATCTTAATGAATCTCTCTCTCTCTCTCTCTCTCTCTCTCTCTCTCTCTCTCTCTCTCATAATTAAGAATATATTTCAACTAGAGTGGTTTTTCACACACTCCTGCTGGGGAACTAGTGATGTTTTTGTGACCACTGCCCCCCTAACCCAAAAAAAAAAAAAAAATTGCTAACCTAGCCTGCCCTTCTGTTAAGCAAATTACCCTGTAGGAAATAAAAATATCTACAACCCTTCTCTCTCTCTCTCTCTCTCTCTCTCTCTCTCTCTCTGTTTTGTCAGATAAGAATGTATAAAGGCCTAATTGGTTGTTAACACCTGCTGTGCATCTGACTGTGTTTTACTACCATCACCAGCTTGCTAAACAAGTATGGGCTCACAATTAGCAAATTCCTCAGTAAGGAGAGTGCATGGATCAGATGTTTACAGTGATAGCTTGGTGTATGCTCTTCATCTTTAATCTGAAATACATTAATCCATTTGCTCTCTTCTACAGATATAATTATCTAAATATATTGAAACACAATAGCATTATCTGACCATGATGGCTTAGAAGTGTCTATGTTGCTACTGCTGGAAAACAATTTGTTGCACATAGATGACATAATAATAATAATAAGAATAATAATAATAATAATAATAATAATCCCTTTTGATAACTTTTGTTGAACAATTTACTGCCAATGATGAGTTTATATTTAATTAAGAATAAGCTAATCATGTGAAAATGTTTAGGAGGTGACTGCTAATTGAGGTAAGAATTTTTGTAATCGAAAGGTCAACATCCAAAAAGTTGTTGTTGTTGTTATTGTGGGGTTTAACACCATTTTTCAGCACACGATAGGCTATGCATGGAGGCCAGTATTAATGGTGGAGGAATAACCTGGGAAAACCCTGGGCAGAACCACCAACCCATGATAAACTACTTGCAAGCTTTCTAACATACCCACATTGGCCGAATCCTAGACTCAAACCCACGCAGACAGAGATGAGATGGCAACGGAGAGTGCATTAGACCACTCGGCCACTCGGGGCCCCTCCAAAAAGTTAAAAGAAGGTATGAAAGCATTTCAAAGACTGCTGTAATATCCTGGTGATCTAAATAATTTATGTATATAATTTTATGATTCTTAGTTGAAATTTTTTTTGCCATCACACTAAAGTGGATTTGGAATGGGCATACTGATATATGGATATAAGGACATAAATTTCCTGAAGGACACAAGCAAAATTTTTTTTAAAAAATGCACAAGGAAGATTTTTAAGGATAAAGGAAGATATAATGAAAGCAACACATGACTTCATGGTAAAAGTAAAACATGAATCTTTGGAAACTGTTGTTTTTGTAATAGAAGAATATTGGGAAAAATGAATAATGAAAAACCTCAGATTCTGGATGAGATCAAACCTCTCAAAACTAATAGACCACTGACCAAGTATGTAAGCAAAACTTATAAATATAACTTTTTTAAAATTTAATATTTGGAAGTGTTCCTTTCCTACAATGCTCATCTTATGTTCGATATTTAACTTAATTAAATTGTTTGTAAAATAACTTTTTTCCTATCGAACCGCTAGTGGTTAGAGCATCCACCTCGGATGAATGAGGTTGCGGGTTTGAACCCTGGCCGAGTCATACCAAACACTTCTAACAATGGTACTAACAGTTATCTCGCACTCTGCATTATGAGGTTAGTGTTAGGATTGGTCAGCCTATTGTCAGGATCATGTGACTGGGTGGGACATCAAGCTACATGTCTGCGGCTTGATACCCCAGTGCTATACATCACTATAAACTGCTACACTTCAGACATCATAGCGATATTACTGAATTTTTTTAAAACTATGTTAAAAATCCAAATCACACACACTTGCACATTTAACCTTCTTTCTATCTTGACAAGGAAGATAATTCTTGGTGTATTCATAGGTAACAATCTTATTTGGTCTATTCACATTAAACACATTTCAAAAAGGTTAATTCTTATCTTTGGCTACTGCGGAAAATCAAAACATACATTCCTCGTCAATATAGGGTCATCTTTTATAAAAGTTATATTCAGCCATATCTGGAATACTGTAATGTAATTTGGGGTAATACCTCTAATTCAAACATAACAGCACTTTTAAGAGAGCTTGCCATTTAATTCTAGATCAATGTATAGACAATTTTCAGGATGCAATAAAATAATATAAAGTTTTTGAAAATACATGAAATAATATTTTTTAGAAAGGCCAAATTGATTTATAAAGTCTTCAGAAAAGCCATTCCTGTCTATCTAAGCAATATCTTTCATCAAAAGAGATGCTGATGGTACTCCAAATTTAAGCTCCATTAGAAGAAAAAATTACATTATACCAAGGCCAAAGAAGAAATTGTTTAAAAAAAGTTTTCAATATACTGGTCCACTGGTATAGAACAACATTCCCAGTGACATAAGGCTGGCTCCTAGCATTTCTTCTTTTCATAATCAATGTCTTAAATGGATGAAATCTTTAAAAAAAATTACAGTTCTAGTACCAAAAAATATACTGCCTGCTTTTCTGTAATTTTGCATCATTTTCATAGCTGAGTTTTTCAATGCAGGATGATATTTTATGTTTTATATATGTTTATGTTTACACAGATGCCTGTACATGTGTTCCGGGCTTGATACTTTGAATTTTACAATTACTTAATTATTTAGTGTCAAGCCAGACTTTTCACATCATGTTGTATATACTGTATATATTGTACATAGCAGATAGAAGGCCTCAAGATAGATTAGTTCTGTACCTAACTTAGTTGCCTTCTCTAAATAAAGTCTTTATTATATAAAATATAACTGGAAGTACAATATGGTACTGTGAAGAATATCATTTAGATTGGAATACATCTTATTTTATGTATGTAGGTACATGTGTTACATTCTCTATAGAGTTAGATGATATGGTCAGCTTAATTATGAAAGCAAATTTAGCGAAGTTAAATAATTACTTTTACAGATGTCGGTATGGCCATGTTTATTTAATGCTTTTGTTGAAAGGAAAAGAAACACGTAGCAGTTGTATATACACATCAGTAGAGTAATTTCAAAGGTAATAATGCAGTAAATTTTTAAAGTGCTAATTGTCTCATAGGAGATTGGTAATAAGAGAAAATAATCATTTAAAATAGTAACAAAATGCAAATATTGACAACAGTATAAAACTTGTAATAATAAGCAAATGTTGAATCTAGTGATAACATGCATATATGTGTATATGTTTAAGTATTTGTGTTTATATATATGTGTGTATACTAAATATGTGTACATGTAAAAAAAATGCTTACAATAAATATATGTTCTTTTTTCTACTCGCACTCTATTCTTTTATTTGCACTCTCTCTCCTCAAGAGACTGCTGACATATTTGTCTCCCTCTTTCTTTTTCTCTCTGTAAAGTAGCCAATATTAAGTTCTGTATTGGGCTTAGAATATAATGCTAAATAGTAGTGTTAACCAATATTCCCTATAAAGTAATTTGCTTATAATGAATTATGAGGTAGTCAGTCAGATGGTTCCCTTACCCACTGCTGCCTATGTTTAAGGAATAATTAAAAAAATGTCCCATTCTGCTATGGCAGTGGTGCCATAAAAAATGTTAACATGAAATAAGTGCAATTTCTCAACATTAATAATATTTCTGTTTTCCAAAATTGTTCTGTTAGAATTGTTTGCATTTAAAGTTGTATCACATTTGTGCAAATCAACCTTCACTGATGCATACAACACATGATCAGAACATTGTAATGCCAAAAGTTACCTACTATTTATTTGGTTATTTGATCTGATGCACATAAACTTATTTTTACTTAAGTCATTCTTTACCAGTAATGTTTTCTTTTTATTGTCATATTAATGTATTTTTATTAGGATCATATTTTTGCTAACATGGATATATCCTAAGCCCAATTTGCAAACATGTTGAAATTATTTTAATATTATGTACTTTAATGTACACAGTCTATGACATAACACTAACAGTGATTTGATACACAGAGAAAGCTTAGTTGGCATAGTGTAGGACTATAATCCAAGATATTCAGGTTTGATACTGGCCTATGCCAGCCTGGGTTACCTGTCTTGGTGTGTCCTTGGGAAAATTACTTAGCTCCAATTTCCTCAGCATGATTTAGCCAATAATGTGTTGAAAGTGCCATAAAAAGCACAAGAAAATTGATACTGGGAAATGTCTGAGGCCCAAAAAGTATATTTACTATTGCACTGTTTATAAATATATATATATATATATATATATATATATATATATATATATATATATATATATATATATATATATATTAAAATGACTAGTATATATAATGACTACTAAGCACATCAACACTTCAAATACTTTGCTAACCAGCTCAATTAGATGCACAAATAAATTTTGGGATTATAAAATAATTAATTTCTTTTTCTTAATCTGCGGGTGTGGGAGTGCTAGGGACAGCAACAAAAAACAGATTGTCGACCGACCAGAAACACACATTTTATTTTTTATGACTAATGTAGTGATTTTTGCTGAGATGTGGCTTAAGCATAGTATTCTAAATCAGCGGTTCTCAACATGTGGGTCGCGACCCCGTCAGCGGTCAAATAACGATTTGCCAGGGGTCGCTTACGACCATCGGAAATATACATTTTTACAGTTATGAACGAAACAAATTTTACGGTTGGGTCGCCACAACATTTGGAATTGCATTAAAAGGGTCGCGGCACTAGAAAGGTTGAGAACCGCTGTTCTAAATGATGAAATACAGGAAGGAAAGGTTACACTTGAGTGTGAATCAAGTATTAAAAAAACATTCATACTGTTCTACAGTGTGACTTGGAGATTTCTGACCTTGAATGTTCATAGATAGAACTAAACAATACAGGTAAGAAGGTAGTAGCTGCAGGAATATAAAGATCACCCAATTATAACATAGCTGTTTAGGAGCAACTTTAATTTAGTATAGAGATAGCCCAATCTACTATACTTAGCCATTTCATTTCAGTAGATTTTATCTGAAAATTTTCTCCTTCCTAAATAAAAGAAAATCACTGTTTTGAAACCTAAACTCAGCTAATGTGTAAGGATATAGAAATGGTCCCAAATTTAGTTGGTCACATTGAATTCATAGAAGACTGAATTAAATCCAATACAGTATCATGAAATGGGTACTCAAACTAACCAAATATTAATACATGGCTGAAACAAACATGCAAAGAATTACTAAATATGCTCATTTGGGTGTTATTTTTGTTAGTGATTCCTCATAGTACGAACATACTCAATATATTCCTGATAAAACCTGCAAGGAAGTTTAAAACTTGATTGTCCTTGGAAAAGTGTACACAATGGTTATATTTTATCAAGTTTTGGCTGAAATTCAGTCTCAGTTTGATGAACTTAGGATTTAATGGACACAATGATTTCTGTATTAATATACAGATATACAAATCTATTTAAAGCATAATAAAGATGGTTTTCCTTAGAAGATATGGAGCTATGAATATGTAATATTGCCACTGATTTTCTTGTTTCAGTTTTTCTTTTCGTTTTTATTCAAGAATGCTACACAGAGCATACATTCAATGAATTTTGTAATTTTTATATATAAATGATAGCTATTTTAAGTAAATTTATGACCAGGAATGTGTATCTGCCAAAAGTGACAGTCACATTGTACCAAGAGTGACAGTCACACTGCACCAAGAGTGATAGTCACATTGCAGTAAAGAGTGACAGTCACATTGCACCAAGAGTGACAGTCACACTGAACCAAGAGTAACAGTCATTTTGCAGTAAAGAGTGAGTCACATTGCACCAAGAGCGACTGTCACATTGCAGTAAAGAGTGAGTCACATTGCATCAAGAGTAACAGTCACTTTGCAGAAAAGAGTGACAGTCACATTGCATGAAGAGTGACAGTCACATTGCAGTAAAGAGTGAGTCACATTGCACCAAGAGTGAGTCACATTGCAGTAAAGAGTGAGTCACATTGCACCAAGAGTGACAATCACATTGCATTAAAGAATGAGTCACATTGCACCAAGAGTAACAGTCACTTTGCAGTAAAGAGTGACAGTCACATTGCACCAAGAGTGACAGTCATATTGCAGTAAAGAGTGACAGTCACATTGCACCAAGAGTAACAGTCACTTTGCAGTAAATAGTGACAGTCACATTGCACCAAGAGCAAAAGTCACATTGCAGTAAAGAATGACAGTCACACTGCACTAAGAGCAAAAGTCACATTGCAGTAAAGAGTGAGTCACATTGCACCAAAAGTAAAAGTCACATTGCAGTAAATTCTAAACTGGTTGCCCATAATTCATGAGAAAACAATCAATGGTGAATTGCAGTCTACAAAGCATGTAATTACTGTGTAATGGTGAGAATTACAGCAAATTCAATTTCTAAAATCAAGTAAAAAACATATGTTGCTTCTACTGACACAGATGTAGCTTCCTCTTGTGTTTGCATGAAGTTCAGGCATGTATAATACTTTTAATTAGTTTGCCATATTATCCACCATTGCATGCAATAATCAGTATCAATGATATCATGATTTCCATAATCACTGCAAAGTTATAAAACTGACAAGTTATAAAACTTGTGCATGTCTAGTTTTAAAATGACTTAAACACACAAACCTTAAGATATATTACTACATACTATTGCATAAAGTATGTCTGCAAAGATGGTATTAAAATTACTATGTATCATATCTAAGAATAGCAGACAATGGGACATATATAGCATTTGGCTAAATCCATGGTAGATATATTAGTTAGATTGCTTCAATTCATGTTTAAAGCTTGCTTTTGAAGCAATCCAGACTGTGAGTGAGATATTTTAGACAAATTTTAAATTTTTTATGTAAAATTTGTACAGCTAGATAAATATGTTTTAAGTGTTATGAAGTAAGGTTGGGGGTAACTGGTTACCAATTTTTGTAAATGGTTACCAATAATATCGGAATGATCAGCAGTCATTCCGGGTAATCAACACAGTACTAATAAATATGGCATAAAGTAGCCACCACAAGAACCAAAACATTTTGAATTGAATTTTATTTGGGTTCAACACTGACAGATTAGAGGACGCTGAGATTAGGTTTCTGTTCAATGTTCAATGCATCAGAAAGACCACATATTTAAACATATGTAGTTATAAGCCATCATGAGATTGACCTTCTTGGAATATATTTTCATATAATTTTTACACCTGGATAGAGAGGTGATCTATGATTTGTTTTCAAAACTGACAAGACAAAATCTTAAACCTAGTTTTTATGATAGTTTATAACATCAGCACTGTTTACAGGAAAAGATACTGTTTGCTACATATAGATGCTATAAATAAATGGAACCAATCAAAAGTACTATATTGTTACTTTACAAAATCGTTTATTGTAGTAAGATGTTATACTTACAAGCATGTTTGCTGGAAGCACACTGATGCAGAAAATGTCATACAGTTTGAAAAAATAATAGTGACAGCATCATAGATTTGAGTACTACACATATAGTTTATACTGGAGCATATATCAGTATATGAGAGAGAGAGAGAGAGAGAGAGAGAGAGAGAGAGAGAGAGAGAGAGAGAGAGGGGGGGGGGTTGAGAGGAATGGGTACACAAAACTTGTGAGGGCTGAATGTTTTTTGGCTTAAAATTCATTTTGGTATGATAATCATATTAGACATGGTTCTATATGTAAGGGGTTATGCCTGACATACTGGCTTAAAATAAATTCAAGCAATATGGTTCTGGTAGCTTTTTCTCCTTATTTACTTGTGTGCCTTTACTAAATAGTAAGTTCCATTCTGTTATTTATTGTACACTTTTACACAGGTGTAGGGGAGTCATGCACATGAAATTGTTGATTATGGTTAGATCTTTATTGCCATCTTCTCTAAACAAAGGCTGACTCTGAACTACAAGCTATGATACTTTGAAGACCATGCAATTTAGGCAGGTGCTCTGATAATTAACAGAGATTGATGTATCATTGGACAACCAGGACCAGCAAATCTGATTAGTAACACAGATAAGAGATAATTGTGATTGACGGTAATTAAGAAGAGCTATAGAACACTTGTACTAACAGATGAAATAATTTTCAGCCTAACAACTGCATATCAAAGCTATCTTCATTAACTAATTCCCAAGGGTTAGTGGTGAACAGAGTCAGTGTCTGAACCTAATGCTGCCTCTAATGTTAACCCACTCCTGTTGAAAAGAGCATCACTCTGAATGTAGAATGAAGAAGGTCAGTTTTTTAATTACAATGAATTGGAATAAAGGTATGGTATATCACTCAGCTGATAACTTATGCTAATGTGACAAATTAATTAATGTAACCATTTGTTACTTTACATAAGCCAGAGAACCATTGCAAATATTTTAGAAAAGTAGTCTCTAGATGCAACTGTGAACAAGAATTTTGAAGTAGAAAACAAATTCAGATACAAGTTATCTTGACAATTAAATGCTGTTCAAAGTGATAATACAGGGCATGTCAAAAAATAACGAGGTTAATTTTGTTTTCCTTGTTATTGTAAATATTTGTTCTTAGAGTCTGCTTCATTTGCTATTATATTGTTGAGCCGGATTCTACTATTTGCTTTTTGTTTCTTGCTTTTGTTGGTTTTGTCAGCACCATTATGACCAAATACTTTTCCCCAAGGACACACCAAAGCAGTTAGCTCAATGCTGGTTTGAGCCAGCCTGTCAAAGCTTGAATGTTAGGATTACTAGTCTGATTCCCTGACAACTGAGCTTGTTTTACTAGGTGAAATTACATACATACATACATATATACCTACCTACCTACCTATCTACCTACCTACCTACATACATACATACATGCATGTATGCATGCATACATTCACACACACACATGCATGCACCCTTGGATACATACATACATAAATACATACATGCATGCATAAATACATACATACATACACACACACACACACACACACACACACACACACACATGCATGCACCCATGGACATACAGACATACATAGATGCATACATACATACATACATACATACATACATACATACATACATACATACATACTTTCCCATGCACAGTTACAATAGGCTTATATAAATACATACATAGCCAATCATGATATAGACAGAATATTGTGCATTTCTTGGACTTGGAATTGTTGTAAGATAGCATGTTCAAGTACAAAGTGTGGAAAGTAAAACAATACAATGAGGTTATAATGTCCTGAACATCTAATTGGGTCAATTATATATATATATATATATATATATATATATATATATATATATATATATATATATATATATATATATATATATATATAAGCTGTCTTCTCCAGTTGTTTTTACTTAATTGTGCTAAAAAGTTTTTATTTTCAAAATCTAATTCTGAAAAGCCTACATCCAGGCCTGCACAGCTACACAGGAACAGCTGCAGAATAGTGTTGTAGTATTAATACTACATCAGTTGTAGTATTGTTACTACATCAGGTTTATGAGATCATAAAATTGGTGCCTGAACATAGGGTAATGTTACTACATGGGTTTGGGGGGATAGCTTTGTAGTATTAATACTACATCAATTGTAGTATTGTTACTACATCAGGTTTTGGAGATCATAAAATTACTGCCTGAACATAAAGTAATGTTACTACATGGGTTTTGGGAGATAGCTTTGTAGTATTAATACTACATCAGTTGTAGTATTGTTACTACATCAGGTTTTGGAGATCATAATATTAGTGCCTGCACATAGAGTAATGTTACTACATGGGTTTGGGGGGATAGTGTTGTAGTATTAATACTACATCAGTTGTAGTATTGTTACTACATCAGGTTTTGGAGATCATAAAATTAGTGCCTGAACATAGGGTAATGTTACTACAAGGGTTTGGGGGGATAGCTTTGTAGTATTAATACTACATCAGTTGTAGTATTGTTACTACATAAAGTTTTGGAGATCATAAAATTGGTGCCTGAACATAGGGTAATGTTACTACACGGGTTTGGGGGGATAGCTTTGTAGTATTAATACTACATCAGTTGTAGTATTGTTACTACATCAGGTTTTGGAGATCATAAAATTAGTGCCTGAATATAGGGTAATGTTACTACATGGGTTTGGGGGGATAGCTTTGTAGTATTAATACTACATCAGTTGTAGTATTGTTACTACATCAGGTTTTGGAGATCATAAAATTAGTGCCTGAACATAGGGTAATGTTACTACATGGGTTTGGGGGGATAGCTTTGTAGTATTAATACTACATCAGTTGTAGTATTGTTACTACATCAGGTTTTGGAGATCATAAAATTAGTGCCTGATCATAGGGTAATGTTACTACATGGGTTTGGGGGGGATAGCTTTGTAGTATTAATACTACATCAGTTGTAGTATTGTTACTACATCAGATTTTGGAGATCATAAAATTAGTGCCTGAACATAGGGTAATGTTACTACATGGGTTTGGGGGGATAGCTTTGTAGTATTAATACTACATCAGTTGTAGTATTGTTACTATTGCCAAATTCCTTTAAAAAGGACAAGCAAGCAATTCCTCTTTTATTCTGACAGCCCATGTATATGGATGGAAACAAAACTCTTATTTTGACCCATGACGTCAAATTCTTCAGAATACCCCCTTTTTATTATTAATCCCTGTCAAAACGCAGCACATATGTATACATCTATTAATGACCTTAATTTTGTTTATTGCTGACGCGTGCGTTGAAAGCAGCAACACCCCAAGTAAATGGCAACTGCTGTAAATGTTATCGCGAGGAGCATATCACACAAAACTGACTTTTTGTTGTTGATGGGTATAACGCCAGTATTAATGGTGGATGATGAACCCGGGAAATACCCGTAAAGAACAGACCGACAAGAGGCTGCTGGCAAGCTTTCTCACATACCCACATTGGTCGAATCAGAGACTGTAACCTACACAAACAGACGTTGAGATGGCAGTGATCTTTAATGGAGAGTGCTTTAGACCAATCGTTCACTCATGGCCCCTACCCTCCACGGTACTTACTAACGTTTGGGACGGAATTGTGAGAAACAGAGAGTGACATTATAAAATCTAGAACTCCCTGCTGTAATATGTGTTTTAATCTTAAATGTATTTAATTTAAAAAATATTACAAAAATGCAAATGTCCTCAAACAGATTTGGGATATACATTCAAATGGACATCATTTTTATACTTATTGCTCCCTATCTGAGGGCCAAAATAAATGAAGATGGTTTAAGATGATGAATTGAATCATACATTTCTGTCCACTGTTAATTTCCATATTAATGATGCTCACATTTATGTTAAGCAGACAGGCAGACATACTATGATGGATAGAAAAATCATTTTCATTAACTACAAGTAACTCAATTTCTCTTGCAAAGTAAAAGAAAGAAATAGTGTGTTAGAAATGTATACTTTATTCAACTGCCTGTCATGTGAAGGGAGACACAGAAGTGTCAAGAGTTCAAACATGGGATGCATGAGTTTGAAAAAAAAACTATTTCAACATAGAAATAAAAACAATAAAACACACTTGATAAAACATTTAGCCCAACAATTGACTTTTCAATAGAACCAAATAAAATTTAACTATATATATATATATATATATATATATATATATATATATATATATATATGCATGACTTTTCTTTGGCAACTGACAGTTTATACCACAATCAGATTTTAAAAAGAAAAGAAATTTAATCACATAACATTATTCAAGAAGAAAAAAATCATCTGATGTTGCTAGTCAGTTGTGACTGTAACATATTTATGATCTAGTTGGAATGCTGCAACTTATACTGTATTACTCACTTGCTAGTATTGCTAGCTAGTTGTTGCAATTGTTATATAATTATGTGCAGGTTAGCTATGCAACTAACAATGATCACTGGTAGATGTTACATAACTACTCTGCAGTCAGCAAATAACAAAAATAACAATGTATCACTGTTAACTGGTACTACTGCTCAGTTATCAGTATTATGTAATTCAGGTCAGGTTAGCCTATTTATATTGCTGCTTGTTGTTGTTATTGTTGTTGCTGTAGGGTTTAGAGCCATTTTTCAGTACATGATACATGGTTTAGGAAGAACCTGGGAAAACCCCTTGAAAGAACCACTAACCCATGAGAAACTCCTGGCAAGCTTTCTCACCTACCCACATTTGCCAAATACGAGACTCGAACACACACAGAGGTGAGATGGCAGTGATCTGTAACAGAGAGCGCTTTAGACCACTTATGCACTCATGGCCCTCTTGCTGGCTGTGAGTGCCATATAATTAGCATCATGTTAGCACACTGAATTTAAATTTATCATACAAGTAACACATAATTAGATTTCATCACATCACAAATGATATTATCAAGTCATGCAATGGAAAGACATACAAAAATATGGAATCCTATAGTTATTTCATGACACATCTGCAGTTTGTAATTATAAAATGAGTATTTTTAATCATGCAGTAAATAAAATCTGCATTTAAGCTCATTTCAAAATAAATGAATGAACTTGTCAAATAATTCCAATCAATGTCTAAAACAACGACAACTTTGTGTAAAACAAAACCTTTATCTGCCATAATTCTATTCCGATGGTTCTAACAAATCTTTAATTCCTGACAGCTTTGTGATCTCCACATCACTCAGAGTCATGCAAAAGAAAAACACATGTGATTGCACCATGTTTGGCTATCACTAGCAAACCTTTCCAGGTGTTGTGAGTTTTGTAGTTTGAAAAAGTCTTTGATGTAAGCACTAGAGATGAGGGTCTTTCAGTAAATATTTATGTGCAGTCAATAATAATTCTGGTTCCTGGGTAGGACAGTTGAAACTCAAGAGGCATATTTGCTTGAACCTGCTCATGACTTGGCCAAATACTTATACTTCCCAGTAAGAAATACAAATAATTTGTCCACATGATTATTTTCCTACTTAAAGAAGACATGTGAATATTAAACTGAACAGACATATGTGGGAAAAGAAGTGTAAAATTCTATCATTTCATTGTCATCTGTAAATCTGTTCAATCCAAATTTCTCCATGTTTATTTTATATTATAATCTTAGTTTCCTTTCCTTTTCTTCCAATTCTGTTTCTGCTTTCCTCAGTCTCTCCTCCAGATATATACTTTAATACTTTTGCATTCTATATGCAACTCACAGGATCTGAAGAAGATAAAATAATAGTGTAGCTTTTCATCAACATTTCTAACTATAATGGAGACAAAATAAAATGTAACTAGCAAAGTTACCAGCTTCACTATAATTTAAAACTTTAGAATTATACAAGAGTTTTAACAGAGGCTGCTTTCCACCGACTGCATGCTCTCTCTCTCTCTCTCTCTCTCTCTCTCGCATACACACTATGAGTATGAAATTAATGTATAAAACAAAAGTTACGAAGTTATGGTTTGATTACATATCAGTGCCATCTAATACTTTCTATTTTATAACAAGGTAATAAAGTTCACTTGTTATGTACTTACTACTTATACGTGAATTCATAATTTCTTATATAAATGCGCTGCGTGAAGTACGCCCAGTTTTCGATGACCCCGTTATGTGGAATGGGACTAGGGGTAACATTTTTAGAAACCTATCATTATAAAACACACGTACATACAATCATTTGCTTCATCGACAGAATCTATTTTGCGTTTGGATTTCTCATTCTTACATCATTTAGTTCCAAGTAAATACAAACAAACCAACACCGATCCAGTTACTTAGTAACTTACCTTAAAATTCGGCCCCGCATCACGACGTATTGCAACAATCCATTTTCTACGAAGCTCCATCTTTTTCACTAATGGAATATGGTGGAAGCTTAAATCTATGTGAATTCAAACATTCCCATTGCACAACGGAACACAACAATAAATGCCACGATTTTTTTCCCGTTGCCGGTATCAACTGTAGCACTGGCAGCCATGGTTGAGAGATAAAAACGAAATTAGGTGCCTATCTTAGCCTCGTTTTGGATGCGTTGACCCAGGGTCACATGAACGCATGAATATATTCTAAGAATAGTCTATAGAACAAACTCTTGCACTTTCTTCTACTGCATTTCAAACAGTCGAGTGTTTTATGAGTTGTCATTGAATTTGATCTGAAAGAAAACACATTACAAAGTGTTAATTACTATTTTAAATCATTTAATTAAATATCCGAAAAATATTATTTGACTTTGATAAAATTAGAAGCATTTTTTAAAATGTTGCCATAATGGTTATTATGAAGTGACAGTTGGGCTAAATAAACACAACCTTAACACACCTGTAAATTTTTGCATAACAATATTTCATAACTAGATGTATATCTTGAGTAAATAACATCAAATACTAGTTAAAGGCGATATTATAATACTTATATGAACTTCTCTATGTTAATAAATCAGAGGAGTAATGTATAGCACGAGAGCAAACATTAAGGTGACACCAATTTTGTCACCCTAATGCTACTGTCGTCATAATGACTACCGAGTGACAATGAACTGTTGCCGTAATGATGAGTTCGCTGTAACACACACACACACACACACACACAAGCTATATTACTGTACATGCTACAACCAAATAATCAAAAACATTAGGCTAAATAGGCAAGTGGAGTTTCTCTAAAAAAATTCACTAAAAATATACACATCAATTTAGTTTCAGAGCCTCATTTACATGCAAACAGTAGACAAATACTTCCAGGTGGCCATATTGTTTGCTTGGGTGTGTTTGATTTATTGTTGTTGCTGTGAACTTATTGCCATTTCTCAGTTAACCCAAGAAAACCCTGGGAAGAACCACCAACCCATGTAAGCTACTGGCAAGCTTCCTCACCCACATCGGATAAGCAAGACTTGAACTTAACACCAAATTCCATTATTTTTGTATAATGTGGCCTTGGCTTAAATGACTTGGCATGCACTAAAAAAGTTTAATTACATAACAATATCAATTAATTAGCTCTAAATGTAAATCTTTATTATGGCGCTTATGCTTCAAAATCATTGACAACAAGAACTGAAAAAGGCTAATAGTGCATGACTTATGGCAAGTTGCTTATATTGCCTGACCCATGACAAGTGGCTCATAATACCTGACCCATGATGAGTGGCTCATAATGCCTGACCTATGGCAAGTGGTTCATAATGCCTGACATGGCAGGTGGATCTCAATGCCTGACTAATGGCAAGTGGCTAATAATGCCTACCTATGGCAAGTGGCTAATAATGCCTACTTATTGCAAGTGGATAAAAATGCCTGACCTATGACATATGGCTAATAATGCCTAACATATGGCATGTGGCTAATGATGCCTGAGCTATGGCAAGTGGCTAATAATGCTTGACTTATGACAAGTGACAAATAATGCCAAACATGATTCAAAGATAAGGAAATATATTAAATGGGGTAATGCCACATACATTTTCTTTGAACTTTCAACCTTTGGATGTTTGATGATCCAGCATATACTTTTTGCTACACAAACTCCAGAAAATGAAGCCACGCCCATTATGATACACTAAACTAAGACTATTCACCAGTTCTAGCAATTCGAAATTCATGGGCCTTTAAAACAAAAGACCTGGACAAAGTGTGAAGTATACAACCAAGCCAAGCTGACAATAAAATCTAATATTTCCTAATCAAATACCATTAATAAAATATTTTAAAATCACAATATGTATCATAATTATCTGTCATGCTAGTTAATGGAATGCATTTATTTTAAGTATACTGCTTCAGAGTTGGTGACGGTACAGTTAAAAGGTAGGTAGTGTTAAGATCCAAAGAGATTCATATTCTGTATAGATTTTGCTAAATGCAACCTGATTTCACAATGCCAGTAGTTTGGAAAATGTAATGTGCTCACTCCTCCCAGAATTTTTTAACATTTGCTGATGATATCCCATGCTCTTCCACAAACTCCATCATCAATGCTAACTTCTCTTCTTTGCTCCATTTCTTGTATGATCTATTTTGGTCTGGGGACTGGAATCAATAAACATTTATGAGCTATAATATTGGAAATTAACTGTAAGTACAAGTTGGTACTTGTCATATAAATCTTAGACTATGTAACAAATATTTTTATCAAGAATTAGGAAACACAAATAACTGTTAGTTAATTACCTATGGCTACTTCATAATGCAAATATTTACCTATTGTCTTCATTTTCAATCATTAATGTTACAAGGCTGCTAATTGCATAATAATATAAGAAAATTACCTGCTAACAACTATTATAAGAAACAAAACAAAACACTAGAATATATAATGAAAATAATACTGGATGACATGCTAAAAGCCAATAAAATGTGTGCTTATATGTCATTTATATATCAATGTAAAAACATACATGATGTCATAAAATACCATACATTGGTCCTGCAATACAGTAAATGTAAGTGTTAAACTGTGTTTGATATATGCCTATAATAATAGCAAGGTAAACATTCATATATAATCAATGATTATCTTTTTTTAAATTACAGTACCTCATTATAATTATAAATACTTATTATATTCCCATGTGTACCTTACAGGTGCATAAATAAAGATAAACAATTGACTTTAATTAATACTTATTTACTTGTCTTACTGATGAGTTAAATACATAAAAGTCATGTATAGTTTTAAGAGAATATCTGTTCCACTTTTATTAACATATCTTATTCAAAGTATCAAAATAAAATAAGCATCTCTTTAAACAAGGCCTTGAATGTAAATCTTGAGGATAGACATTCATAATTTTTGCAAAGTTAATCAGTACATAATATTGCCAACTGCAAATGTAAATAGATATTATAATATAGCTCTAACTGTCAGCACTTCTCTATCTGTAAATAGATATTATAATATAGCTCTAACTGTCCGCACTTCTCTATCTGTAAATAGATATTATAATATACCTCTAACTGTCCGCGCTTCTCTATCTGTAAATAGATATTATAATATACCTCTGTCCGCACTTCTCTATCTGTAAATAGATATTATAATATAGCTCTAACTGTTCTCGCTTCTCTATCTGTAAATAGATATTATAATATACCTCTAACTGTCAGCTCTTCTCTATCTGTAAATAGATATTATAATATAGCTCTAACTGTTCTCGCTTCTCTATCTGTAAATAGATATTATAATATACCTCTGTCCGCGCTTCTCTATCTGTAAATAGATATTATAATATAGCTCTAACTGTCCACGCTTCTCTATCTGTAAATATATATTATAATATACTTCTAACTGTCCGCGCTTCTCTATCTGTAAATAGATATTATAATATACCTCTAACTGTCAGCACTTCTCTATCTGTAAATAGATATTATAATATACCTGTAACTGTCCGCGCTTCTCTATCTGTAAATAGATATTATAATATACCTCTAACTGTCAGCACTTCTCTATCTGTAAATAGATATTATAATATAGCTCTAACTGTCCGCACTTCTCTATCTGTAAATAGATATTATAATATACCTCTAACTGTCCGCGCTTCTCTATCTGTAAATATATATTATAACATGGCTCTAACTGTCCATGCTTCTCTATCTGTAAATAGATATTATAATATACCTGTAACTGTCCACGCTTCTATATCTGTAAATATATATTATAATATACTTCTAACTGTCCGCGCTTCTCTATCTGTAAATAGATATTATAATATAGCTCTAACTGTTCTCGCTTCTCTATCTGTAAATAGATATTATAATATAGCTCTAACTGTTCTCGCTTCTCTATCTGTAAATAGATATTATAATATACCTCTAACTGTTCTCGCTTCTCTATCTGTAAATAGATATTATAATATAGCTCTAACTGTCAGCACTTCTCTATCTGTAAATAGATATTATAATATACTTCTAACTGTCAGCACTTCTCTATCTGTAAATAGATATTATAATATACCTCTAACTGTCCACGCTTCTCTATCTGTAAATAGATATTATAATATACCTCTAACTGTCAGCACTTCTCTATCTGTAAATAGATATTATAATATAGCTCTAACTGTCAGCACTTCTCTATCTGTAAATAGATATTATAATATACCTCTGTCCGCACTTCTCTATCTGTAAATAGATATTATAATATACCTCTAACTGTACGCGCTTCTCTATCTGTAAATAGATATTATAATATACCTCTAACTGTCAGCACTTCTCTATCTGTAAATAGATATTATAATATACTTCTAACTGTCAGCACTTCTCTATCTGTAAATAGATATTATAATATACCTCTAACTGTCCGCACTTCTCTATCTGTAAATAGATATTATAATATAGCTCTAACTGTCAGCACTTCTCTATCTGTAAATAGATATTATAATATACCTCTGTCCGCGCTTCTCTATCTGTAAATAGATATTATAATATACCTCTAACTGTCCTCACTTCTCTATCTGTAAATAGATATTATAATATAGCTCTAACTGTCAGCACTTCTCTATCTGTAAATAGATATTATAATATACCTCTAACTGTACGCGCTTCTCTATCTGTAAATAGATATTATAATATAGCTCTAACTGTCAGCACTTCTCTATCTGTAAATAGATATTATAATATACCTCTGTCTGCGCTTCTCTATCTGTAAATAGATATTATAATATAGCTCTAACTGTCCACGCTTCTCTATCTGTAAATAGATATTATAATATAGCTCTAACTGTCAGCACTTCTCTATCTGTAAATAGATATTATAATATACCTCTGTCCGCGATTCTCTATCTGTAAATAGATATTATAATATGGCTCTAACTGTCAGCGCTTCTCTATCTGTAAATATATATTATAATATACCTCTAACTGTCTGCGCTTCTCTATCTGTAAATAGATATTATAATATAGCTCTAACTGTCCTCACTTCTCTATCTGTAAATAGATATTATAATATAGCTCTAACTGTCCTCACTTCTCTATCTGTAAATAGATATTATAATATGGCTCTAACTGTCAGCGCTTCTCTATCTGTAAATATATATTATAATATACCTCTAACTGTCCGCGCTTCTCTATCTGTAAGTAGATATTATAATATAGCTCTAACTGTCCTCACTTCTCTATCTGTAAATAGATATTATAATATACCTCTAACTGTCCGCACTTCTCTATCTGTAAATAGATATTATAATATACCTCTAACTGTCAGCGCTTCTCTATCTGTAAATAGATATTATAATATGGCTCTAACTGTCAGCACTTCTCTATCTGTAAATAGATATTATAATATACCTCTGTCTGCGCTTCTCTATCTGTAAATAGATATTATAATATACCTCTAACTGTCCGCGCTTCTCTATCTGTAAATAGATATTATAATATACCTCTAACTGTCAGCGCTTCTCTATCTGTAAATAGATATTATAATATACCTCTGTCTGCGCTTCTCTATCTGTAAATAGATATTATAATATACCTGTAACTGTCCGCGCTTCTCTATCTGTAAATATATATTATAATATACCTCTAACTGTCAGCGCTTCTCTATCTGTAAATAGATATTATAATATGGCTCTAACTGTCAGCACTTCTCTATCTGTAAATAGATATTATAATATACCTCTGTCTGCGCTTCTCTATCTGTAAATAGATATTATAATATACCTCTAACTGTCCGCGCTTCTCTATCTGTAAATAGATATTATAATATAGCTCTAACTGTCAGCACTTCTCTATCTGTAAATAGATATTATAATATACCTGTAACTGTCCGCACTTCTCTATCTGTAAATAGATATTATAATATAGCTCTAACTGTCCGCACTTCTCTATCTGTAAATAGATATTATAATATAGCTCTAACTGTCAGCACTTCTCTATCTGTAAATAAATATTATAATATACCTCTGTCTGCGCTTCTCTATCTGTAAATAGATATTATAATATACCTCTAACTGTCAGCACTTCTCTATCTGTAAATAGATATTATAATATACCTCTGTCTGCGCTTCTCTATCTGTAAATAGATATTATAATATACCTCTAACTGTTCTCGCTTCTCTATCTGTAAATAGATATTATAATATACCTCTAACTGTCAGCACTTCTCTATCTGTAAATAGATATTATAATATACCTCTAACTGTCAGCACTTCTCTATCTGTAAATAGATATTATAATATACCTCTGTCTGCGCTTCTCTATCTGTAAATAGATATTATAATAAAGCTCTAACTGTCCACGCTTCTCTATCTGTAAATAGATATTATAATATAGCTCTAACTGTCCGCACTTCTCTATCTGTAAATAGATATTATAATATACCTCAGTCTGCGCTTCTCTATCTGTAAATAGATATTATAATATACCTCTAACTGTCCGCGCTTCTCTATCTGTAAATAAATATTATAATATAGCTCTAACTGTATGCGCTTCTCTATCTGTAAATAGATATTATAATATAGCTCTAACTGTCAGCACTTCTCTATCTGTAAAAAGATATTATAATATACCTCTGTCTGCGCTTCTCTATCTGTAAATAGATATTATAATATAGCTCTAACTGTCAGCACTTCTCTATCTGTAAATAGATATTATAATATACCTCTGTCTGCGCTTCTCTATCTGTAAATAGATATTATAATATAGCTCTAACTGTCAGCACTTCTCTATCTGTAAATAGATATTATAATATAGCTCTAACTGTTCTCGCTTCTCTATCTGTAAATAGATATTATAATATACCTCTAACTGTCCGCGCTTCTCTATCTGTAAATAGATATTATAATATACCTCTGTCTGCGCTTCTCTATCTGTAAATAGATATTATAATATAGCTCTAACTGTCAGCACTTCTCTATCTGTAAATAGATATTATAATATAGCTCTAACTGTCAGCACTTCTCTATCTGTAAATAGATATTATAATATACCTCTAACTGTCAGCACTTCTCTATCTGTAAATAGATATTATAATATAGCTCTAACTGTTCTCGCTTCTCTATCTGTAAATAGATATTATAATATACCTCTAACTGTCCGCGCTTCTCTATCTGTAAATAGATATTATAATATACCTCTGTCTGCGCTTCTCTATCTGTAAATAGATATTATAATATAGCTCTAACTGTCAGCACTTCTCTATCTGTAAATAGATATTATAATATACCTCTAACTGTCCGCGCTTCTCTATCTGTAAATAGATATTATAATATGGCTCTAACTGTCAGCACTTCTCTATCTGTAAATAGATATTATAATATACCTCTAACTGTCAGCACTTCTCTATCTGTAAATAGATATTATAATATGGCTCTAACTGTCAGCACTTCTCTATCTGTAAATAGATATTATAATATACCTCTGTCTGCGCTTCTCTATCTGTAAATAGATATTATAATATAGCTCTAACTGTCAGCACTTCTCTATCTGTAAATAGATATTATAATATAGCTCTAACTGTCAGCACTTCTCTATCTGTAAATAGATATTATAATATGGCTCTAACTGTCAGCACTTCTCTATCTGTAAATAGATATTATAATATACCTCTGTCTGCGCTTCTCTATCTGTAAATAGATATTATAATATAGCTCTAACTGTCAGCACTTCTCTATCTGTAAATAGATATTATAATATAGCTCTAACTGTCAGCACTTCTCTATCTGTAAATAGATATTATAATATACCTGTAACTGTCCGCACTTCTCTATCTGTAAATAGATATTATAATATACCTCTAACTGTCCGCGCTTCTCTATCTGTAAATAGATATTATAATATGGCTCTAACTGTCAGCACTTCTCTATCTGTAAATAGATATTATAATATACCTCTAACTGTCCGCGCTTCTCTATCTGTAAATAGATATTATAATATGGCTCTAACTGTCAGCACTTCTCTATCTGTAAATAGATATTATAATATACCTCTGTCTGCGCTTCTCTATCTGTAAATAGATATTATAATATACCTCTAACTGTCAGCACTTCTCTATCTGTAAATAGATATTATAATATACCTGTAACTGTCCACGCTTCTCTATCTGTAAATAGATATTATAATATAGCTCTAACTGTCCGCACTTCTCTATCTGTAAATAGATATTATAATATACCTCTAACTGTCCGCACTTCTCTATCTGTAAATAGATATTATAATATAGCTCTAACTGTCAGCACTTCTCTATCTGTAAATAGATATTATAATATACCTCTAACTGTCAGCACTTCTCTATCTGTAAATAGATATTATAATATAGCTCTAACTGTTCTCGCTTCTCTATCTGTAAATAGATATTATAATATACCTCTAACTGTCCGCGCTTCTCTATCTGTAAATAGATATTATAATATACCTCTGTCTGCGCTTCTCTATCTGTAAATAGATATTATAATATAGCTCTAACTGTCAGCACTTCTCTATCTGTAAATAGATATTATAATATACCTCTAACTGTCCACGCTTCTCTATCTGTAAATAGATATTATAATATGGCTCTAACTGTCAGCACTTCTCTATCTGTAAATAGATATTATAATATACCTCTAACTGTCAGCACTTCTCTATCTGTAAATAGATATTATAATATGGCTCTAACTGTCAGCACTTCTCTATCTGTAAATAGATATTATAATATACCTCTGTCTGCGCTTCTCTATCTGTAAATAGATATTATAATATAGCTCTAACTGTCAGCACTTCTCTATCTGTAAATAGATATTATAATATAGCTCTAACTGTCAGCACTTCTCTATCTGTAAATAGATATTATAATATGGCTCTAACTGTCAGCACTTCTCTATCTGTAAATAGATATTATAATATACCTCTGTCTGCGCTTCTCTATCTGTAAATAGATATTATAATATAGCTCTAACTGTCAGCACTTCTCTATCTGTAAATAGATATTATAATATAGCTCTAACTGTCAGCACTTCTCTATCTGTAAATAGATATTATAATATACCTGTAACTGTCCGCACTTCTCTATCTGTAAATAGATATTATAATATACCTCTAACTGTCCGCGCTTCTCTATCTGTAAATAGATATTATAATATGGCTCTAACTGTCAGCACTTCTCTATCTGTAAATAGATATTATAATATACCTCTAACTGTCCGCGCTTCTCTATCTGTAAATAGATATTATAATATGGCTCTAACTGTCAGCACTTCTCTATCTGTAAATAGATATTATAATATACCTCTGTCTGCGCTTCTCTATCTGTAAATAGATATTATAATATACCTCTAACTGTCAGCACTTCTCTATCTGTAAATAGATATTATAATATACCTGTAACTGTCCACGCTTCTCTATCTGTAAATAGATATTATAATATAGCTCTAACTGTCCGCACTTCTCTATCTGTAAATAGATATTATAATATACCTCTAACTGTCCGCACTTCTCTATCTGTAAATAGATATTATAATATAGCTCTAACTGTCAGCACTTCTCTATCTGTAAATAGATATTATAATATAGCTCTAACTGTCAGCACTTCTCTATCTGTAAATAGATATTATAATATACCTCTGTCTGCGCTTCTCTATCTGTAAATAGATATTATAATATAGCTCTAACTGTCCACGCTTCCCTATCTGTAAATAGATATTATAATATACCTCTAATTGTCCGCGCTTCTCTATCTGTAAATAGATATTATAATATAGCTCTAACTGTCCGCGCTTCTCTATCTGTAAAAAGATATTATAATATACCTCTAACTGTACGCGCTTCTCTATCTGTAAATATATATTATAATATACCTCTAACTGTATGCACTTCTCTATCTGTAAATAGATATTATAATATACCTCTAACTGTACGCGCTTCTCTATCTGTAAATAGATATTATAATATAGCTCTAGCTGTCAGCACTTCTCTATCTGTAAATATATATTATAATATACCTCTAACTGTATGCACTTCTCTATCTGTAAATAGATATTATAATATACCTCTAACTGTTCTCGCTTCTCTATCTGTAAATAGATATTATAATATACCTCTGTCCGCGCTTCTCTATCTGTAAATAGATATTATAATATACCTCTAACTGTCCGCGCTTCTCTATCTGCACCGGAGTCTTTCCTGTTGGTAATGACCTCTGGTTTTTACAATAGTTGTGGAAGATAGGATGACACTCCTTTGTATAAAAAAAAATTAGAACATTTCAAGAAATATGTTTTTTAATTTTTATTCTCATTTGGTATCAAAGAATCAATTCAGTGTATTTTTAAATGACACACTAATTAATACTGGTATTAATTTTGTAACAATTTTATATTGTAAACGAAAATTAGATATAATAAAGATATTTTTGAAAGCATCTTTTTATGATAAATGCTTCACATATCTTGTGTTATTGTCTGTCATTAAACATACAATGTTAAATTTAAGTTCCCTTAAAAAAGGATATTTATTTAACTTAATTAATACCATGAAGATTTCTTCATAAACTTTGGCATGTATGTATTTTTTAATTTAATAATTAATTTTTAAAAAAAAATAAGCGCATGTAAACACAGAACACCAGAGTAAATAAGATTTGACCAATTTGGTACATTTTGGTTGAATCAGTCAAAATGAGATAATTGAGATTTTTCATTCCATACTCAATCTCAATCCAAGCCTTCAGCAAACACTCGTAAATGAAGGCTAGTGTTTTGGTTTTAATAAGTGCTAGCTACACATGAACAGAGGAATCCTTATGAAGTTTCTATAAGCATATTTGGTCATTTACAGGTTAAATAACTAATCAGGTAGACTATGCATCACAAACTTTAAGGAAATGCTGGCATGGTGAGGTTTGATCACTGGTACAAACATTAGTACATGCCAGTATACAGGAGAGTCAAGTGACAATGTAGTAAAAAAGAATATATTACTATAAGCAATCTTATTCATGGGGGAAATAATAATTCTGGATATTGCAAGAGAATACAGCCAAATGTGGCCACACATATCAACTACTGGTACCAATGCATCCTGTATCATAAACTAAATGTGAAATTCTGATCCCCAAAAGTTGTAAACAAGAATGGAAATTTGCATATCTGGGACATATACAATGTACTTGTTATGATCAAATATGCAAACATAATTCAAATGATCTGTTTGAACATTTAAAGTGTATTTTTAAGGGTGTTTTATACCAATTATTAAGCTCAATGGTTCAATAGAATCAGACATCAGTTGATACTACAATACCGCACTCTGTCCAAGTACTGATTTGAAATATATTACCATACATGGGCATATTAATGAGGAAAATAACATTTTGGGATGCTTTTAGTTCACACAGCCAGAAATGTGCCTTACAGATTGACTGTAGGTAATATGTCAACTTATATGATATACTGAATGTGAACATTGGATCCCAAACATTCTAAAATATGTGGATATTTGTTCATGTGGGATATGTAACCATGCTAAGATCAGTTGTACACAGTTAAACTCAAATTATCTGTTTGAATATATATTATGCAATCTTTACAGTGTCAGTTAACAAATATTATTAGTAATTAACAATGCATAAATTAAGATGGATCATTAGAATTCCCATAGCATCATACAGGCCACAATGCCGCACTTCACTAATCGATTGTGTTCAACTTACATCATTTTGCTGTTTTCTTACATCCAAGGGTAAATATACATGTGGAAAGTATATTTTATCCCTTCAACCTGCATTTCCTTCTCAGAAAGTTTAAACTGATTTAGTAGAGAACTTGAGTAGGTTCTAGGATAAAGTTTTCATCACTGTCCTCTCACTAAACACCCTGTAACTATGTTTGTCAACAATTACTAAGGGCTATATAAGCAGACATGTGTTACTCAGGAAGTCACCCCATCATAAACACATAAAATAACTGCTTGGACCCCTAATAAATAGTTTGAATGATCAATACAATATAGAACCTGTCTTCACATATTTTAAATGTATGTCTAATTTTGACTTACAAAGATATTTTCTCTGACAAAATTTGACAAATATCCATCCTTGTAGCTTGTATATGGTGTAGGAGTATAAACATGCTGCTATCATTTGATATCATTTTCAAAAATATTATATATGTGCATTTTAAAGGGCAAATTTTAATTTTTTAATTTGTAAGAAAAAATTCATTAAAATTTTAAAAATAAACTTAATTTTTAATTTCTAATGTCATTTTTATATTTTGAATGTCAATATATATAACACCTTCAAATTCCGTGTGTTTATCGTTAATAGTAACATGTTTATAGCAATTTAAAGTTTCATAATAACTGCCCTGACAGGCCCAACTTTTTGGGGCAAATTTTAGTAAAACTTTAATATTTGAATGCCACACCTATTTGAACTTTATACATAAAGTCTTTTTGAATTTCCTTGCATACAAGACATGTGACACCTGCTGCAAAGTGTGTAGTGCTGGTGTTCCACAGGGTGCACGTGCTGATCCAAGTGCTCTTGAGAAACCAAAAGTAAATTTGCTAAATCTTCCTTAATTATATGGCTTTTTTAATGCAGTAAAAACCTGATTGTACTACAAGATAATGCCTGTCTGAAAATATGTTTAAAGTTTATACATATTTATCAGTTAAAATTTTAATGGGAATTTAAATAAACATTTAAATTTATACACTAAATTTTATTGAAAAATTAAACTTTCATAAAGTTTGAAAACAGATTTTGACAAAATTTAAACAGAAAAGTTGAACAATCAATGGTATTTAAAAGAAATAGTAGTTTGGGTCTGTGTAACTGAGAACATTTTTCCCAGGGGTAGTGAAGTAGCATGACTCATAGTGATTTTGGCAACAAACCGCAATATGATACTGAATTGGAAGTATTAATTGTGATGTGATTCCTTATACCCATGAATGTAGTTCTAGTCTATTTTTAGAACATTTTTTCTTCTCTCCTTTTGGTGGTGATAGAAGAGTTATATTGATGCATCTTTGGTATGGATTTAAAGGTAATTGTTCATTCTTGAGAATATGAGCTGAGAGAGTGGTTGTCTGTGTGTATTTTGCCGACAGTGCACATGGAGTAATAAGGCCTTGGTGATGATCCGGAAGTAAAATATGTGGTCTGTGTACATGCTGTTCTGTTTACAGTGCAGCAGCTGAAAAAAATGCCGATCAACCCATGACAAGAATTTCACCGTGACGTCATCTTTGGGGGTATTTTAGATTTTCATATGATTTGTATTGATTGTCACACTGTGGAAAGGTCAGTGCTGAGAAATATATGTAGAGAATATATAGTAAAATTAATTCTGATGTATGGCCTTTATGGGATTGCAAACTACAAGGAAGATTTATTTACCTCTGACATTGAACAGCTTTACCTACCTCTAGTTTTCTTTCTTTTCACTGAAGATTTGACAACGGAAGTGCTTCAATAAACATCGGGAATTTTAAGCTCTGCAAAACACATATTAGCACACTTTTATTCAAAAGAACTGTGCATAGTTTAAAATTACTTAAAATTAAAATTAACAAAGTAATGTGGACACGTGTTTGGAACTAATTTGCTGTTCTTAACATGCAGATGTGACCTCAGAGTCGATAAGCGTAGGGATAAGATCCAAAATTGGATAGTAAATCGCCGGATGCATGAGTGATTAGTTACTTCCAATGTTTACAAGAATGCCATGGAAATGGTCGAGGGCATCCGGATGGTGCTTGTTGAATGTCACATAATACCAAGGGGAAACGAGCAAATTTCGATCGCCTATGCAGGTTAAAGTAGTCTCTAATAGGGTTTATTCAATATTCAGGATTCTTTCGATAAGAACGAAACCAGGTATGTCTTCATTTTGTGATTCTTGTTCTTTTTTCGAATGTTACAACGAAGAAAGGGCATGTGTGCAACTCGATCAACACTTTGCTACCTAACTCGAGTTTTATTTTCTTTAAAAAAAATAATCTGTTGTTACTGTATACATTGTGGAAATTAAAAGTGTCAACGTGTATTATTTAATGACTAAAAGAGAAAGTCATTCTCTAAAATGTCAGTCCTTAACATTTACAATTCGGAAGAACTTTACTTTCACTTTCGTTAAACTTGAACTTAATCAGTTATAATAACTGCTTCTTATTATTCAGATTAAATAGCCTAAGCTTTTAAAATATTGTCTGAAACAAGTTTGAATTCTTTAGAAGGTTTCAACCTTTTGTGCATTTTCTGCTCTGAATATTCGAACACTATGCCCGTATATACAAAATGAAACAAGTTACGTGACCGGACTGTTTAAACTAAAACTGAAGACAGACGAACAAGAACTTGGCTTGGAAAGGGGATATATTCGAGTAGTAGGGTGGGCGAACTGACCAAGCCGTTGGTCCTCCCTATATAGTTTACTTTCAAAACAGCCAAAACCTCGCAGGTGTCCATTTGTTAAAGGTTGATCCCAACTCCCGCCTGTTTAATGAATATCCTTATCTTCCGGGTATCCTTTCTAGTGACATACGGCCCACCCGTCGCCAGCCGGGTCCATATTAACGCTCCAATGTTTAGTATTTTTTCAAAAATGTCTTTCAAGCAATACTGATCATTGACCAGAAGAGATTATGGGGTGGTGTTTAGTCCATCCGCACAAGTTTGTTATCTCAATCCAATTGGACCATTGCCATTAAATTTTACATTCACATTCATGCCATAGTCCTAAACTAAAATAGTGTTCAATATGGTCATCCTCTTTAAAAATTTGCTATCACTGCTGCTCCTTAACGGAAAGTCGTATTAATATGGGATTTTCACAAAAAGGCATTGTATAATACATAATTGGTCCTAAGTGAAAATAGCACCGACCTGATATATAATATGGCTGTTATCTCGTTTTCACTAAAATACCTCTCTTGATGAGTGGTTAGTGCTATAGAAAAAGATGCGAAGTGATGTCTAATATGGCCGCCACCGTGGCCGTCTTGTAAATTTGTATATAGCTACTCCTGAACGGATGGTCATGTCATTATATTATCCGAAATAGTGCCGACCTGATGTCCAATATGTCCGCAACAGCAGCCATCTTTTCAATGTTGTTTTCGCCACTCTTCCTGAAGAAGATGTCAATGTCATATTACCATGGAGTTTTGACGAGAAGACTTCGTATGCTGCCTGGTTGGTCCTGAATAAAATTGTGCTGCTTGCACATCCACTGTGACTGACAACGATTATATCTTGGTGTTAATGTGGTATTGCTATTACGTATGAAAGGGTGGATGTAAGAGCATGAGGATTTTATTAAAATTATTTCATTAGATATTGTTGATCCTAAATTGTATCGTGGGGAACCATGGGGACATCGGGACAATACATTACAGGTCCCGTTCTCTAGGCAAGGCTAGGGACAAAGTTCTAAAAATCACCTTAGACAAGTATAGAAACAACAGAAATCGAACAGGTGAGGTGACGTCATGGTACTGAAGATTGGCAACAATGTTGCAAGGGACTGACCTGAATCGGGCGAAGCATCAGGGACTGCCATGTATAAGGTGTGACGTTAGCAACACATATAAACATGTATAGAGACATACATACATACATACATACATACATACATACATACATGCATGCATACATACATACATACATACATACATACATACATACATACATACACACACACACACATACATACATACATACACACACACACACACTCATACATACATACATACATACATACATACATACATACATACATACACACACACACAAACACACACACACATACATACACACACACACGCACGCACGCACGGACGCACACACACACATACATACAGGGCCCCTAGTGCCCGAGTGGTCTAAAGATCTCTCCGTTACAGATCATTGTCATCTCACCTCTGTCTGCGTGGGTTGGAGTCTAAGATTCGGCTAATGTAGTTATGTGAGAAAGCTTGCCAGTAGCTTCTCATCGGTCGGTGGTTCTTTCCGAGGTTTATCTCGGATTCTTCCTCCACCAATAATACTGGCCGCCGTGTATAGCCTATCGTGTGCTGAAAAATGACGTTAAACCCTACAACATACATACATACATACATACATACATACATACATTCATACATACATACATACATACATACATACATACATACATACATACATGCATGCATGCATGCATGCATGCATGCATGCATGTATGCATGCATACATGCATCGCTAGCATTGCTTATTTAACCATGTGTTCCGTTGCAAAAGAGAATGAATATAACTGTAACCTCTGCAAGAGATTGACTATAGACAGAGCCAAGCATATGATATTCTAATGCCAAACCCTAAGCGACGAGCGTAGCACTATGTTTGAAAAAATAATAGATGAAATAGACATCCTAGACTCGCAATGGCGTTTATGTCAGGACAATAATACACTACTTCATATCGTTTTTGGCAAGCGAGTGGACATCTTTGATTCTATGAATGATCAATCATGGCAGGCATTCATGTGTGTGGTGGCTGATGGAATATACACAATTTACAGTAGAGCAAATGAACTTAAAAACTAATATCTGATAGTATGCTTGTTCAGTAAATTAAGGACATGGACGCATTTCATTTCTATCTAATAAATAACTCACATGTGTTCTAAGTGAGAGAGAACATGATAATCAATTTAAATCGTTTCAGTCGAATGTAAATAATTCCAATTCCTTTATGTTTCCTCTCTTAATCTATGTTGCGTATATAACTCGCTTGCAATGAGTTCTCTCACGCATGTGTTTTGATATTGCATTCTCTTTACTTTTGTTGCTATCTAGTGTAATGTAAGTCCTTTAATAAGAAGCTATGTTCCTAACTTTTCTGTATTTACGAAAAATTAACTGAATGAAAGCTCTACTCGCAAGTCAGGCACTTCGGTCAGGACGCAACCTTACTCTTGCAAACCACGACCGGCAGCTACAGAAACTGCGTCATCAGTAGCCACAGGCTCTTTCACTGCTCCGTTGCTGGTGATGCCAGACAAACCCAATTAGACACCCGTTCTTCCTCAGTTGATGAAACATTAGAAAACCGCGTCCATAGGAACTTCTCCTTCAGCGGTGACATCCCTTTACTCTTTCGCTGCATTGGCAATTGCTTACCAAGTACCTGCCCCCAAAATCAAAGTATATTAGAGATTGGGCTTGTTACAGAGTATGTATGTATGTATGTATGTATGTATGTATGTATGTATGTATGTATGTGTGTGTGTGTGTGTGTGTGTGTGTGTGTGTGTGTGTGTGTGTAACTGATTTCAGAACGCATTTTACTTTAAATTAAAAAAATTAACTATCAGAACGTACACAATATAAAATGTATTATTTTCAGCCACTTCAAATCATGGAGGTAGATGTAGTAATTAATGACCAACTTGCTGAGAATGCAGCTATAACAGACGAGCATCACAGAGACCACAAAGTGGATAGGCGAAAGCTTTTAGAGAACAAGAAATACCATGTTTTCTTCTGCTACAGAGATGTTTCAAATGATAAACTGTGGGTGAAAGAGGCAGTGAAAAAATTGGAAAATGACTGCGGATTTATTTGCTGTGATCATGAGAGAGACTTTTTGGCTGGGACTAAAGTCATTTCTAATATAAAATTTGGTATCAAGAACTCTGAAAAGGTAGTATGTGTACTTTCAAAGGAAGGTCTTGATAGTAGATATCTACAATTGGAAACTGAAATGGCATACAAAGAAGGCATCGACAAAAGAGAAAACCTTTTGATCCCGGTTTTGCTGGACGATTGTGAAATACCAGATGAATTGAAACTATTGACTTACATCGATGCAAGAAAGGAGATTAACGAAACAACATGGTGGCCAAAACTAATTGCAGCAATCGAATCTAAAGGTAATTTGATGTTACTGTATAGAGAAAAATATTATGATGTTACACTTTACACCTCTGTTGGTTGCATTGGATAATATTTATACCATATTGTAGTCTCAATAGCCTCATAGACTGCATTGGATCACCATCAAAGTATTAAAATATTTTAATCTATATGTGAAGATGCGCATATCGACAAGACATTATACTTCCGCGACTTTGTTAGAGTTATTGCCCTTTCGAACTTGAGTCTAACGTAGGGTAAATATTCAAAAGATATCTTTAGTGTGGGTGGCAACAAATGTATGTATGTAGCTACACGACTGGAACAGATTATTGAAAACATAAAGCCACCAACGACAACAATGATATAAGCAACGTCAACACCGTCGGATGTCGATATTAGTTTTTCTACTCCAATAAAAGACTCTAATAGTCGGTCACTTGACACAATTGGTAGAATTACTTCATTATTATAGCTGGCAAAATATCAGATTAAAATCATTTGATGGATTATTCGCTAACAGTTCACAGATATTCGCGTATGAAATATGGGGGGGGGGGTCCTCAGATTCTGACTGGAACGTCGTGGATAATCCAACAGGATCAAATCCCATCGAACAAATCAGTAGTGAACCTATGGGTAAAATAATATAGATATATATAATAGGAAAAGAGTCAAAGATTGATATCACGGTAAATGAGCCAATGCTGAGTGTCGCCATTGAAATATTATTGCCGGAATCCGAGGATTCCAATTAAGCTGTTGACTTATATCATTCGTCGATCAGAACTGTGTTGTAATGGCCGCTGGTAGCACAAACTTTCGTTGGACAACCACAACGATCCGATTATTTATAAGACAAAGGTATACCCATAAGAATTCAAGATTAAATGAGAAAGTAGCTATCGAACAGTGATAAAGGGGTTAACATGGGATGAGTTACCGCAAGTGATGAAAACAAACCCTCTTCTTGTAGTTCTTTGATGTAACAACGAAGAAATACAATTAATGGTAGGGGGCATACGGTGGATTTCCATTAATACGCGTATATATTTAAATATCCGAATGATGATCTTAAACAAAGAATCATCATGTAAGCACTTGAAGCAGAATTCTTTTAAAATAATTGATATAAACAGTAATTCACAAGGGTAATTTTAAAGATAGCAGGAAGCGAAGAAAAATCATATCCTGTGACGGCTGTTATTTTGCTATATGTTGCTATATTAATGTTCTCTTATAGATGCAAACTGATATTTTAAATGTTGTAGCCCAGCGACACATGTATCATTTAATGCATGCCCGATGAGAAAATGGATTTATAGAGATACTACTAAACCAAAAGAGTGTGCTAAGTGTGTTAGAAATAATGGATCTCGCATAAAAGACATCGCAGCTTAGAGAACATTAAAATTTCCAATGGTGGTGTAAACAATAAACGATTACGATTCGTTCAATTCAGCCAACTATAAAGCAAGATGTTCCGCTGTAGTGATAGTTGACCACAACGCTCATGTATGGACTGCAAGTGTAGCAGAATTTCCCCGAGAAAACCAACTCGATTTTACTAAGGTAATATTTTTGGGAAAATTAATAATATTATTTAAAACGATCAAGTCTCAGTCTTTCTGTTTCATAGTGATCTTGAACCAAATGAATAGGATCTAGATATGATCAATTTTTTTTCTACCGTCGGGTAAACTTTATCGCGAGGAGTCTCTTCATTTGCAATTAAACATGTACCGCTAACATATTACGACGACATAAACGTTGTATGTTAAATGAGTTGGTAAATGAATGTGTTAAAATCTCGTCGGTGGTTGCACGAGTTGCACTCATTGCTCAGAAAAAATCAAATCAATGGTGTCCAACCCTGAAAGACTTTCTCGCGTATATCGCCTTCATGTATTACTGTAACACACTGAGGTCTCTGGAACACCAACTATTATCCCGTTGATGTAATTATTGTTGATTTTGGTAGCTTGTTAAACCTGCTTTGTTTTCTTGGAGCTGGTGAATGTTAGCCGTATTTCTCAAGGTTTTGTCATCCAAAACACGAAATGGCCCAAGTTGCATTAAACGGTTGTTTGCTGGCAGATCTAACTAGATTTGCCCATATTTGATGATTTGAGTTTGCAGCAAACAATCGGTTTGTTATTGTTGCCTGATTTGGTTGTCATTTTCATAAACCAGATACGGAGAAATACCTCACCTTTTGCTGTCAAAGGAATCAACGCGGTTTGGCTCCAAAACTTCCATTGCGATGTATGCTTGATAAGAAAACATTGATGTCGCTGACAGTGATTGAGGAAATAATATCATATAGGCCACAATAAGGTATGGATGCCACACTCAACGTGTAGTGGTGCAAATGGTATTAACCGACAAATTATTGGTAAATTTAAATAGGAAGCCTCATCTTATGACAAGCATCGCTGTAATTATTATGCACTGAGCTAAACTTGATTTTATAATCGCAGATACAAAAGCAAAAAGTATATTAGACACCAGGGTGTGTGCAATCACAATAGGTACCATCATCAGCACAAGGACAGGGATTCAACCCAGTTTTCATTTGAGCTCATCGATGCTTGCATTTGCATCAGTAACCCTGTTATCGATGAATAATCGATTTCGAAATTACACTATTATAATAATCACATATTTATTTTGTGTAAGAAAATCCAAAATAGGTCTTTTAATGAATCTTCCAATGAGGCATATTGACTGCAATTCCGCTCCTTCGGGCTATTGAGAATACAAAATGAAAAAAATACGTAATTATTCTGAGTTTACAGATTATAGAACTCATCGTGTGTTTTAGTCTAACTATACATTTTCAGAAGAGTTACTGGTGCCATCGGTAAATGATCTTATCTTAATGGTTCTAGTGGTTCTGGTAACATAATCCGTGCGTTATATCAATTTAGAAATTCTAATACGATAGTGCTAACGCCGACTCGCTTGCCAGGAAAAGTAAGTGATCGCATGTTATTACTTGTCATTGCAGCTCGTAAGCCAATATTATCCGTGACTGCCTTGCATCGAACATAATATAGTCTAGGAGTATAAATAATACATATTCCTACAGTATGAACGTCTTTGACATTTCAACGACATTAGACCAAGCACCCGTCAAACATCATATGTACATAAATACGTTTACCAACTTCTTTGCACATAATCAAAGAACTCAACATAGATTCATTACAATCAAAAAATTATACGATCCAGCAGCACGATATATAATTGGCCTCGATAGACTCGTTTGTTGAGCAACCTGTCTGCTGATAGACTAAAATGAACACGAAACAGTACAGTATCAGTAAATATGGCGACGTGCGCGGCTCATATGTTTTGTGTTCACCTGATGGAACCGCAATGGGGCGTATTGGGCATAATTTTAATTCTTGTCGTGGATAATTGTGGTTTTTCAGTTTAAAATAATGGTTCGTCCCTCTAACCGTTGATTTTAAAACAGCATCAAGATATTGCAAATAAGGCTGACATATAATACTCAGATTGGCTTTAGGTTTATAAGATCTCATGACTTTTTATATGGCCCGATTTTACATCCGCGGCCTTCCAAGGATCAGGTTTGTCGCGCCCCTAAAAGTGTCTGTTTATTCCACTCTACCCTACTGCTGCTGTTTTCTGCCTATAATTAACTCCGTCTACCCCAATCGGCTCATTGCGTACTCGGACAATAATGTACGTCGCCTATTATATTGTGAGCCTTTTAATCCATAAACTATATAATAATATGTTGATGCCATGTTCTTTCATCAATGATTATTGCATTCTTTAACTGTTGGTGCGTTTCTTTCAAGATCATTTATATTGCAACAGAAATATAATGGAAAAAATCGCGATCCCAGAATAATTACACCATTTCCGCACAGTACACATTTTGAAACTGTCCTCATCTTGCCGCTGTTAATTGTTAAGTGAAGGTAAGGCTCTACAATACGTGATTGTAAACTTGTTTTTACGAGTGCATCTGATTATAGTTGCACTTCGCATCATAATATCAACAATACATATTTTCCAATATTCAAAGAGGGGCCCCGAGTGGCCAATTGGTCTAAAGCACTCTCTGTTACGGATCACTACCATCTCACCTCTGTCTGCGTGGGTTCGAGTCTCTGATTCGGCTAATGTCGTTATGTGAGAAAGCTTGCCAGTAGCTTCTCGTGGGTCGGTGGTTCTTTCTGGGGGATTTTCCCGGGTTCTTCCTTTACCAATAATACCGGCCGGCATGTACAGCCTATCGCGTGCTGAATAATGGCGTTAAACCCTACAAAACAAACCAACCGATATTCAAAGTTATTAGATCCCTGTTTGTAAGGCTGATACACTAACTGAGTTAAATAGATAGTATCGTTAAAAACACCTATAAGCACAAAAACAAAACAAACATGTATACATTATTAAGCATCTATTTTTGTAGTTTAAAATTTGATAAGTTTTTATCTTTGTCGTAGCTTGTTCCGTCTCTAAATATTAACCGTAATTAAATATTTGATTTACATAAATGTAGTATTTACGGTAACTATTCGACTTCCTCTTTTTTGTACCTGTAAGATCCTTAAATGGAATTTGTTAGATGACATTTAGTGTGCGAAGCATTCAAACACCTGGATTAAATGGATTTGATTGAGATATATTAGTATTAATACGTAGAACAGCAAGTAATATTTAATTTATTCTGGATAAATGGGTCTTCATGACCACCTTGATAAACAGTTTAATTAACTCAAAAAGTAAACAGTTGACAACAAAATCAAATTGGCCGAGAATGTTAAGGAGACATTTCTTTAATATGTTTGGGGTGAGTCAGTAATTGATTGACTTTGGTATGGGCTGTGTAACAGAATTGTTACCGAGTGGTTGGTGGATTAAATGAACAACACAAACACAATATATGAAAGATGATCTAAATTTATGAAATAAGTTATTAATGAAAAATAATGATGTATCAACACAATAACTCATGCGTTCAACACACAATCACACTTCACAACCCTTCACAATTTATAAATAAATTAAATATTAATACAAAAAAAACACAGACCCAAGGAACCTCCTGGACCACACAAATGTTTCATATAAAATGGAACCTTTACAAAAGTTATATTATCGCACGTATAAATTGCGATAACAAATACAAACATCAAATTATATTATCGCATGTATGGATTGCGACAACAAGTACAAACATATACATGTATTAAATCAAGTTACTAACTGTTATTGAGATTCATGTCATCCCTTGAAATACTACTATGATTCAAAGTAACTACGTGTAAATATAACAATGTATTGAATTGTAACAACAATTGAAACACACACATGCGTCTCGACCCTGTACAACCGTACGATTCACCAACTGTTGAATCGCCGCACAGCTTATCCGAATAACTAGGGTTGACCCAATACTTTTATCGGCCGCTTGCCCTTCACGGATCCACTACAGTTATACGTACAGACAGCATACAGCACCTACTAGAACCACCGGTCCCAAACACTTAGATGCTACCCCGGACGTTTACACCTCTAGACAGTTTCGACACTCGGACATTTAGACTTCTAGATTTCCGGATATTTACACATCTCGACAGACGTAGACGGACAGACAATCTGACAGACAGACAGTCAAATACCTCAATTTGATCGCACAATCAAATGGCACAATTAAACAGCATAATCACGGCACAATCACGACACAATCAATCACATTCAGCTACAATTCAGCCACATTCAGCTACAATTCAGCCCTTTGGCTGGAGAAAGAATGACGAGCTATGTCTCCTTTGACAAGATACTTTCGACTCGTCATCTTTTTAGAAATATTCTGCCTTATATGTCTCCAAATATGTGAGCAGAATTCACGGCAAAATTCCCTTGCACCCCGTGATTATAATGTTCCTGACTTCAAGTGATTTGTAGTCAGGCACATGCAAATCGCTACACGTCGCTTACCTTGAAAAACACTTATTCACCCCAGGTAACGCATGTATGACGAAACAAAAAATGGTGAAATTAGTTTGTATTCAAGAAGAAATAAATTCAATTTTCGCCTAATTCTGTGACAATACCTCCCCCCGAAGAATAAAAATGTACACATTTTTAAAACTTACACAGAATAGAAGAAAAATAACTACTGATTATATCTTACAACATTTATATTGGTTATACTACAATCTGGATTTTAATACTGGGGAAATTTATACAAATTTCCAATCATGTCCTACTCAAGTAGTCTGCCCCTATATTTTCAACTCCCCTTATTGCTTCTACACGGAAGCGATAAGGTTGTAGTGTCAGCGCCCAACGCTTCAACCGAGCGTTAGCGACCTTGGCCTTGTTCAAATACAATAGGGGTTGGTGATCAGTCTCGAGAACGAAATCTCTCCCAAATAGATACGCGTGATACTTCCCAATTCCCCATACTACGGCCAAACATTCCTTTTCTATAACGGAATAATTTTTCTCCCTGGGTAGCAATTTCCTACTTGAGTAAGCTACGGGTAACTTACTGTCGTCTTGCTCTTGCAGTAAAACTGCCCCCAACCCAGTTTCAGAAGCATCTGTTCTTAAAATAAAGGGTTTGCTAACATCTGGCAATTTTAATATAGGTGCACTAACAAGTTTCTCTTTCAGAGCACAAAACTCTTTATCTTGTGGCGGTCCCCATTCAACTTTGTTTGGTTGCCCCTTCTTGGTCAAATCAGACAGTGAGCTAGCAATGGCTGCAAAGTTCGGTATAAACTTCCTATAAAACCCTACTAGTCCTAGAAATGATCGTACTTGCGTTTTGTTGCTTGGCTTTGGTGCGTCTCTAATTGCTTCAACTTGCTTGGGGTGAGGTTTTAACTGACCCATACCACTGACCCTATGACCCAAACAATCTAAATCTGTATAACCAATACTGCATTTAGTGGGTCTCACTGTGAGGTTCGCTCTGCGGAGTTCTATTGAAGAGTTCGTCCAGGACGGACACATGCTCACTCCAAGTATTCGTGTACACGAATATGGCGTCTACAAAGCTATCAACGTTTGCTAAACCTTTAAGCAACTTTCGCAACAAACGACAACAGGTGGCGCTGGCCCCAACTAACCCGAATGGCATCACTTTGAATTGATACAATTCTTTCTGGATCGCAAATGCTGTCAATGCTCGGGATTCTGGGACAATGGGAACCTGCCAATATCCCTTGGCCAGATCTAATTTGGAAATCCATCAGTTTCCCGACAACTTCGCAAATAGACCCTCCATATCTGGCATTGGTTCTGCATCGAACACAGTGATTTTATTTATCTGCCGAAAGTCGATACAGAATCGGTTCGTCCCGTCCTTTTTCCTGACTAGCACTACTGGAGAAGAATATGGCGAGTTGGAGGGTTCAATCACCCCCAGATCCAACATTTTACCCACCTCTTCGTCCACAGCTACACGTGCGTTGTATGGCACCGGATAGCCCTTGATTCGAATAGGGTCAGACGTATTCAGCTTAATTTTGAGGTCTAACAAAGTTGTACAACCTGGTCTGTCGGTGAATACATTAGAGTGTTTAGCCAAGAGCGCATTAATTTGTTGACGCTGGTCTTTCGTCAACTCCGCACTCACATCGACTTTATCTATCCCTTCCACCGCAACTTCCAAGGGACATTCAAGGGAAACCTCGATATCCGAATCTGCTACATCATCGTCGACGACTGCCGTACAAACGACATTTAAGACCCCTTTTTCAACATTGTCGCTCTGTCTCTTGATGTACAACCTAAGCATGTTAGCATGGAATGTCTTTAAATTACCGTCTATGTCAATTTTATAGTCCATGTCACCTTTGAGCTCTTTAATTTCATAGGGACCTTTCCACTGGACTAATAACTTATTTGAGCTAGTTGGAAGAAGCAATAGAACCTGATCACCTACAAGAAATTTCCTATTTCGCGCTTTGCGGTTATAATATTTGGCATATCTGCACCCCGATTTCATTAACTCGTCCCGTGCCATCTGGCATGTACTCTCTAGTTTATCTCGCAGATCTAACACGTACTGGTAAGTAGTTTTTATTTCCTCGTTCGCGACATCACCCGTCCATAGTTCGCGTAGTATCCGCATCTGGCCTCGAACTGTTCTACCGTATAACAGTTCGAAGGGTGAAAACCCTAAACTTTCCTGTGGTACTTCACGGTACGCGAACAGAACAGCGTTCAAATAACGGTCCCAGTCTTGCGGACGTTCCACGCACATCTTTCGTAGCATGCTCTTCAGGGTACCATTAAACTTCTCTACCAGTCCATTGCACATCGGATGGTATGGGGTAGTGTTTAGCTGTTTGATGGATAACAGCCTACTTATTTCACCCATGAGGTCTGAGGTGAATTGGGCACCACAATCTGTGAGGATTTCTTCTGACACCCCTACCCTACTGAAGATATCTACTAATGCTTCAGCTACCCTTTCTGTTTCAATAGTTGGTAACGCTACGGCTTCGGGGTACCTGGTCGCGTAGTCAACAAGAGTAAGAATATACCGATTCTTTCTTTCGGTAACTGGTTGTATTGGTCCTACAATATTTACTGCCACTCCCTTAAACGGTGTATCTATTAATGGCATCTGTCCTAAGGGCACCCTTGTGACCCTTCCCTTACATACGGTTTTCTGACATACGTCGCACGACCTACAGAACCGTGTGACATCGCCATTAACACCGGGCCAGTAGAATTCAGCGACTACTCTGCTGGTGGTCTTAGCCTTACCTAGGTATCCTGACATGCTCGACTCATGTGCCACCCTAAGTATTTGAGATCTATATCTCTGTGGTACGACCACTTGCCAATACCTCTTACCCTCCGGAGCACTAAACTCCCTATGAATTAATTCGTTCTTTCGTACGAATCTTGAGCTACCCCCACCCTTGCAGTGTATAATCGCGCCGGACGCGATTTTCTCTACAATTGTTTTGATGGATTCATCACGTTCTTGCTCTCGTTTGAATTCATCACGCGAAATTCCTGAGATCGATTCAGGGACTATTAATTTATGAAACGCGGTTTTCTCCCGTCGTGTTTGCGCTCGCGTTTCGGTTGCCTGGTCCAAAGGTATTTTAAAATCTGCCATGGTTGTAAGACGGGAACCTTCAACATTACCGATCGTCAGATCGTAAATAGGGTTTTCCATAAAAAGGGCATCAACAGTTCCAGTAAGGAAAGGTTTTTTTACAGTGATCCTTGCTACGGGAATGCGACCGATCGTCTGATTAAGTAGCATACATGGGGACTCCCACCCGAGCATTTTGTTATCCTGCACGAGACTACGTTTGATCACTACGCCCGTGCAACCAGTGTCACGTAATACTACGACTTCTCGACCGTTGACTAACCCTCTCGCGGTTGGTACTCGCGCTTCGGGAAATAGACACGTGCCAAGCGACTGAATACATGGTTCTACCTGTACAATATTATCAGATATACCTTTACTTTGTATAGCCACTGCTACCTTATGGACAAGTCCCTTTCTTTTAGGACAGTCTTTTTGAACATGACCCCATACATTACACAAGTAACATTGCACACGCTGACTACCTGGATTCCTAAATGACCTATTTCCTCAGCGGATGTCACAAGCTCCCTAGGCATCGGTCTCGTAGACTGGTTTCCAGACTTAAAATCTTTTGAAACCACGTTATGGGTTCCCCCATGAGCTTCGGCGAAGAAATCGGCTTGCTTAGCCATATCTTTTACGTTTGAGAAGACTTCCTCTTTCAGAAATTGACCTAGTTCTCGTCCAACTGTGTTAAATACTTGATCTCTGAGCAAGAAATCTGTCAACCCTTCAAACGTTTTCACCACATTAACGCATTCAATCCACCGCTCAAAATAGTTCGCAATTCTAACGATGAACTGACCAAAGGTTTCTCCCTTATCGGGTTTGCTATACCTGAACTTTGTACGAAAACCCTGTTCAGTGAGCTCGTACCTTTTAAGAAGTGCTTCCTTTAGGACGTCGTACTTAAACACATCGTCTCTAGGAAGTCGTGAGTATACATCCAGCGCTTTACCTTTTAATAGAGCGCTAAGTAGCAGTGCCCAGTCATTTCGACTCCACTTATGGTTTTCGGCGTACGCTTAAACCGATGAAGATAGCTATCCATGTTATCTTTTTCATCGTCAAAGGCAGGTAGTTTGGGGTCCCTTAATTTGCTAGAGGCAGAATCGTGTTCTCCTTTTCCAGCTGTTGCTAATTCTACCTTACGCTCATGATCCCGTTGCTGTGCTCTTTCTTCTAACTCTAACATTTCTACTTTTGCTCGTTTTTCTAACTCTATTCGCCTTTCCTCCGCTTCCCTTTCCCATTCTGTCCTGTCCTTTTCGGCCTGCTTCTCTAATTTTATCTTTTCCCTCTCAAAGGCCCATTTCCTTTCTTCGGCTTCCCCTTTTAATTCTATTCTGTCCTTTCCGGCCTGTTTCTCTAATTCTATCCTTTCCCTCTCAAAGGCCCATTTCCTTTCTTCGGCTTCCCTTTTTTCCTTTTCCAATTCCCATTCTAATGCCCGTTTCCTTTCTTCGGCTTCCCCTTTTTCCCTTTCTAATTCCCTTTCTAATTCCCTTGCCCTTACCCTTTCTTCCCTTTCCCGGGCTTGTTCTTCCTGAATAAATTTCCTTCATGTAATTCCTTGAAATACTACTATGATTCAAAGTAACTACGTGTAAATATAACAATGTATTGAATTGTAACAACAATTGAAACACACACATGCGTCTCGACCCTGTACAACCGTACGATTCACCAACTGTTGAATAGCCGCACAGCTTATCCGAATAACTAGGGTTGACCCAATACTTTTATCGCCGCTTGCCTTTCACGGATCCACTACAGTTATACGTACAGACAGCATACAGCACCTACTAGAACCACCGGTCCCAAACACTTAGATGCTACCCCGGACGTTTACACCTCTAGACAGCTCCGACACTCGGACATTTAGACTTCTAGATTTCCGGATATTTACACATCTCGACAGACGTAGACGGACAGACAATCTGACAGACAGACAGTCAGATACCTCAATTTGATCGCACAATCAAATGGCACAATTAAACAGCATAATCACGGCACAATCACGGCACAATCAATCACATTCAGCTACAATTCAGCCACATTTAGCTACAATTCAGCCCTTTGGCTGGAGAAAGAATGACGAGCTATATCTCCTTTGACAATATACTTTCGACTCGTCATCTTTTTAGAAATATTCTGCCTTATATGTCTCCAAATATGTGAGCAGAATTCATGGCAAAAATCCCGTGCACCCCGTGATTATAATGTTCCTGACTTCAAGTGATTTGTAGTCAGGCACATGCAAATCGCTACACGTCGCTTACCTTGAAAAACACTTATTCACCTAAGGAAACGCATGTATGACGAAACAAAAAATGGTGAAATTAGTTTGTATTCAAGAAGAAATAAATTCAATTTTCGCCTAATTCTGTGACAGGCTGACCCAATTCTGGTCCGAGATTATAGGTGTATACGTTTGACAGTGAGTATGGTTTTAAAATTACTCTTAAAGTGTGTTAGGTAATACATAAAGAAAACAATATTTCGAGGCATATACTCTCAGTGTGTTGCAATATTTGAAAAAAAATATGTTTTTATGAGTTATCGATCCCCCGCCCTCTCTCTCTCTCACACACACACACACACACACACACACACACACACACACACACACATACACACACACACACACATATATATATATATATATATATATATATATATATATATATATATATATATATATATATATTGGATTTCACAGATAGTGAAAATTCAGACGATTAAATTACATCTGGAATTGATGCATGCTTTATTCATTTTCAGCGGAATGTTCGTTTTTTAAAGGTAGGAAGGAAGAGGAAACAAAAGATAAGTCAGGTATGATTATGATAAAATTACAAATTACACTATTTAATTTCAGTCAGACTACATGCATCCTCATTTATGATTTATTATGAATAAATTGCGTCACCTAAGATTGTCCCCAAAGTCACATTCCCTATCCCAGTAGATAAAGATATTTACAAAGCGGAACACTTATTCAAAAAGTTCTTTCCCTACTCACACGTCTTGTTCCATATAACTTGACATCATAGCAGTGTTTGACTGACATATTACTGCTCTGATCGCTGTAATTATCGCTGTATTTTCTGAGCTTCTCTTTTTAATAGTGTTTTGACCACATTCTGAACCCTTATTCGAATGATGCAAACAATTTTGTTTGGAAGCTTTCTTTTGGTGCATTATCTTTAGAGTACGCTCCGATAATCTTTACAAAAAAATGACCCGTATAGTTCGACAAAGGAATATGAGGAAAGGAGCCAACCAGGTTCGTTGAGGGCCCTGTCAAATCTCACTTGAGAAGTCATAATGTGTACATAAAGGCTCGATGAAGTTTCGGTTTATATTGGTTGAGCAGAGGCTTCACTTTCCTGGGAATCATGGACAACACAAGCGTTTTGCTGGCCAAACAATTTTAACAATTGTCTTTAGATAAATGAAAAATAATTTTGTAATATAATGTAAAAGTATGATAAATATTTGTATACGTTTCAGCCATAGATATTAGATGTATCCTCTGGATACCTTCATTAAGGTACCCTACCATAGTATGATCTGTTCGGTAAATGGTAACGCAGGTCTACAGATTTTAACTACTCTCCAAACTGCCAAGTAATTGCTAGGTTACTGAGATTTCAGGGTGAATGAACACTCTTCGTAGGTTTTTCTTTTTATAAAGCATCGGTATCATTATCAGGCATGGATCTAAGTCACGTATGTCTAAAACACACCGACATATGATAGCAATGTCTTATCGTTGAGCTGAACCAGTATGTGCCTAGGATCTAGTGTGACGCTTTTTCATTGGCTGGCGAATAAACTGACATCATGCTGTAGAGCCTGAATCAGTTGTGTTTGTAGGTCAACTACGATAATCAAAGTTATATATATATATATATATATATATATATATATATATATATATATATATATATATATATATATATATATATATATATATATATATATATATATATATATATATATATATATCGCTACTCCTTGTGAGATGCCTGGAGTATTGCCATGGCAAGATACAGACAATCATCTCAAGGTGTAAATGTTGACCCTCGTACATCCGATGCTCCCGGTGCTGTCCAATTTATCCTAATGGAAGCATAATTCTTCCAAATTCACACCTATCATGGCCACTACTATGATCATTATCGCTTCTCCCCAATGAATGGTCATATCAACACGTGGTGATTATTAGAAGACTTTCGGTGAGATATTGTTAAATGAAAATTTCACTGATCTGTCATCCAATATGGCCACCAGAAGGAACATCTTAAAATCTTCCCGAGTAAATGGTCATTTTGTTTGTACACTAAGAAAATAGTTCTTCGCAAACATCGAATATGGCCACCACGGTGTCCATCTTGAAACATATTGTTATTTGTACTCCTCCTGAAATTGTGGATATGGAGTTTTCAATTAAATATTTCAGATGATGTCGAGTTGTCCTAATAAAAATGGCGCCGATCTCAAATCTAGTATTGCCAGAGAAGCAGCCATCTTAAAAAATCTTGTTATAGCTTTTCCACATAAACGGATGGTCATATCAATAGACGGTGTTTGACTAGAGAATCGCCTATGATATTTTCATGTGGGATGTTTACAAACATACTTGTTATGCTCTTTAGTTAGATCTATGTAAAGACGGTGCTGATCTGACCCCCAATATCCACGCTACTCCGGCCATGTTCACAACAGAGACATCGTTTCTGTTTCTAACCTGATTGCTCTGATTTTATTTTATCTTTTCATCGCTTCACTAAAGGCGGCTTGTTTCCTTGCACGTATATCACCACCACTAGATAAGGGTAATTTTCATTATCACTCTTTCGATTTACACATAGCCATTTACAAGAAATTAAAAAGATAAAGCAAATAAAGTTCTCAAAGTGAACAAATTATCACAATTACCAATAATCATATGCACCGTCTGAATTTTTTCCTACCACTTCGCATATTACACAAATTATTATTCACCAAAGTGAAAGGCATTTGGTCATTATTGCTGATGTTTCTTGACTGTACGAAATAAACATGTCAGACCAACATAGTTCATAAGTTTTACGGTATTAATGGAATGCTGATCGAGCCTCGCAAAAAAGTATCTTGACGGTCATCATTAAGTTTTAATATGGAATCTTTGCTTGGTGGTCATATTTGTAGTGCCTTTTGCTAAAACACTTTATCAATATGTAGCTGGTTTCGAATGATCATGGTATTCATCTTATTCCTAGCGTATGGCGCCATAGTGACCATTTCGAACGTCTTATTACCACAAACCATTGCATGAATGTTGGCAGTGACATGGAGGTATAAATACAATTGTTTTGTGCAATATTTATTAGTCTTCATTTAAAGCGGTACATATTTGACAAGAAACATATTAGTACCTTTTGAATGAGTATAACAACATAGATAAAGCGGTTATTGTCGTCAAGTTAAAGTTCATTTCTTGACTATTTTTGATGCTATGAGCTTAAGAAAACCGTGATTTGCATATATGATCAGCACATATGCAAGTGAATTTGTGCTGACTTGTATTTAGCTGCGTTTGAACATAATCGACACTATAACATAGGTTTGAAGTCACACTTCTTCACTGGTGTTTTGTTTTTGTATTGGGATGTGAACCTTACGGCACTTTACATTACAGTCTGTGCATGTTTTACATATAAGCACTTTACATAAATCTAATTGGTCAAGATAAGTCCGTGAACTTCCGTGAGTAATTAAATTCACCCACATTTAGAGAAACATGTGGACAAACGCCCGTCTTCTAACTGACAGAAGATTATACAGCCTCAGCATTGTTCCAAATGAAACAATGGAAACATCCGGTCCTACATACATTAAATCCGAAATGAATAAACTAGCAAACTCCTTAATCTAGATTTTGTACAATTTCTGCATTCTGTCATCATTCCATTACATGAATACGTAACAACTGGAATGCTACCTTTTCAGGCATATACAATACTGCATCCACATTAGTAGAACTGAACTCCTGTGTAACTAACTCCAGTCATCTATGTGACATAATATACGAATCTCCATCGGAGATAAAGTGCTGAAAACGAATATCTTTGGTATTAGCCATGTTAGGATCCTGTTGGCACAACGTGAAAGTCAGTGCAACGTAGGTTCACATGCTAGAGGCAATTAAGAGAACATCGTACATTCCTGTGTTGAAAATAACCATAGATTTAATACTGAGGTATATTTTATCATTATTAGAAGCGTCTTACCTCACTTGAAGTTACATTGTTACATTTCTATAGTTGACTTCAATAGGAGTTACTCTAGGCACGTACGGGAAATCCTATGTTAAACTTGTTCGTGTACTAACAGTCTGGAAACATTATAGGGTATAAGTGATGTTTTGTATATCTATATCTTATGTAACTCATTGTGCAAAACTATATCAACATGATGGGCACTTTTCCATCATTTCTGTGATTAGCTAGTGTAACCCACGTGACCCATGTTTACAGCTGAAATTATTTATATGAGAGGTTCTGTATTGCGTATTATGAATCTGTGTGTATTTTGCAGCCATATCACTACGATGACAGTGGATGGTGTTGTCTAGCACTGGGGTGCCATGCCGCATACATGCAGCATCATGTTCCACCCAGTCACATTACCCGAACACCAGGTTTACCAGTCCTAACTCTGACAGCTGTCAGTACCAATTGTATAAGTCTTTAGTATGCCTCGGTTGGGTTCGAACCCACGACCTCCCGCATTTGAGGCGGACGCTCTAACAACTTGGCCACCGTTGAGGTCTATTTTGTATCTGTATATGAAAATCACTAAGTGGAATTAGTAATTCCTAGTATTATTATCTTTATTAAAAGATGTATGGTGATACAATTACTTTTTAAAAATTTAATCGTTCGTTTGAATTATAAAGCCCTAATTATTTAATTGAATTGGAATAATAAATTTCAAGGGATTACTGCGAATTAAGTCTGAGACATCGGGTTACTTAATAGCAGTCACGAAAAAACTAAAATCATTTAAGGACATTTAGACTGATATCAAGTACAAAATTACATTGAATTCATTTAAAGACATTTTAGGATTATATCATAGTGATTATTCTGTGCTATTTGTACATCAGTACAATACTAACTATCATTTCGAATACCTTTAAAACTCATTTCGATTACTCAAGACGTTTTGACATGATAGAACTTTCTAATAGTTTAGAATTTCATTCACCATCCTGTACGTTATATTTACTTTTTTTCACTTTGTATTTTATGGAAACGGATTATGTTTTCAAATATATAAAACTGGATGGTTTTTGTTCTTTTCTGTTACTTATTTTAAGACAAAAGAGTATTTTCAGGAGAATTAACATTACGGCATAGTTTACAATGCCGGACGTACTTGCGGGCACAGCTGGAAATTCTTCCCCATGTTAAGTTCTCTCTGCGAGCGAATACCGGTACTCTTTGAACTCTTCTGGTCTAACGTGAAGTAAGGCCAGGTCATACGTTAACACCCAAGGTTGACCATGGGGAGCAACGGGCACTGTAATATTAAAATGTTTTGATGCAATCAAAGACACCACATATGCCAGACACCAGCTTCTTTTGTATTACAGTCCACACATCCCCCATTATCCAGAAGCCTCTTTTGATTGCACACATACCCAAAAATCCATCCCGTAGCCTTTGATTACAATACCATTCAAACCCAGCTAATCAGCACCGTCTTCCAACTGACACCCAAACACATACCTTATAATCAATCATACAGGCACTATTCTCCAACGAATGAGGATAGATGGATGGACTCTATACTCAAATACACACAAACATGCTATCGTGTAGCTGTAGGAATGCTTATACACACGCCATACCCTCACACAAACATACAATGCTATCAGACGTAAGTAGGCACAGTATACATGTTAATATACATTATACATTTTTAGTTACAACTAATGGTCTACGAGAAAGGCAATATTAAACGTTTTAGATACGATTTCACACTTTTTGATAATATCTGATCCAAACGCATATAATTACTGTCAATCGTCCCTTTTTTGATTGCTGTGGAGGTACACAGTCTACTATCCAGCACGTATGGCTTAATTACAATCCCATAATACCCTACTATTAAGTACCTATTTTTTAGTTACAATCCAAAATACACGCTACTATCCATCACCCACATATTGATAACCTTGTCAGCGCACGCCAAAATATTCAGTATCCGCTTTGTATTTACTGTCTATTATGCACCCTACTATCTATTTCCCGCCTTTTGAGATACAGTCCAACATACATCATACTGTTCAGTGTCTGCTTTTGTTTTAAATATCCCACACACAGAACCTACTAAAAAAGGAACGTGCAAGCATCTTTATAGACGCGCTTTATGCATATAATCATACCTGCAGTCTAAAGACAGGCCCCAAAAATGTGGATAGTTTCTATCCATGGTAATATGACACCCCAGCTGAATGGCTCTCTGCTGTCAACATCCCAAGCCCATGCCTGTGTGAGCCTAATAAGTTCTTCCAGGGTGGTGTACAATATTGTATGCATACGGTTTGAAGTCCACATAACAAACAAATATGCAATTGATTCAGGTGTTTGTGACAATATAATGAGTGTCATTTTATATGCATCTCAGTCTACTATACAGACTTATTACTTCATTTTTAGCATTTGGCATGGTGGTAGCTACGATGTCGTAGTCTCAACTTGATTTGTAATGGTTGTCCACAAAGTATGAATAAGGGTACTAATATAACTCCTGATGTACTTTGTGAATCTAGACAAATGTCATATAATGGGGGGGGGGGGTGGCGCATTTACTGAATGCATGAAATCGACGGTAGCATTATACGTCACTTATTTTATATTTGAAAGTATGATCATAGGGTTTTAGTATTAAAATGTCATTAACTAAAGTTCCTTACAAAACTATTATTTGGAAAATAATATGTATAACAGAGTTGCTAAATACCTGATGTTTCTATTAAAAAATAAGAGAGAGAGAGATAGAGAGAGAGAGAGAGAGAGAGAGAGAGAGAGAGAGAGAGAGAGATGAGAGAGATATCTGGAGTACCAGTAGATATTTTACATTTGATAATACACTTATTTCAAGTAACAACAGTCATACCTATACACTGTGATGCGGGATGCAATGACCATGGAAGTAGTGCAAAACAGTTATGTAATGATTTATTTTGTAATATGGCTGTACTGCTTTGTTGTTAATAAAGTAATAACTATCCCATCTTTTTTAATTAATACTGACATAGATGCCATGTACGTACAGCCTATATCAGACAAACTGTTCTTACAATATGACCAAAGTCATTATCATTGGCTTTTTTCCCATGTATCTTTCTGAAATTTTGGATGCTATCTCTTCATCTTTTGTCTCATCTTGCTTAATCTTTGAAACATCCTCTCCTGAGATGACAGATTGGATTATAGTATGCACTTGTCTCTGCTCGTCTACTGTGGACATCTTTATCATTACATTGCCTAGTGTGGCCCCAGGTCGAATACATTTCTTTGCGTCTCTGTGGTCAATCTCTCTTGCAGTGCCTAATCCAAACCGGACAATACTATCATTGTGAGAGGTACTGAATAGAGCATGTTTCATTTGTCTGTGAAAGTGACTTGATTTGTAATGTTCTATCAAAAGCCGTGTGCAAAATTCAGCATAACTGGAAGCTCCATTTAAGAACGAGAATGGGAGTGAAGACTTTACACTGGCCAGAAGCAAGCTGTATCCATCTTTTCCTCCTAGTCTTTCAGCTACGGCGATGGCTACAATTTCGTCACAATGCCTCATTATATCAATATGCAGTGAAAACGTTTTATTCTCAGAGGATGTTTTCTTAATGAATTCTTTCAACATTTGCCCCCATCTCAATTCATTGTGGCTGATGGATAACTCCTGATCACACAAATCTTTTTTCAGCTCCTCTGCATGTGATTGTGGTAGCGATTTGATGAACGTGACGAGAACCGAGATATGCAAAACTGCAGACAATCGCCAAACATTTCGTGTGGCCTTCTCGATGTTCTCAATGGTTACCAATTTACTGCAGTCTTTTTCAATATCATCATCTCTCATATATTTCAGTATATGAATGAGGCCTGATGTTTCATAAGCTGCTATTAAATTGATGATTTTGGATTTTCTCAAGTGCAGTACTGGAAATTCTGGAAGAAATGTTGCATACTTTTTGTTCCCATCTATAAGCTTAAAGAGAGTTCTTGCTATCTTGTAGTCAGGTGCAAATATAACTTTTTCATTTGTTTCACTCAGTTCAGCCTTCTCCAAAAAATCATCAAGAACCACTTTCAATGTGACTATATCGTCATCTCTACCACTGAAAGGTGGAGGATGACGGCATAATAGTGGCGGTGATGGTGTGTTTTTTAGATCTTGATACTCTGGTATACTACTATCAGTATCACAGACTTCATTTTCATCTTTGTTTGTCATAAATGGTATCTGTATTTCTTCAAGGAGGGCTTGAACATCTTGGAGAATATCTTGATTTGCATCTACTTTTGACCGAATATTTGAATAATCGTCATCCTCATCTTCCTCTTCTTGTCTGTTTTCATTCATTTTATCCTCGTTTATTGGTTGTACATCCTCCTCATCTATATCACTGACGTCAATATATGACAATATATCACATGATACATTTGGTTCATCCTGGATGCTTTTCATATCCTGGACTGTTACCCCATTATTGTCAACTGCTGTAGTGGAGATAGTGGCTCCATTAATGCTCTCTATATCTTCATTGGAGATGTTTAGTGGGAAGTTTTCATTTCTCTCATTATTACTGACAGTTTCCATTTTCTCTACATCATGAATGGCCAAGGATGAAAAGCTTTCATCTAGATCCACATTTTCTTCCTGAAATCCCGAATTTTCCATCGAAGCCGCTTTGTCTAGAATTTTTGTGAAGGGCTGTAATGATGTAAGTCTTGTCCATATGTGTTTCAGGCCCCATGTAGCTTGCCGCTGAAAACGTTCAAAAGCACACTCTTCGTCAGAGGTCATCTTCAGGAGAACCCATTCTAGGTCTTCTTTTTTCAACTGTGGTACTTCCTTGCATGCACAATCTTCTTTTTCTTCACACAGTGGAAGATGCCATGTTAACACATCGTTCGAATCTTTGGAATGCCTTTGATTGTGATGGGAAGGGTGCATAGTTGACTTATTCTCCTTTCACCAGGTTGTGGGTCTGTTTTCATGCTGAGCTGGACCAGATTGTCCATGAAAAATATAAGATAGCAGTCTCTGAGACAAACCAAATGTTCAGAAGCTGAGACATCGCTTGCTTTTATATAGCAAAGTGGATATGGTTTCAGATAAGTTTTAAAGTGACAAAGTTCTGGATCTGCTGCTTTCTTGAGACGTATGTCTCCATTTCGCAGACTTTGACTCGTAGCTGAGGTGATGGAAAACACAGATGTGATGTTATGGTAGTTGATGAACAACTCATCTGTGATAATATCTTGTATTAGACCACTGTAATTTCTGTTAAGTATGTTCAGTGACGAATCAAAAAGGCAATATAAAGAGGACAGTTTTGAGGTGTATAAATAATCTGATGATCGACGCCTGAGGCTGTCTTTGTTCAGTAGTGTTTGTTCTAATAAACACTGGAATGGTAAAGGAACGTGCAAGTGCCATTCTATCATTATTTGAAAATGGTTTATATCTAAGGGGTCAGCAAGCTAATGTTTCTCCTCCTTAAAACATTGAAAACAAAAGGAGTCAAGAATTCCAAATTCCTCTGGGAGATCTTGATCATCCAGAGAAGATGAAAGAGACGCGTAATGGGGTTGGAGTTTACCAGATTTTAGATGACTTCTTGCGAGTAAACGCTCACCAGGCAGAAGGCAGCCATTGGGAAAGAAGAGTATGACAGGTACATAAAGATTGTGACTTTTCTTCAGAGAGGCACGAACTATCAGTGAGATATCATCATATAGTTCAACATTATGTTGCAAATGCTGTAGTTCGATACCAATGTGCACTCCTGTTTTATGTGTACACACATTTGTGCACTGAAAACAAATGATATTTTGAAACTGAAGAGCAGGTATATCTCTAAGAGCATTTTCTGTGTCAGTTTATATTTTGTCAGGTCGATGGATACTTTCCAGATGGATAGTAATTCCATTTATTGCATCAGCAGCAAACTTCCGAGCAACATTCCGTTGACAGACCTTCACGCACAAATGATTGAGTTATTGTCCTTTTTCTGCCAACTCTTTACATAATCCAAAGAATTCCCATTTACTTTCCTGATCATCTTCATAGTCTGACGCTTCTTTCTTACAAAAGGAACTATAATGCCATTCAAACAATTTAATTGTATTCCATTCGCTCTCTGTGAACTGTGTTTTGTAATCAATAATTAAACATGGAATCTTCAGCCCTTCAAGTTGTAGCTTATTAATTGTTTCTTCATACAGACCCAAACTTAAAATTTCAACAGAAGCTAGTTCTTGATAAAGGTTGAATGTTGATTTATTCCATTTTTTGGAAGATATAGACCGTGTTTGTTGTTCTAAGAGTTCATCACATACCAATTTGCAAACCTGGAAGTCATCATAGTGATGAAACATATATCGAAAGAAAGACGACAACGAAACCAATTTATTTTCTTCTCTCTGGATTATCCCAGTATCGTGTCTCTGTAATTCTTGTAAAATATTTTCTTTCTTCACAGTTTTTTTCCTGTCATGAATCGAATGGTTAGATTTAAGGAACTTTACAAGATCATCTATGGCTATGAAAGTTCCATCTTCGATTTTATTGAAAGTTAGGGACTCGAGTGATGGTATACAAATGGAAACCTGTTGAAGAATGAAATTATTTAACTATCTGATGTCGACAATTCAGTCAAACTAGATATTCACATAAAATATAAAGTTAGAATTTGGTGCTAGATTTTATGTATTGGAAGATAAAAGATTACAAGTATGACTGACCAAGGAGATGCGAGATGGACATAAATATAAACTATAAAACATATAGGACCATTATATAACGTACTTCAACTTGTTGCTTGAATGGCATTTACAAAAGGCTTGTGTCAATAATGATCAACTGTATGACTCAATGCTTTGATATATTTCCATGTTCATTTACAATATATATGCGCTAATTACCATAGTTTATATCCATGTTACTTTTAATATACATTGAGTAATAATGTACTACTATCTAATGATAATACAATTATAATATACCTACATAAACAATATCATGCTTTAAGTACTTCTTGCTGCAATTAGACCAATAAATGACCAACATGAGAATTCAAGCAACATGACCTCTGTGTTTCTTGATTTGTGGATTTTGGAGAGAGCACTGTTAATGAACTTAACTTATTATTATTGAACTATCAATTAACTTAAACTGAATTGATACATTGATTATATAAACAGTTGCAAATTGTTGTGGTAAAAACTTAAAAAAGCTATTATATTTGTACAATTTCGTCTACATGTATCCGTATCAAATAGAAACTCACAATAGACTGTGTATGTATGTGATACACTGAGTAAGTGATATTACAAATTACTGAATGCAAGTAATATTGAATTCTTACCATTTCTTCATCTTCAAATTCTCGATGATATTACACACTCCATGTCTTCAAGATAAAACTGTAAGTATCTTTGTAAAAAGTCACAAAACTATTCAGACAATGTATTTGGAGCACCTGTCAAGAAAATACGTCACAAAAACCGTCAGCTAATCTTATTTTGGTACAATCTATTATGCACAATACTATATAGAAATCCCATATTTAAAGCTATCTTTCAAACACTGGGAACTGAAATAGGGGCATTATAACTGGACAGTTAGCTGGGAGTCTAAAAGCAATTATATCTGACATGAGTGAAATTCACACTTGCTGATAACAAGGTGATGACAGATAAAGCAAACACAGGCATCCAAACCTAAGGATCTACAGATTTCGGACTTGGGGCTTGTCTATAGACTGTACCATCCATCGAAACGAAGTTTGTAGAAGCGATGTACACAATACTTTTTAACAACGAAAATGGTTAGACACACTATATTATTGACACACTATAATTACATACATACAACATGCTATCAAGCGAGGGTAGGAGTGTTTATATATACATGCTATATAAATATTCTGCCACACATATATCGGGGTGTTTATTTATAACGCTATGGTTACATACTTACAAACATCCTATTCAAAGAAAAAAGTTGGAGGATTTATGCACACACTGTACTTACATGCAAATAGATGTCTACGGGAAATCTAATAGTAGCATGTTTAGATATTATGTAACACCCACCCCACTATATATCACTCGCGTTTTGAACGCTATCCAAAGTTACACCCTGCGGGGCACGAGAGTTTGTAGAGGCACGCTTTACTTACACATATGGATACAAGCATATAAGTACGTAAGGTAGGAAGAGAGAGAGAGAGAGAGAGAGAGAGAGAGAGAGAGAGAGAGAGAGAGAGAGAGAGAGAGAGAGAGTGGGGGAGGGATCGATCACTCATAACAACATAATTCTTTTGCAAATATTGCAACACACTGAGAGTATATGCCTCGAAATATTGTTTTCGTTAAGAGTAATTTTAAAAGCATACTCACTGTCAAATGTATACACCTATAATCTCGGACCAGAATGGGGTCAGCCCATAACAAAGTCAGACAATTACTGAGAGAGAGAGAGAGAGAGAGAGAGAGAGAGAGAGAGAGAGAGAGAGAGAGAGAGAGAGAGAGTGTACAAGTCCGACCCATTGATAATGTAAACAATGAAATGCAGTCTGACTTATAACCCTTGTTTCACCGTTTGTCGGAATTAGGAGATATTAAACAATTTATCACGAATATATTGACAACTTAAAGGTCATACGTAATGGTACACTCGCACAACTCTAAGATCTTCCTTAATGATTACTTTGTAGAATTGAACTGAACTTGGATTTGCCTCGTTTTGTTGTATAGTTAAAGACAATAGACTCGCAACAAGATTCAATGAGTAATTGTGTCATATGAGTAATATAGACTTCGTAAAAATATAATGTAAAAAAGTGTTGTCAGTATTCATTGTATGAAATTAATTCATTTGTTTTAAAGATTACCGTCATTATTCCATTCTTTCAAGGTAAGCAACTGATACTTAGTGAATTGGAGAAACACCACAGTCAGGTGGCAGAGTTAAATATTTTGTTAAAGAATGGCTAAACGTTTTCGTGTGCTTGTTCTGTCTGAACCACCAAATGTATGTTTAATTGAAAATAATCATTTAAAGTATAAAAAGTATTGCGGATACACGCATTCGTGTCTTTAGCATTGGATTAAATGTGACAACATTGGATGATTTGCTTGAAGATTGTGTTTAATCGTTTTGCTTTTGATTATATTCCCAAAACCACTAGCATGTTTATCTTGGTATGAATCATTTGACATATATATTAAGTCTGTGATTAACGTTTTTCTATTTGCTCAAATATCCTAAACACCTGGAGGCATTTGCTTTACATTTGGGACGTATCGCTAGGAAACAGCGACCATTCGTTATATAACACTCGTGTTTATTGCTTTGATTATTTATCTTCGAAACGGTTGCTTATTCATATAGAATTTCCGTTAAGGTTTTAGTTAACTCTTCATTAGATATATCCAATCTTTAAAAAGTGTTGCTAATTGTTAACTTTAATTCAGAAAATTTTACATTTTAGGGAATAAGGAGTATTTTGCTTTCAAAAGTAAAGTTTGATTCCGTCACTTAATAATGTCAGCACCACATGTGGGGAATTTAGATGATGTCCTCTCAACGCATCAATAGAGTATCGGTATTTTTGGAAGATGTTGACTTATGTGTAACCACCACAAATGAATATTCAATTTGATACACATAAATCGTCCTGAGTATTAAGTAAACTAAGAATATTTTCTTGGACGAAACACAACTGTTTTCACATTGCAAACACATACTAATATTATATTACGTCTAGGTACACTATACCTGAAATTCCGTGATATTGTTTGTTGTATAGTTTCGTGATACAGGGAGAGAAAGTATATCCATTTGAAACATTTTGCAAGACAAGATAATTGCGATTAAATGCTAATATTGGCATACACCTTTCGTCATGTGTAGTCCGCATAAATAGATCAGAGCCTATAAAACTGAGACAGTATTAGAGTACACATATTCTTCAGGTTCGAGTTCTCTCTCTCTCTCTCTCTCTCTCTCTCTCTCTCTCTCTCTCTCTCTCTCTCTCTCTGACAGTAGTTCCTGTAATAAATCATATACAGGTAACAAATGCAATGTAGTTTCTTGCAATAATATAATACTGAATTTTATTTCATCCTGCTGTAATCGGTGAAGTTATTTTGATATATCTTCTTAAATGTGAAGTAAACGTAAGTTATTGTCATGAAATCGTCCTACTTTGTCCGTCGTTACTTAACATGTCTAAAATAGAATCAAGCATGACAATGACCGTTTCGTCGAAAATAAAATCTTTCAGAATATTTTCAATGAAGAGATTAGTTTTTCAAATCATTCACTTGATCAATAAATTTAAATTACTGCAGTAACACATTCCATAAAATACAGTCCCGTGGTAATTTTCCAATCAAAGCAAACTCCTAGGATATGTCTTAAGAGGACCCTAAATAGTGTTAAAATACTTGCTGTTGTACATTAAGCTGCTTTAGTCATTGTGAGCTAGCAAGTGTAGCTTATCATTCGCCGGCTATAAACCAGTTATCAGAGTGTGTCGGCAGCTGGGCCTGTCTCGAGCTAGCTCTTTTCAGGTTTTGACATCGATGTAAAGGACTTTCATGTCGCACTTGCACACATACTTGAAAGATGTAGTCATCCGATCGATCATTTGCCAGAAGCAAGTTTCAAAAATAGGTCTTTGGGGATCCGTCCGTCATCCATCCGACGTACATGGCCCAGCGATCTGGTGCGACATTGGCGGAAGAGTGGCACCATGCTTGAGATCTTAGTACCTTCAAGCACCTTGTATTTTATTACTCGGTCACTCCTTGTTCTGCACAGTACTCCACCAAACGCTCCATCCGCGTGCTTTTGCCGTGCTATCGCCTGCAGAAGAATTCAGTGGTGATATCACTGTCTTCGTGGGACCCATTGCTTTCTATATGCCATCGTACATCCCTCTTATTTTACTGATATCTGCTGCTGACTGGATACTCTCACAGAGCTGAAGCCAGTGTTCATTTGCTACTTTCATTGCTATCAACATGACGATAAGTTACCAAAGCTGGCTTCCGCTGACCCAGTCCTGAGATCCACGATTAAGGAAGTGTCAAAAATGGTTACTGCATTCGTGGACTGCACAAAACTAAACCCCAAGCCACCAAGTCTGGTCTAGGCTACTCATAAGCGAGTTATTCATGTCATATCACAAAAAGATTACAATAAACAGCAAATGATACCCATAAATTGATTCTTGTCAGATATAAAGACGAATATGGTACTCATCTGCTTCATGGCGGAGAATATTCTGGAGAATCGACACACAGATGTGAGGCACGTGGAATTGGCATGGAGGTCTCAGTGCAAAAGCATCTTTCAGGACTATTAAATGCTATTCCAAATGATTAAGTTGCCGATACAAATGCTTAGGCTGCATTCCGTAGATGCAAGATCCAGTGGTATATCCAGCATCATCAATATGTTACCAGATACCTTCGTCTTTGTTATTATATATATCCAATGGAATCCAGACGTATGCAAAAGCACCAACTTTATAGCCAGAACTTGTCAGATTATTGCACTGAAAATTATATATTTAGTACTTGCACGTTGCCAAGATGCCACTTTGCCAGGTTCCCATGCCATTTGTGGGTGTTGACCATATAAGAAGCTAGCTTTCTGGAATGGTCTCCAAGAAGGCAATGATTATAGCAGAACGGCACTTGTACGTCTGTGCACAACCTCAGAGCAACTTAAAATCATGAACCAAAATGAGACATCGAGGTGGTAGCTATTTACAAAGAATCAGGAGAAAATTGGAGAGGCTACCACCTATTCAAGCTGCAGATCGTCAAACCATTCTAGACTCACTATCCGGGAATTTTCTCAAACAAGAACATAACAGCAAACCTCGAGATTCTATCACCACAAGAATGTGGCAGGTAATTACAGCTTAAATGTTGGGTTCCAGTTTAAAGGACGGAAATTTCAGCCCATGTGTCTGGACTCCACTTGGTGCAGTGTGGCTGCACAAAGACAATATGCCAAATAGCAACATGCATCTGTCTGAAAGCAATGTTGAGCTGCACTGACATTTGAGGCTGATATTTGGCTTGCGTGTTTCAACAAGAAATAAGTGAACCCTGTGCATGAAGATGCTGATAATTAGAAGGAGGGAGAAACTGATGCAAATGAGGCTTTTGTGGTTGCTTTACATTCTTAGATATTTAACCAGCAGTAAACCATTTTTTCCCTGTAGCATTGTACCAGTTATCAACTAAGACATAGGTTTAGATTGGTCTATAAATGTGAGGATTTAAAGTAATAAATGCACACAGTTTACATGCTGCGTGCCACGAATACCTAGAATAATTTATTTCCAGACTGTTCCAGTCGCATAGCTCGGGTTAATATATTTGATAAGTAGTTAGAAGTCGATCATGGTTTTACACGAAAAACACAATTTCGTTTGTACAAGCTTATGTCATAAACAGATTGCCAGTCCCAGTGGTCGCTCTGATTGGTGTACTTTTGTTTTGCATACAATATTGACATTTTTAATGTATAAATGATACACGTCATACATTTACAGCTGTGTTTACATCCTGGTGAGAAATGGCTTAAGACTGATATTTTAGATTTGATTTTTAATAATTCACACCAGACACCAGTTAAAATTCTTAGAATGACGTCAATATTTTGTTGTGTTTTGTGGGTCTCCTTAAGATATGTACACCAGTCGTTTGCCCTAAAATTGATATTCCCTCAGAACTTAACCTGCTCCCTGACTATAATTTCTTTTCTCTTTTCAGAGCACCAGCCGACGTATTATTTCAAAAAACTATGCTCATTAGAAACTACATTCAGCTGCAAACAATGTAGCGTACAGAATACTTCAAAGTACATTCCTAAAGAGCTGGCTTCAATGGATGCAGTGGTAAGCTATAAGCAGTTATGGGGGCGCGCTATTGGAGGTGGAAATCATTCTAACAATGGGAATGCGACATTACAGAGCCAGTTAAAAAAATATCACACTGGAGACAAGGGGAATTTAATATTAAAAGTTCTAAATGTTTAGCATGTCCTATGGTAATTAAATACTGAAATCGTCCACATCACTAACAGTGTGGCCTTTTATGGCTATTAGAGAAATTTAACACGGGTAAGCTCTCCAAAGACAAATTTGGGCCTATTTGGTGGCACCAATAGCTATTATTTGAGGAATAAATGGCATAAGGAATTATACGGGAATTTATTAGTGTGTTACTATATGTTCAAACTTTTTTAATGACAATCCAACAAGAATTGTTTTGAACCTGATGATATAAAGGAACTAGATTAACCATATTCTTATTGTGAAAAGTACACGTGACTAGATGAAATTTTAAATGGACCCTGTAATTAGATGATATGGATGAAGGACGAGTGTTTTACACATGATGGTTCAATATGTCCAACATGGCTAAGCGTTGTCTTAAATTTCTGATATGAATTGGAAATTGGAATTTTAACGGAGAACAAATCTATCAAATATTATTTCTCTTTCACTGTTCAGACACTTGTAATATATTTTATTTGCAAACACATTTTTGTATTTTATGTGAAACATTTTTGTTTATTTATTAAATTTACTCGTTTGCTTAACGAGGTTTTAAGGAACAAAATCATGTCAAATACGTGTGCTCTGTTTTATATATTATATTGCATAACAGTGTGTCTTGATATTATAAGTGATGGCTCTCTACCCCCTGTAATTCATAATATGAATTTCCTACTAGTAAGTGCCATAATTACTGCATGCACTGTTGCATTGTGTTTTTCCAGTTGTTTAGACACCACAGCCACACAATCACTATGCAAAACATTTGTTAAAGCTTATCTCCTTATCTCCTTGACATAAAAGTTCATAATTTAACTACTTCCTCGGCTTCTGTACATTTGACTTTACATAAGCCCCTCACGCCACGTTGTATACTCATTTTAACTATATTATCTCTTGATGTATCTGCACCTAGAATCTTGCGAACAAAATATATGTAGCCTAGGCACATAATTATTACAAAAAAATACACAACTAATAACAACTTATTTTTCTTATCTTCCTTTAAGATTTGTTTGAGGACCTAATCAAATAAAACGTTGCTATAAATTTTCTCTACTCGGAAATATGCGTAAAGTAAGATTAAAGCATTTTCGAGGTAGCAAGTCTGCTTGTTGCCAATGAATATGTTTGTTGTAAATAAAGTGAAGTAAAGTGGTAATCATCAGACTAACGGATATGTTAAGAAAAGGTTTGTTTGAATAAGAACTAGAAGAGGCCCGGGTGTTTCTTACCCCACTGCCGTGATCGCTCTCTACGACCTTAGCTGAAGTTTCAGCTAAGCGATATCATGATATGTTCATCCAGACAAAAAAGCAAGAAATACAAAGAAGAATAGAACGGATACAAAAGGCAATATGGTGCAATGCAGTATGATATTGCAATATCACGTAGGATAGAAATTGACGCTGAAATCAAACGATATACAACAAATGAACGAGATTTGACATTTTGTTAAGAATGATATTAAAACAATCGATTGTTGTTGCACAACTCAGACATAAATACTTCATTCTGACATTGTCGCATCCTGAATGCAAAGCCCAGTATACCTATGCAAGTGATTATTTCGTCTGTCATCCTGACAAACACTTTGTTTCTATCTGGATTTGTAAGTCATCATTAGTGAACAGAAAAATCTAATGAATTTTATGAAGGAACTGAAAGCTCATACATCTACAGGTCACGGTTCCATTTTCGTATTCATTCTCATATCTGCCGCGGTTTGACTGGCTTCATTGCTGACGAAGTTTGATCACTATTCAATGAACTCCATTGCTGACCAAACTCAAACATTATTCGCTTCTTGTGAATATATATGACACGTAAATCACATCTTTATACAAAAAAGTGGAGAAACATTAGTCAACGAGTCAATTTTGATCATGTGCACAAGCTTGGAGCACATCCGCATCATGAAGTACTTAGACAAAACTGACTTTCTCTGTGCAGCCAGAATGTATTATGATCGAGGCATTCATGCGGATCACAACTGATAGTCATTATTCACAACATAAATTAGAAATCTTGTGACGGTCAACCAAGCTGATGGGCAGTTTTAGTCTGTTTTTAGCAAGTGAGGATTGAATATGTTATCCTGGCAAGTCTTTTCTTCGTATTTGGAGATGTACACGGTAGGCATTGACCCGAAAAATGTCATACATTAGATGTTGGACCGAGAAAGGATCATAAATCTGCAGGTTTCGTTTCTCTTTCTGCATTCGCTCTCAAAGCAGCTTCGGTTCGATTGGCTTCAATGCTGACGAAGAGTGATCAGTATTTCATGCAAACCATTGGTGACCAAAATCAAGCAATACTGCTCTCTTATGCATATGCACGACACAATGATTGTATCTATATGCACGAAAGTGGAGAAACATTTGCGAGCTATGGTGACTACATGAAGGATCGTAAAGAACAACATCACTGAAAATCGAATTACCACCACGGACATATTTCAGAGGTAGTCGAATAAATTAAATATCACGGATTCACCTTTAAAAACAACGTCTCTTGGATAAAAGACACTCAAGTGTAATACTTTTCGATTGAAGAAATGGAAACCTAGATATTCTACGGAACAAATTAAATCTTTCCACCATGAATACCAAAGCAGTCATTTACACAACCATCTCAAGGTCAGTTGTTGCGTGTGCTTCTCAGTATGGAATCCACACTGCGAGAAGGACGCCGCCAAAGCGTTAGAGCTGGTACAAAGAAGAGAAGTTAGGTATGTTTTCACCATCTATACAAACTACCCGGGAGTGTGTCAAGAATTTGCGAATTTAAGTGAGGAAGAATTGAATCACAAAGTTACAGGAACAGACTTTCATACTGTGTAAGATTCAAAATAGCCGGATTAACATAGATAAAGGCAATTGTATACTGCTTAGGAACTACAGAATAATAGGAGTACAACGATTGTACCGAAATGCGAAATTCATACATTATATGGGTATTCTGTCCACTCAAAATTCGTGATTAGAGTCAGGTGTCTGCTCATATTACAGCTGCTGACTTTCACTTTTTGCATCCTAGGCTGTCGTACGCCATGGCTAGTGACGCAAGACACCGTTGAATATCCGACTGTAAATATTCTAGCCTTTATAAAGCTGCAAATAGTCATCTGAATGGAATTTGCTATAATGTGACTAGCCAGAATGTGCAGGCATTACATTACTACAACTGTTCTATTAAGATCTTTGTTGATAACCGGGAAGGAAACTACATTTGAAGTATCTATTTAGCGTGAATTATAATTATTCATTTGCATTGTGTATTGACTAAATTATCTTAATACACTAACATCCCGGCCTCCCCCCTCCCAGTTACAAATCAACATGCATATCTATGTTTATATAGCTTCGACTATATATGTAATATATGTTCTGCATTACAGATTCCTGTCGAGACCATCCAAAACATAAAGAGGGATCTACTTAATGCCCCTAGAATCAAACGCCAGCAAAAATGTTCCTGGTTCTGTAAAGGATTGGTGCTTCTTTTTCTGCTTACCTGCACTGGAATTGTTATTTTTGATATAATAATGATAGTTGGATGTGCCGACACAACGACCATTAGCAAGGAAGATTGTTTTCTCTCATTAGTTTTTTGGGTCGTAATTGAAATCTCAATCGGAATATGTTGCGGCGTCGGATATAGATGTTATTGCAAGGTAAAATCAGTAGAATTATTAATCAAATTATTTATCTCAATGTAATCTCATCAAGGTAGACAATCACTGAAGTCCTGAAAAGGGTAACATAATCAAATAACGTTTAATTAGATATTTAGATCCCTGAATATAATAACATAATGTCAAAGTACTTAATGTTTAAATCAGGGTAATTCCGCTTTCAATTCACGCTTGTTCACGTGACCCACAATCAATATCAGAGTGGGATTCTGTCTTGTTTCAGGTGTTGATTTATAATCTTAGCGATCCGTATAAACGAAATCTTACTATGGTGTATAACTATACTTTGACGATATTTTAAACCATTGAGTTCAATCGACTACAAACAGAACTTCATAGTCTCAAACAATATTTGTACAAATTATTCAATACTTCCCAAAGATGATGCATAATTCCGTTATAATGTGCACACAATAAATGAATTGTCAGCTGTCAGTCACTTGCCACGCACCATATTCAGTCTGCCAAGTAGCCTTAGCAGAATACTGATTGTATACCCAATGACCTCATTTTCATATCTCATGTAACCAATCAGAACATCGTTTACAAAACAAATACCAATGGGATATGTCTGATACATATTTATGGAAGATTCACTATATACGTTGTTTCTAAAGCTGTAAATCATAAGAAGAAAACACAAATTTTAAATTATTTGGATACATTCTTAATAAAGTTTTCTTTGGATAGCATCAACCCCCGCCTATATTAAACATAGGTAAATGCCTTGCACATATTAATAATTAATATGTGTTCACTGCAAACTAAATATATTCCTGAGAAAGAGCTACATTCTCTATTGCACTAGGTTATACACAATGGTACGTATATCTCATTTAATATGTATTTATTATAATTGAATTGTTTGTTTGTCAGTTTTAGATAATTTCATTTTTATTACGTGCTATTATAATGTAAATTTATTCATTAGAGATGATGTTTTGTTTATTCCATAAAATCATTTGAACTGAATTATTCCTTGCTAAACAAGTAATGTTGACCTAGGTCCTGAGCATGAATCAGGGTTAGTGGAAACCCCATACATAGGATCTACTTTTAAGATGACTGGTTCTTGTCAAGACTAAAATAGGACTAGTCCACTAAGAAGTAAACAAGTTTTAGTCTTAAAGTAAAATGACTGGTTCTCGTCAGGATCATGTTAGGAGTATATGATATAAACGATCACGTGACTTCTTTACTCCAACCATTTTCTCGATTTTGCAAATTGGTGAATTGTTTTTCGAAGCGGCGTGTTAGAATATGATATAGCTTTTGTTTTAGTGAAATATAATTATTTCTGGGCTTTGACACCTGACGTTAAGTAATTTTCTTTTGTTGTAGCCAGATTTGGAATCCATGTTAACTTTTTCAGCAGTTCATTTGGATTTTAAAGGATTATATCTCTTGAAATATTTTATGTGCTTATACATAATTCTTGGACAAAGACAGTTTATCAACCTTTTTGTGGATGTCGATCACTGAAGTGTTAAATATTGTGTTTATACAAATAACTGTAGATAAGCACAAAAAAGACTCATGGATACGTCATGGTCTTCAATATTAGATTTTCCAACCGGACTCAAACTTGAATATATTAGAACATTTAATTACTAGGTCTTTTGTAACTTAGTTCGTGGGCTTTTCTTGGATTACGTTTGGATTTGATTTTTTAAGTTGTAAGTTCTTTTATAATGTTTGCAATCATTTTCCAGGGAAATAATTATTTGTTAAATTTTATAAAGAAACGCACGTTAGAAAGTTTTATAATTAATACATTCGTTTCGATCTCAAAGCAGTTTACAATTTTCTTTGTTACTGTTTATTAAAGGCTAAACACGTAACAAGTACTGTCCATCATGTTTTCTTTGGTGCAAAACAACATTTCAAGGGATACGTGGATCCATGTCCAGGATTAAAATGATTTAAATATTTCCATAGCTATATGTCATAAGTATCGCATTTTTTATAAACGTTATGACTGTTTATTACAACGTCATGTATTGTTCCAAATTAATTAACATATTGGTAGATTGCCAAGAAATTTGTGTTCTGGTCAGTATTATAGAATGTCCAATGGCCATATTACTAATCGTTACTGGGTGCTGGCGGTATTAGATATGTAAAGGATGATCAACCTTGCCCGTGTCGAGTGACAATAAAGAATATGACATTAATGGATTTAATAAATGAGCAGGGATATGTAGTAGAAGCTTACAGAATAGAAGAAAGTAAAACTATACAAGAAGAATACACTACTATTAGAAAAATAAATTACCAATCGTTATTTTAACTATTGCAAGTAGCAGTGTCGTTTAAATGGGTATGATAAATTTCAACATAAAATCGAGTGAGCTTTGGAACATAATTGTCCAGCATGACCACACACCTGACGAATGTTGCGTGTCCCTTCCGATCCAACACAGACAGTAGGTCGGGGTTGACCTATTCATTCTGGCTTTTCTTGTTACGCTGCCAAAATGACCTCTTTCTTGCATCCAGTGTCTTATTGATAACAGCTTCAATATGGGTGGTTGTAACTTTTGGAGGATATGTCATGGTACACATGCTCATTATATAATGCTTTTATTGACTATTTTAAAGATACCAAGGAGCATTGACAAAAAGATAGCAGAATACAACACTGAGTTGATCAAGAATGGTATACTAATATTTATGGTGCATACAAACCAATGGAAAGACGTTTCTGTATCCTTTTGCAAAGATTGTTCTTTCCTGACAATATTAAGAAGTATGACTTCTGTAAAATGCTGAATTACGTATAGTGAACACATGCTTTTTATTGGAGTCATAAATTTATTGTCTTTAGGATATGTTCTAGAGCTAGATATATTTGTTTGGTTCGGACAATAAATAAAATACAATCATTATCTTTAAAAAAAAATTGTATATGTACCATTTGAAACATATAGCACAGATAAAAAAATGCAATCGAAAAATTTGATAACTATGTTTACGAAAAATGTTTTTTACCTGCCATATTTGAAGTTCTTACGAAGAAAAAAATCAATAAATCCACAAAGAAACAAAGAATAACCCTTAACAGTATTTAGATTGTATTTTACATGGTCTCATTTGACAGTTGCAAGGTTCTCTCTCTCTCTCTCTCTCTCTCTCTCTCTCTCTCTCTCTCTCTCTCTCTCTCTCTCTCTGTGAGAATCGTATTTAGCTGTTTTAGTTAGTCTGTTTTTCCAAAAACTAAATGGTGCACAAATTGATTTATTTATCAGGGAAAACTCAAGCAATCAATAGAGTTAAGAGCCTCGAAAGAAATAGCAATGGTTCAAATAGAAATGAATCCTTTCTTGAATTTTGCGTAACGTCCTTGTAACTCTTCAGAATATAAATGCTCTGCATAACTTTCTGTTTATCAATGGAGAAATAGTCTTTGTTTCCAAAACAAGCAGTAATATACATTATGTTGCGTTCTTAATGTTATGTTCTTAATGTGCTGCTGTTAAAACACATTGAAAGCAAGAACTGTGTTCAAATCCATCATGCGACTATTTATTTGTATGTAAGCAAAGCAACTTAATTTTAGTTGAAATTGACTCCTGTGCTCTTGGGTAACTATTATTTCATTTTGAAACACACTGGAATCATCCATTCGTCGTGTTTCATTTGAGATATGATTATATTTGATTTGTAACAATCACGGTGTATTACCCTTTGACTTATGCGACAGGCGATTTGGAAGACGGAACACCATTCATCTGTCAGCAAGCATCCATCTCCCTCGTGATCAGCCCTCATTTAACGTACTCTCTTGCCGTTTTGTTTTACGGTTCTGTGGATAACATAATTACATATTGCAGGTTTATTGAGACAGAAAATTTAATATTGTTTCGTTTAAGAGTGATACTCTTTTGTGTCTCTATTTAGCAATATATACTTTTGCATCTGAGAGAAGACAGAAAAACAAAGAGGGAAAAGCTCGTAAACATATCTGGGACAGAAGCGCAACATGATGCAGATGGTATCCCCATTTTGACCCGATCTGGGAATGAGGACCTCGCCCAAGCCACAAAGGTATATACAATGATTAAAGAACTGTAAACTGTTATCTGTTAACCTATACAGTGGTACCTCGGGTTACGAACTTAATTCATTCCAGATCTCGGTTCGTAACCCGAAACGTTCGTAACCCGATAACCCGATACATTGAAATCAATGAAATAGAGACAATCGGTTTCGAGATGAAAGAATCGTTCTTTTTTATTAACATCCGGTCGTTTACCTGACAAAACGCAAAGAATACGTGTACTTCACGTATTAAAAAAAGAGAAAGAAAACATCCAAATAAATTAAATGTAAAATAAAAAAGATTTAGTCCATCTTTCTTACCAAGAAAACGATCATGGGAAATTTGTCACATTGTTTGCTATTCTGAATCATTAGTTTCAGGAGTTTCTTGTCGCTGTTTTTTGGCAGCCAACTGGGAATCTTTCTGCACCAAGAAACTATCAAGGGAAATTTGTCGCTTCCTTTGCTGGAGAATCTTTCTGAAGTGGGCCATCGCGTTATCATTCGTCAGGTTTACTGCCCTGTTAACAACAAGCTTGTTTGGATGATGGTTCACAATAAAGTCTTCGACGTCTGCCCACTTGCTGCAAATTTCTTTAATCCTGGCAGTTGAAACGGTCACTGGCTCCTCATCATTGGACGACTGCTGCTTTTACTGCTGTGTAGTAAGGCCAATGAAAGCGAAGCTGCGCACGCATGCAAAAATAGGCTACTAGGCTAGCGCTAAGCGATGTTAGTACTGCGTGGCCTTTGTTTGTACTGTACGCGATCGTTTGTCTCTAACGTTAAACCTTGCTCTCTCTCTCGCCTTCGTTCGTAACCCGAGGTACTGTTCGCTACCCGAGACAAAAAATTTTCAAAGTTGTTGTTCGTAACCAGAATTGTTTGTGATCTGAGGCGTTTGTAACCCGAGGTACCATTGTAATATACTATGTACTCTCAGATTTTGAGTAAACGGTTACGTTCTTACATATGGAAAGAATCAAGATACGAATCAAGACACCCTTGTTAATAAAAATTAAGTCCGCATATTTCTGAAAATGTTATGATGCAGGAAAATTAAATGATAATCACTCTGTCCCTCTGATGTATACAAAATGTGAATAATCGAGTTTTATATTATTGATGTTATTAACAAAGGTTCTCAAAATTTAACTGGAAGACGGATTATGAAGATTCAACAAGATCGAAATACCCAAGCCATTGGAAAAGCATCCCTTTCCAACATATGATGGGTTCATATATTATCTCTTTGATACACAGTCATAGTCAATGAAAACATACTTATTGGCGTTATCATTACATTCTACATTTTCGTCTACGTTGAGAAAAATGCTGCTAATTGTCTTGCATTCTTTGAAAAATCAACTCAATTATGCAATTTTGTCTTAGATGTTGAGAATAAGTAAATGATTTAGTAAAACATAAGGAAAAGATTCATTTATATGTTGTGACTAAAAGTATTTTCATCATTGTTTTGTCCTGTTTTCTTATCTTGTTGCAGAAAAAAAATATATGTTTAGTAACTTCATCGTGTATATTGAGCATAGCATTACTTATGTGACGGTAATACTGCTGTACATTTTTTGCTCAGTATTCACATGTATCTAAATTGATAGCTCACGATAATCATGTGAAATTTACCGACAAAAAATAAAACAGGAGTAGGGAATTAAAGATAACGTAAAGGAAATTTATAACTTTTGCAGTTGAGATAATTTAAAAGGCACACTAAATAATGTTTCCAAATTTCTTTCGGAATTTGTTTATGAATAAATGAAATACCGAAAATTTAAAATTTAAACATACTATGACAATGATTGAGAAAAACGTTATCCAGCAAATTATTGACTTTGTAGAAAAATGAAACTAATCAGGTGATATTTGTAGAACTTAAAACAATAGCTTTAAAGGAATATTAGGAAACGCTGCCCAAAGCTGTGAAAATCTAGAGCGCACTTTTGTTTTCCATTTTTAGACAGGCGAAACAGATCAATCTTTACTGTCTATCTAGGCAGAGCAATAAAGTCAGATGATGTACCGATAGTATACTTTGTGATCTGTTGCTAGACTGACTCTCAAATGTCTGCTACCACAGATTGGTTTGATTTATTTTTCGTAACATTATCTAAGTATCCGATAGGTTAAATTTCGACTAACAAAAACACACGATGCAGTATATAATACACTTGAACAAGATTGTTTACATTCCATTTTGTATTGACTTAATAATCGTAATTATGCGTTCATGTGCTTCTGCTGTAGATTTGTTTAGTTTAACAAAAAACTGATATTCAGACAGCAGAGTTAAATTAAAATTAGATTTATCCAGCATCGAGCGTGAACGGTTTTCTTAAATAGTGGGTAACTTGTAATATACTTGGTTTGTTGTTTCATATGAATATAATCAGACTGCTTTGTCATCCAAAATAAGAAATGATCAAAGAACATGGATTGAATGACTTGGAAGCATCGTGTAAACTTACATTCACATTTACCGAAATTAACTTGATTCATATTTGTGAGAAAAAATATTAAATATTTCTTGTATTGTCAGCATATAAAATGTGATGAGAAAATGAGTAATCCTTGAGTATCAGAACGAAAACAAATATTTCCACAGAAGTGTTCAGTACCATTGACTAAAGTAACCATTCCTTTTTTATTCAATTATTATAAGTACTTTTTTTAAAATGAAATTTAGATCATTAGCATGTTACACTTGTTCTTCAAAAGGTCACAGATAAAATTTCCACGTCATGACCTATACAAAACAGTCTAGTGTGATTGTAACTCTATTGTCGTAAACTATGTAATAGAAAAGAGCCTAAACAAAAGTTTTGTAACATTTAACCATAAATGTATTACCTTACTGATTAGAGACCAATTCTCGCCTCGTACCAAGTGTTGCCATTGTTGCAATAAGTCGCGAATTCACGATAAGTTTTGTTTTATTTTTAATGATGGTAGAGTTAAGTAAGTTGTTAAGTAACGAAAAGAACGAAATTCACCACTTTTGCCCCTTACGCCCCCATTTACTGACGCGTTAAGTTACGTGGTACTATCGGCACACATGGTTTATCAAGAACTACGTCATGAGAAAATAGATATATATAGACCCCGCTTATTTAGCAGACTATGGAAATGTAAATTCCATATTTTACACAATAAACCATTCTCAATTAGGCGTGTTTCTTTTCGACAATTAACACAACGTACACCCAACATCATGGCAAGAGCAATCATCTCCAATGTGATATCAGATCTTGTTTACACAACACCGCTAGTGTTCATAGCTTCTCCAGGTCCCCTATTTTACTTGCAAAGAAGGTCACGGGTCAATTGCCAAGGCGCATTGAATTTTTCCATCTTCCCAAAATGGGGAAATAACTCTTGTAAGTAAATATCACACTGAACATAAAGTGTTACCATTCTATGGAACAGTGCCATTAATATTGACACGTGAATTGAACTATCAATTTTCTTGGCAATACCAATTTATTTCTAAATTATTAGATACTTACCATTTTAGGACTTTTAAATAAAAATCAACCTCCTTATTGGTATTTAATAAATGTTTTATGTATGCTGCTTTTGGTTATCAAAAATGTATATGAAACAGCTATGAAAAGACTATTCAGCTGAAAAAAATATTTCTTTTTCCACAAATTAATTAAGTATCTTTAAGACGTTTTCCTCTGCACATTTTCTTAAATTGGGTTTAGTCAAGATGTATTACATTTATGTGATTTATTATATATTACCGTCACAATTCTAACCAGGTCAAATTTTCTCTTGTGATGAAAGAGGATTCTGTGGCAAAGAAAAACGTAAGCAGAAATATATTTGTATCAAAGGACAATACAGTTACCAACATTTTATCACAGCATCGGGTCACATCATGGTACATTTATGTATATCTGTCCGTGGAAATGTTCTTCTTTTATTTTTCATTTTTGAAAGGTTTCTACTCCATGTGGTGTTTTAAGAAGGTATTCAAGGTTCTGGGTTATGTTGATACTCTGATAATGAATATTGTAATAAAACAATGGTTTAAGGAATTTCCTTATTTCATTGCGGATCGGAAAGAATAACACTACTTTTCATAAACAATCACAAACCGGGATCTCATCCAGCATGCAGAATGAAAACTTGAATTGCGTCGATTGCTGACAGACACAACTTACATTCTACAACCACTGGATGTTCTATCATGGGTTCACTGAAAGTAAAATTCACTTCATCAGCAGTCAACCTGGGTTACATTAACACGAATCTAATATTAAACAAGGCCAAGTTCCCAACGGTGTTGTCTCATGCCCTTGTCAGTTTTGCATTTCTCAGATCAAGGAAGAAACACGGATTCGCTCATGGAAACCTGACGCCATTGGCAAGACACAGCATGTCTATAGCCATTTGAAAATGTAGACTTGTGAACGCATTCCAGCATGTGTCCCCTCCACAACAGCAAAACCATCATCTTATGAAGAGTTACAGGCATCAAAGACCGTCTGTCCAACATGTGGTAGTCATATTTGAGTAATTTCTTTGGAACCGGAAGGCATTATACCTCATCATTTATCTAATATTTTCCAGGCAGTGCCAGTTTAACTGCAGGTTAGACGAGCAAAACGGGTGTTGTGTTACGAGTTTTACAGTAAGTTAGTGTAACAGGAAACGTAGGATAAGACAAGTAAACAACTAAAGGAGGACGTACTGTATGAAGAAGTGATTAGAAGAAGAAAAACAACCACATAAAAAAATACAAAATGTGACAAAGAATGAAAAGAAATGAATATATCGTTTGGAATGAAAGATAAAAAAAACCTAGCTCTGATTTTGATATATAGAATAAGTGCAAGTCTTCTGACCCACCAGTAGAAGTGTCCAATGCTTTTTAGATGGGGTTAATGAAATAGTCTCGGTTCGGTGTGGCAAGTATCCACAGTAATACCACCAGTCCTGTGCTTGAATATATGCTCATCAGGAGGGTTGCATTGACAAAGATGACAGATAATTCATATCTGCCAGAATAATTAAGAATTAGTGACACTCAAATAATCAATAATACCTTTTGTATGCTACAATAATGAAAATGTATAATAACTTTTCAACAGATGTGTGGCTTTTATATATTTTATGCACATTAAATTGAAAATATTAGTATTATTCTATTCATCTCGAGTTATTCATTTTGCATTTAGTTTCATGATTTCCTTGTCAAATATGATTTTTTTTCCAATACACTTGCCAAACAGTGTCGTAAACCATGTATCCATACGGCAAATGATTCTACATCTTACCTCGCTGTACATCGTGAAATGACAGTAGACGAATTCACGGTTTGAAAATAGGCATGCTATGTAGCTAATTATACGTCAAATTAAACATATTGTATGTGTGTGTGTGTGTGTGTGTGTGTGTGACATACCATTACATGTCGATGCTAATCTAGGTAACTAGGACAAAATGCAGTTACGTATACCTTTGGTGATTATATACTATACATATTACACGTCTTCCTTTACTAAAGAGCCACATATACCTGATACAAACTTGATTTTAAGATGTGTCAAAAACCATGTAAACATTATGTTATAATACACGACTCCTTAGAAATTTCAGTTGTACACATAACCCTTGACTTCTTAATGGTATTAATATTTACAATGACACCTTTCAGTAATCTAATATGACGCCAACATATATTTATAAAACTTTAAGTTAAACATGTTCCTTAGCAAGATTTTAGAGACAGTAAACTGACCATATACATGGATAATTGTTTCAGATCGATACACTGCTTTTTCATCTGAAAAAAAAGTCAATGGTCTGATGTACTTTTGTTAAAATATTGATTCATAATTAACGAAAATAATCTTGCATTGCACGTGACTAAAACGTGACACTTGCTATTCCGCATTTAAAATTGAAAGTGTTCCGTACTATTGAGATATTGAAGCTAGCAATTAATTGTGTAATGATAATTACCATCGAACCGCAATGTTTGTGATTAGGCAGTAACTCCTGCTTTTTATAATGCATGTTCATTGTTTAAAAACCTATGAAGTGTTTATTTTCCAATAATCAAATATCCAAGAATCTTTGCGCTGTGTTCAGATCTTTAACTTGATCCTTCATGTCACGATAGATAAAGCGAAGCTCTTGTAATTTGATTACTTCAAGTTAAGATAGCGTTTAATCAATTTCTCTAGAGTAAATTTGGATACAATTTGAATCATCGTCTGTATATTCTTGTTTTCGTTCATATTTAATCTGTAATTAACATTTTATACTATCACATTTAATTACTGTAAACGAATTTTTAACTTGAAATTTAATCTCAGCCTCGCTATATTTCTTGATCAAAGGAATGATTCACTTTTATTCAAATGTGCAATCAAAGTAATATGGTTTTGTGCTTTTTCAGACTCTTCAGACGGAAACTTTAGTTGATACATCCGAGATGCAAGAAAATGACATTGCAGAGGATGCTCCTCTTCTGGACTTATCTGATAATGATCAGCTAGACCAACTCACTGAGGTATATAAATGTATGAGTGCATCTGTGCGTGTGTGTGTGTGTGTGTGTGTGTGTGTGTGTGTGTGTGTGTGTTTGTAACAGGCCATGCTATTTAAGTCTACTCGTGGTACTTGCATCCAACTAGCATTTTTATTAAAGGACTAGCAAGTATCCGGCATGCGTTGCAATGCCACTCAAAGAAAGAAAGTGTTTGTGTTTTAATCCTGGCATGCGTTGCAATGCCACTGTTTCCAATCTTGCTTCCCGTTGCTCGTCTGTTTCAGATGATCGGGCTTGGGCAGTGCGAACTGGAACGGTTTCCAATCTTGCTTCCCGTTGCTCGTCTATTTCTAAGGCGCCTACAGTTCACACCGAACACACGCTAAATTAGGTATCGCTACCGATTATGAATTTCATACAGCTGTTGATTTACGTCATCATAGTTTCAGCCAATCCAGACCGTGTTTGATCACGTGACGTATTTAAGGCGCCTACTGTTCGATCACGTGACGTATCTAAGGGGCCTACAGTTGACAGCGAACACACGGTAAATGTCGCAAAACTATATGAAATACAAACATTTGTTAATTGTACAATTTAAATGGTTGTACTAATTCAGAAACCTAGCAAGTACCCGGCATGCGTTGCAATGCCACTCAAGGAAAGAAAGTGTTTGTGTTTTAATCATTGCATGCGTTGCAATGCCACTGAAAGAAAGAAAGTGTTTGTGTTTTAATAGACTATTTGAGTGGTTTCTGGAAAGCATCTCAGATTATTTGTTGGTATTTATCGAGCCCACAATAAGTGGTTACCTTACCGAAGGCGTTTTAGGTATCGCTACCGATTATGAATTTCATACAGCTATTGATTTACGTCATGATAGTTTCATCCAATCCAGCCCGTGTTCGATCACGTGACGTATCTAAGGCGCCTACAATTCACACCGAACACACGCGATTTTGGGTATCGCTACCGATTATGAATTTCATACAGCTGTTGATACTCGCCAAAGTTTTCGCGCAGTCAGATAAACCAATATCTTTTCGTTTAGGTGGCATAATTGATTTGACAGCGAAAGTAATGCTTTCTAACGACTATTACAAATTCACATCGCGATTGTTTGACGTAACCAAGGCGCGAACCAAACGTAACTAAGTAAACATGACGTATCTAAGGCGCCTACAGTTCACATCGAGCACACGTGAAATTAGGTATCGCTACCGATTATGAATTTCATACAGCTGTTGATACTCACCAAAGTTTTATCGCAATCGGATGAACGGTATAGGAACGCATACGACACAAACAAAGAAACAAACAAACATACATTATTTTCATACTGTCAAAAAGCCTATTCTGTTTATTGAAGTGCTTTTGGATACACAATATTTTTTGTTTCTCTGTCTGGTGCGTATATGAATAAATCAGAAGGTTTTCCAACGCGTGAGCATGCCACATACAGCTGTCCATGTGAGAAGCATGGATTCTCCAAATTTAGTTCAAACACTTGTAGTGATTGTCCCTGTGCTTTGTTTATGGTAATTGCAAATGCGAGTAGCACCGGAAACTGCAAACGTTTGAATTCGAATGGCATATCTGTCAGAATCATATCATATCTGTTGGTGCATTGTACTGTCTTTCGTGCTGGCCGACAGGTGTTTTGTCTGCTCTAACTACAACTTTGTAGTCATCAGTTGGCATTTGTTCAAGGGCAGTTCTGAACAATCGAATTAATTCATTGTGTTGATCGAATAAAGTTTGTAATGCAGCGACTATTTCTCGTTTAGTGCCCGTATTGAATTGACAACGTTGATCGATTTGTTCATAAGTGTTTCCCATGAAATAAATTTGAAGAAATTTGTGATCTGCGTTCGGCAGTGGTAGTAGTGATCCTGCACGATGATAAATTTGCCCTTGCACTTTAAATGTTAGCATGTAATTCTCGCGTACGATATTTGTTGCACCGAACGATGTCATTTGGAAACATGAATTGTACTTCCGTATATTTGCCAAGAAATGTTTCGATTGGCTTGTGTCACCTGATACCAACGTTGATAATGGTTCGGGTGGTGAATGTAATTCTGGCAATTTCACTTTTCCACCCGCGCAGCACATACCTGGTGTTTCATTCTTAAATTTGAGGGCATTGCAATACACGCATAATTTATCCATTTTTCAAATAAGCACACTTGGATGAAGACTGTAATCATAATTAGCATTTTAATGGAATGCACTAAGATTTAAATCAGCGTGCATTGTTGGTCTGGATTGACCAGTGCGAACTCGAACGGTTTGCAATCTTGCTTCCCGCTGCTCGTCTGTTTCAGATGATCGGGCTTGAGCAGTGCGAACTCGAACGGTTTGCAATCTTGCTTCCCGTTGCTCGTCTGTTTCAGATGATCGGGTTTGAGCAGTGCGAACTCGAACAGTTTCCAATCTTGCTTTCAGTTGCTCGTCTGTTTCTGAAGCTCGTGATGTCTTTATCTTTCGTGCTTGATGTGTAGATTGACCAATAGCTTTTCGTTTAGGTGGCATAATTAATTTGACAGCGAAAGTAATGCTTTCTAACGACTATTACAAATTCACATCGCGATTGTTTGACGTAACCAAGGCGCGAACCAAACGTAACTAAGTAAACATGACGTACACCGATTATGAATTTCATACAGCTGTTGATTTACGTCATCATAGTTTCAGCCAATCCAGACCGTGTTCGATCACGTGACGTATTTAAGGCGCCTACTGTTTGATCACGTGACGTACAAATTCACACCACGATTGTTTGACGTAACCAAGGCGCGAACCAAACGTCACTAAGTAAACATGACGTATCTAAGGCGCCTACAGTTCACACTGAAGACACGCAAAATTATGTAACGTTACAGACCGTGTTCGATCACGTGACGTATCTAAGGCGCCTACTGTTCGATCACGTGACGTATCTAAGGCGCCTACTGTTCGATCACGTGACGTATCTAAAGGCGCCTACAGTTCACAGCAAACACACGGTAAATGTCGCAAAAACACATTTGTTAATTGTTACAATTTTAATGGTTGTACTAATTCAGAAACCTTTGCGGGCGTGCGCAGAACAACTCACCAAAGTTTAATCGCAATCGGATGAACGGTATAGGAACGCATACGACACAAACAAACAAACATATATTCCAATCAACAATACTCTAACATACTAATAAGTAATTTATAAATAATGTTTACAACAATGACATATAATATATACTAGACTTACTTCTCGGACAATCGGGTTCCAGCAAGGAACGTCCCCATTCACAATAATTTTGCTTTGTAGATTCATATGCATTCATTCTCTGAAATATCAAAGCTATTTAACCGTAAATCGTTTGTACACACTTCATCTTTATATTGTACGGCAACAGTGCGAAACTCGTTTTTGTGCACGCAATCTGCTCTTGGTATTCATGATTTATGAACTAGAAGCGTTAGAAATATTATATTTTAATCAAATAATCAAGGGTGCAAGAATAATTTATCAAACATTTTGTACATAATACGAATGGTCTTAATTTACACTTAACATTTCGAATACAATGCCAAGTTTACCATAGTAATCCCCATCATTGATCTTTAGAAATCGAAAAAAAGATGATGCACTTCAAATGCATGTGTAGCAAGAGAACGTTTAGCTAATTGGCGCTGTGCGTGATTGGTTTTGTAGGAACTAGACAATCTTCAATAAATGTCGATCTTTTGCAGTTCAACGGATACTTTAGGCAGAGCTCGTTTAAAACATGTGTAAAACAAACAAACAAACAACCAACTGAACTGCAAAATATGCTTTCTGAAATTATGCTGCAGATATATTGGTTATGACTCAGTATGACAGCCCTGTTTTATCTTTGCACAGTGGTATCCCTGGTCCATGTTAAATGTAGACGTAAGCACTAGAAGGTCAGTCATTGATTTAGTCTTTGTGGTGTAGTAAGTGCTGCAGATGTGATCATGGCTCGGTGCTTTCGAATTTTTAAACTGTTATTGACTTGAGTTATGCTGATACTATTGTTTAAGACGTCAATTTAGTCTTCACCAGTTTGTATAAAATGACTTAATTCCCACTCTTTAAATGCAGTGAGTGTATCCCAATGGATGTAAATCTTAATAACTGACCAGTTTCTCTGGTTTTGATAGGTTTCAGATGTCACGGGCCACTGTATTATGTTGACATATTGTGCTTAATATATATAACTTTCCTATGTTATTTTGTTTTAGAAGGTCAAAGTTTTCTACGTGGATGTCCGTGTTTTATTGGAGCAGGTTTGACTACATCATTGTGACAAAACTTGTGCAGCTTTAGTCATAATTGACAGGTTCTGATTCAGTGTTGGAAGACCAGATAGCAGCTTTCATATTTATCAAATCATTTTGCAAATACTCATCAAATAAAATCTGTCCAATTTGTGATGTTTGTAATAACAAATCTAGTTGCAGAACACATAATGTCTCTTATGTGGCCAAAATAAAAATCATACTTTAAAAATCACTAACTCAATTAACATTTTCTATGTATTCGTATGCTGATTACGTTTATTTGTACGTATTATATGTACACACTCTGGATTACGAGCATTCATAGAAACGACATTTCTCTGATTAACCATGAATGGTCATTTACTGGGTGACCTGAAATTTGATATGCAGGATCTTTTCTAAATTTAGCATGAATTGTCAATTATTGGGTGGCCTGATGTTTGATATGCAGTACCGTTTATAAATTATATTTGTGGTACTTGTGATCTTGTTTATCTAGGAAGCTGGTCATTTATCAGGCATACGTATCGATCTAAAATATGAACGTTTATATCGATTCATTGATCAGAGAGTAAAACTTACGCGTTATCAGTGTTACCGGTATGAATATATAATGAAAACCAGCGGATATTTGTAATGATCAGCATTCATTAGGTTGTTTATTTTAAGAACTCGTGAAATATCTTATCCTAATAATCACTGAATATATTTAGTTTGGCTACTGATTTGAAATGAGAGATCGTAGCTGGTTATCTTTCCAATAGGTGGAGCCACAGCAAATCCAGTCCCTATATTTGGTTATCTACGGAGGATCTCTTTAGCCGGAATAATCTGTTGTTGATTAAACGAGCGATAAATAGTAGTCAAAGCTAGAATAATACTCGTATCAATGAAAACTAATATTGTATTATTTCATTATTAGCTGACTCAAAACATATACTATATTAGCACTACAAGACCCTAACATCACCGTTTGTCTTTTGTTTCCGTTTAATTAAAATAGTATATCTTACCAAGTTCGGTCTCCTTATGTTTACATGTTTAGTGTCAGTAATAATGTATGTATAGGATGTCTGAATAATTGAAAATAGATAATTTCACTTCTAACAATGTTGACATATATCATTGCACACACACGCGCAAACGTTCATTCTCTCTCTCTCTCTCTCTCTCTCGCTCTCTCTCTCTCTCGCAGTCTATTGTCAGTTTAAGCATGTTGCTATTTTGTTTACTTAGCTACTACTTGTTTTTATTTATGACTTTGCTAGTAATTTGCTAGCTTTGCCGTACAATGACGAATCATTGAGGTTTCCTTTGTATCAGTTATGAGTTGTATTTATGTAGAAAGACACTAGCGCGTTACTTTTATAACGAAATGGTCTGCGCGTCAACCATATTAAATGCAGGTGATGCTAGTTTGTCTCAGTTGGAGATACTAGGTCCTGCATAATTTCTACCTTAATTCCTAACTCATCTTTCTCATCTAAATCATTTCATCACATTGCACTCGTGATTTATCCCGTACATATACAAGTTTGTTTATGATTTCCGGCGATTGCAGGTCGTTCCTTAAGTATGCGATTCTTCATATGCCCATCAAATAGGGCGTATTTTCAATATAAGGATAACGAATTCTGAAACTGTCTTTCCAGGTTTATCCGAATAATGTTGGACTACACCAGAAGGATGATGATCAGGGAAGCACAATAGTTAACTTAAGCGACCAGGACAATAGACCACAAGAATTTACCCCGAACTCACAATTTCCACATAGCTCAGACTTGGGCAACATCGAGGTATTTGTATTAAAAGAATGTACTATTTGACAAAGAGATCTTTGGAACAGATATGAGACATGATAAATATTGTAATGTTTACCCTTGTTAAAATGCATACAAATACAGACTTGAAAGCATGATACAGCAACATCAATAACTTAGTTTAAGAGTTATTTTGATACTGGAACCGACTTGCACACCTGTTATATGTTCAAGCATAGTGAAGAAGAAAAATCATCGAGATTTTTTATAGAAGGAATATTGCAGAGTCCCTTGGTCATATAATTTGGAAGAAACGATCATATAGATAAAGTATCTCTTTGAAAATGTGCGATATATTGAAACTCTTTTCAATTTCAGAATGTGGCTATGACGTTGTTACTGATGTACGCACATGAGTATTTGAGACTGGTGTTTAACGGAAAGATCGAAAATCCAAAGGAAGATCGACACCTTCGTGATTATACGTGTCTTTGTCAGTATATTGAAAAAACGGATAAGAAGTTTCGGAAACTCGTAGACAAAACAAAATTATCCATGCAAAAAATTAAAGTATAAAACACAGCACAAAGAAAATACTTGATGCATTACTTCTGTAGTAATATTTAAGAATAATATTTATATGAAGACTGTATACTTTACTTGCTAGAACCTTCTGGACAGAGATTAGGTCCTTCAGATATTGATATAGAAAACATACATATTTATAACGGTGCAAACTCAAAACGGTTTCCATCGTTACAAGCTTAACAATCAATGTTCGTTAAGGGATTAAGCAACCTACTTACACATAGCAAACACTCAACACAAAATCTAAGAAAAGGTCTTAAATCCTACATATAAGAATCATTTGGGAGTGGAAAAGTTTAAGAACAAGAGATATACAAATAAAAATGTCGGAAAATGAAGACTGATGACTAATACTAAGATAAGACAGTAATAGGAGCTTAGATTCTTTTTATATCATTTAAAGTTTGAAAATGTAGTATCCAGTATCGACTGTTACCTCTATGTCGGTCCACACCAAGTTTTGTTAAGTCTGTATCATTTCTGCTGAATGTTCTGTCGAGTTGTAATTGTTTACGACTTTCGCGTTATGCTGTAAATGTGGATTTTTGTGATTATGCGTTCTCGTTCTGAAACCAACGGTTCACCAACATATTAAAGGATACTATCTATAAATATTGTACAAACGTGTGATATTATTATAGTGTGCAACAAAACGCATTTGTTATGCACGCACACTATAAAATTGTTTAATTAGATTTATAAATCCGGATTTTTAAATGAAAATAGTATTCGTCAATTGGTAGTTTCCGCGTACAAAATCGATTATTACGTATGTGTATCCCTTCTATTCAACGTTGCCATTCAAGTGTTTATGTCCCCAAGTAGATGTATATGTGATATATCTTGCAATCATGCTTTTATACAGCAAATATGGTGCACTGTGTTGCAAATGGATGTATCAGAGTGATGATGGGACTAAGGGAATCTTTCATTTTCGTAAAGACCCTCTTTACTAAAAAATAATACTATTGAAGCTGCGGGATCGAATAAGGTAAGGTATGGGAAAGTTGCACAATTTATGACGGATTATAGTCAATTTGGCCCAAAGACATTGCAGCCCAACTTAATAATAGTTGGAACAAGTTTTTTTTCTTCAAACAACAAGTAGATACTATGAGCAAAAACACAAACTGGCATATCTTGCTCGTTCCAATTAAAATATTTATACACATTTATTTGTTATGTTAACAAAATATATATGGATCTGCACAACGGCATCGTCAATTTAAGTCTTCTGGTCAGAGTATCAATATCGATGTATAAAACAATAAGACTTAAACACTTAACAGATACTATTCTACAGAATAAGTATTCATGTTTTTAAAGGTAGTTTAAAAAAGAAATTATAATATTTATATTTAGTTTTAGGCTTCAGTTTGGAACTGCTGCATATAATATACACTCGATTACACATGAAAGAGAGACAGAATTATGTTGAGCATTTGGTCAATGTTTTTTTGTTGCTTTCTGAAGCTCTTACCCGTCAGTTGTATTGTTTGTTTTATTTTTCAAGTTGTCTTAGTGTGTGTGCGTGCGTATATTGAAAACTTGCCATTACTAGTGAATATCGCCAATCGTATTTTGCTCATTTATTCCACACAAAAAAGAAAGGCAATAGTTTTATGTTCCATTTGAAAATACTATGAATGAAACTAACCTTACAATGTTATCTTTGATTCATTCGTCAATATCGTGCGAAATTTACTAACGAAATATGTAGTGGAGGCCAGCTTGTCTATGCATACTTACTGTATCACTTATTTCAGTTAACAAAATAAACAAAAAGACGTAGATATCATCTGATTGCTGTAATGCACCTATTATTCACGCACGAGACGTTACGAGGTGCAAACTGACCTAGATTGTATTGTATCCAGGTTAACTAAACGACTGTATCTCGCAAATAAAACAAAATCATTATGTTAAAATACATTTACGTTTCGCTGGAATAGGTTACAAAAATATTATTAAAGCACGTTGTTGTTGAGTATACTTGTTGTACTGCAAACATCACTTAGGATCACATAATGGCTAACGAATAGAAGACTGGGTGATGAATAAACAAAACTGGCAGCTAGCAATAAACTCCTTACTTAAAATTAACGACAGGATATCCACTATAAATATAGTATGTACAAAGCAAACCGGAAACTGACTTTTAGTATCTTTTAAGTCTGACTCATCGTATATCAACCTCCTGTCGATGCACGTCTAAACGAATCTCTGTCGGGCATATGTTTGCAAATTAGGCAAGGTTAGTCTTTGTCGCAGTACGTACCTATATCACTGGTCGCAGTACGTACCTATATTACTGGTATTGTGTGAAGATACATGGGCACGTACCAGATGGTCTTTAAGATGTTGATGTCACCGAACGTCTTGAAATATACCCTTCAGACATTCAGACGATTCACCATGGTGTCATTGCGTACACATGTACTTTTGTAGGTTTGGGGGTTTCTGGTGGAGTGTTACCACAAAGCGGATACTGTTGATGATGGTCTTGCTGTTTGTATGTTAAGAGGGGTCCTCAAGCGAGGAATCTTATGTTCTGAATGGGTTTTTCAGTGTAGGTCCTTCAGTATCGTTTCCTTTCTTAGGCGCCCCGTGAACTCTCTTGGACTGAAATAGCAAGATTAAGGTAAATGCGTTTGTTAATAATTCACAAAAAGTAAAGAAATCTTTTATTATGTGCTGCTTGTATCAGCTAATACAGGTCATTGAACCTCCAGGATGGTAGATGCGTATCAAAAAGCGATACTGGACCTGCTAGATGTAGTCATTGAAAAAGTATTTCTCGCAAAGATTAAACTCCATGCCATGATTTGTATAATTTTCAACACCATGCCTCAAGGTTGTTTCTTTAAGAAAATATGATGAAATAAATGGTATGTATAGAACAACAAAATGTTTGAAACTCTTAATATCGGTATTAAAGGCAGGCATTTAGAAAATATTTCTGGCAAAGATTACTCTAACCGTTATAGTATAAATTTGCACACTCACTAGTGTAGGAATATGTTTCTTGAACATAGTTCTTTAAATTAATGAACTATGGTCTTGAATTAAGGTAACATTTTAAAACAGATCTTTACTTGGAAAAGAATTAACACTTGAACAAATCGTGGCGTTGATGACCGTTATTGTTTTCTCTCAAAGATGACAATATATGCTATTGTGTGGCATAATTTCTCGACGCCATTAGCAAATATTCTACGTTAGTTTTCACCAACGGGACACATGTTTGTCATTGAAAGGAATATAAATAGTATTGACGATTGACGTTTCAGGTTACGTCTAAAAGGGAATAATTCATATATATTGGATTTATTCATGCAAGACTACATACTCTGGCACATATTACTACAAAGACAATTTTTCACTATTTTCCCGAGACCAAATCGATTAGAAGTTAGAAACTAGGAGTAAATTTCACAATTCATCAGAAATATATCTTCTAACATCCAATGTTGGCAAAATGGTTGATTTCAGAAACGAATGAAAAACGACAACAACCACATTCGCAAGATAATCTACGCGAAACTCGCTAACTACTGCAACTCCACTGGACCTTCACTCGCGTCCCTTGAGATGTTGCCGATTGAATCGAACATATATGGGATCGATACAGAGCGTACATGTAAAAACATATTGATAATGGTTTACAGTTGAAAACTCACTTGGCGTTCGTTCTAATGTTTACAAAAAGTCTTTTTAAAGCAGCCTTATTAAAACAACAGCCACGCATTAGTTTAGCAGGCTATGCCATTTTTGCGATAACATAATCCAATGTAAATATTCCGTAACTCTTTACATTTTGTCTTAGAATTGCAGTATTTCATTGGTAGTCCCATGTCTAACTTTACATGGATATAATGTATATTGTACATTTTGCAGATGGCGTTTATTGTCACTCAAGGGATGTCCTTCCTTTGTACCCAGTCTGAAATTATGTCAAAATATATTGGTTCTATGCATGAAAGGCAGGAGAATCCCTTCTATTGGCTTTAACAACACAACACTGTTTTAATAATTGCAACTTCAAAACATAAAATTTGCTTTTCTGTTTGTAAAACCGTTTATCTGTGCTTCTTTCATTCATTCTTCAGTTATCTTGTAAAGATTGCACATTTATTAAAGCATCTTCTGCATATAATAGATGTATACCTTGTATATTTGTTTGAGCCTTGCAACTTAGTGGATATATTATGGACCCAAAACATTGGCTTTGTCGCACATATAATTCCATAAGGTTATAAAAGAATCAACGAGGAAAATGACAATAATTATCTCCTGAAAAACGTACTTAGGACTTTTAATTTCGAGACAAATTTTGAATAATTGTGCTTATAATATAAGAATAAAACTTGCCGTTTACAATATTTCATCCAGCTGACAAGTATAATAAGGACCTTTTATAAATCCGATTAAGAAACAAAACTGTGTTTGTTTTCTGATTTCTAGAATGGATTTTATGGCATATAGTGCAAATATGACCAGTTGTGGAGTGCTTAGATGTACGTAAAATTATTTTGCAAAATCTACGAATGTAATTGACGCTTTGATTTGGTATAACTGAATGAGATATCTTGAAATGTTAAATTAGCAATGACTTTCATGGTGAGTCGAAATTCTGCTGCACATAAGATATATTTCAAAATCACCATAAGGCACGAATATATGATTATGTTTGTCTCGATTATCATTTTAAAAAGTGTAATGTAAGTACACATCGTCTTATCTTATTTAACTGAATTTGTTTTAATATCTTTACCACTTTTGTATACTCATGTTATTTTTATATCGTTTTTTTTTGCCTCATGAATCAATACGTAGTTTGGAAACTGAAAGGCAAAAATAGGTTGTGTACTTGTTCCAATATTATCGTTTTGAGTTTGAATGTGTACACATTTACTTTGGAAAATGATCTGACAAGTGTTCTTAACAACATTATTCCTACTTTTCTTTTTTATTGATGCGCATGAATATTGCAGAGTGGGAATGTTCTTGTATTTCTTTCTTCACTGCTTTCTAGTATTTAAGATAAATACATGCTATTTGTACATATCTCTAATATAGTACTGTTTGATTAATATCATGCCGTGTTGTATGTATAGCAATACCAATTTGGTATGCCACAGATGAATTATATACAAGTTGAAAAGTGTGTCATGTATAAACACAATTAATCAACATTTATACTATCGCCTTTGTTTAAGTTCTCAAAATTAAATCTCCAACAACAACAAAAATAGTTATGTAACATGCGCGCATTGTTATTTGTACGTATGAAGCGGGTTTATTTGGACAAAAATGTTAAATCGAAATTCCATTAATGTGCACCGAACAAAAGGCATTCGTTTGATCGAATAGAACGATATTTATTAATGTTATCCTAAATATGTGGACTAATTATGTTAATTATCGTCGGATGAAAATTGAATGTCTTTTTCACTGCTACTCTTATATCCCCACTTTTCTGCATTTAAATAAATCGCAATCTCGTATATCTACAAAATCTTCTTTGTCTAGTTTTATTTAATTTGCACATACCATAACATAATTTTTACAAAGCTACGTTAGTCTGGATGCAAAGGTGTACGTATGAGTGCGAGTGGATATTCCGCTAATGTTTTGACATCTATGTTCTTGTTTCTGATCTTTATTGCTGAGTTTTCTTGAATTAAAAAAGAGTTAGCTCTTTTCGATGCATTGTTTGGTGGCTGCGATAAACTGGTCTGTGATTAGTCTTGTACCATGAAAATTTGTCGTTCATGAGATACACTCTGCTTCCAAAGTAAATACTTTTGTTGAGACTACAACAGGTTTATCCAAGGTAGATGTACTTTCTGCTACAAAGTTGCGTCTTTGGTGAAATTATTTAACACACATGTACACAGATTATCCGTATTTGTATCTACCCGACACTGCAAATCCTATTTGCAATTTTGTTTTGTATTGCGCAAACAGAAGGATAATGATTGAGTGTATTGTTTTAGAATATAACACGTTGACCGAAATATAAAACTATATTCTACCTGTAATATGAACTGTAAAAGAAATTATGGAACCATACAGACGTAATTTAAATAATCGGTGTTTAAGTTATACGCAGAAGAATGCTGAGTGAATTATATGTGTGACCCGGTACTTGTGGTAAACGAGTATATGGGTTGAGGCTCTAGCAAACTACAACTTCTCCATCAGGTATAGAGCTGGCAAAAATAACGTTGAAGACGACAGCCTCTCTCTTTACCACAAATGTTTCCCGACATGAACAGTTGACGGATAAGACCCTAGCGAAATTCATTGACTTCAAGAGTAAGTGTTTTCGGCCCAGGGAGGAGGATATCCGGAGAGAAAATTCGTCCTTGCAGAGATTTTTTCCATGGATGGAACCGCCTTGTAGTTGGAAATGGCGATCTCTACAGAACCACCTCACTCGGTAGTCACTCGATGAGACAACTCGTGATCCCAGAATCATACTGCAACCTAGTAATGGTATCCACAACGATATAGGCCATTAAGGCAAGGAAAATACACACTTGTTAGCTAGGCAAAGGTTATATTCGCCTGGTAGTCTTTGCCGTAGTCTGACGGCTCACACTACAGCTAAATCCCTTTCTGAGCACTTCTTTCGATACTACGTTTACCCGGAAAGCTGACACAGCAATGAGTGACATAGCTTTGGGGGTAATATTATAAAGAAATTATGCAAATCAGGAAACATACGAAAGTCTCGAACCTCTCAGTTTCACCCACAGGTGAATGGTGCCTGCGATCGCTTCAACGGAACTCTCTTATAAATGATACGAACATATGAGGAAGAGCAAACACAAGGTTGGAAGTCTTATATTGCTCCATTGGTACACGCATATAATGCTGCTAAGAATGATTATTATCGCCGCATTTATTTATGCTTAGGTGGCACCCCCGGCTTTCTGTCGATGCCTATATGGGTACAACATCAAAGAGTGGTGAGGCCGCTGAAGAGTCTCACGCGTATGTGGAGAAACTGAAAGACAGACTCCAATTTCCTTATACGTCTGCGACGAGGGAGTCGAGCAATAGCCATAGAAAGAACAAGATTCATTAAAAGATGTCCGAGAGTCCAAACTTGAAGTAGAAGACCGAGTCTTACTGCGCTAGGTTGGACTCAAAGAGAAACAAAATCAGGCGATAAATGGTCTAAGGCTGTATATTAGGTGATATCAATCCCCAATTTAGACATGCCTATGTACAAGATAAAAAGAGTCGACGGTTCGAAATCTACGCGTACATTGCATCGTAATATGCCTTTGCCCTTTGACTGCCCTCCTTGTGATTCAGTCCTCACGTAACAGTTTCGGAAGAAATCGGGTATACCAAGGATTATCCCTTTGGAGTCCAGCTCGGAATCTTTGAGTTCTGACTCGGACTCCGACCAGTATGTTATACCACAAAGATGAACTGTTTGGGCAAGGAAGGATAATGATCAATTCCGTGAAAACTCTACACTAAATGTCTTTGATAGTTGACCACCATCTATTACCGATTCCCATACTAGTCAGCATCTTGAAAGTGTAAACATTTAAACCAGAATGTATAGACAATAAGGCAGTAGTTTAAACGAACACGCGAGTCATTTTACTGCTCCCTTACGCGTCTCACGAAAGAGTACTCAGTTCACTCCTCGTGAGATATCAGCCAACAAGTCGGTCCAAAGCCCGACCAAATTACAGAAGGACCCAGACCGCCAGTCTGTGAGGTTGATCCTAAAGTACACAGATGTACATTGAACAGACTTGTCTTTAATTATTCAACTTTTCCAGATGAATATGTTTTCCGAATTATCACAGAAAGTGGAGGAGGATTAAACACAAGGGGTATTAATATTAATGCTCATTTGTTTACATAGATCTTTTCTTGGTTAATATTAGCGTGTTCTTTCTCTATACTGTAATACTAATAATGCGCTTATTTCCAAGGCGAATCCCGTTGATTGGGAAGCTTCATATTTTACCGTTACCATCATCTTACTATTTTACTTTGAACTATTTGGTTTTCTTTATCGCTGTTCGATATCAAACCTTTTAGTATTTTTAAAAATGTATAAATAAAACCTATTGTATGGCGCTAAATAGCCTAAATGTGCTGGTGCGCAGTTAAAAATCAATCAATCAATCAATGAAAAGCGGAGGGGATCACATCACATAAACGACAGACGCCACTAAGTTGAATACTTTATTTCTACACACGACTTGTGTTCAATATTACACTAAATCGCCGACATATTTACACCCAGGAACGGGTAAATACACGCGTATAGCGTTGAAATTTTGCACTTTTTCGCTGCTTTTGGACTATGAATGGAAATTCGCTGATGGCCTTCACTGCAGTGATTACTTTCCAATCTTCCTTACAAATATCAACTCTACAATTGATGACGCAATTCCACAATGGAATATAATGAAGTCCGACTGGGCTACGTTTGAAACAAAAATAACACCGTTAATAACAGTCGTAAAAATTGTGAAAGACTATCTAGTTATATTTAAAAATAGTGATTGAGAAAAATAAAACTATCATATATAAATGGAGCAAAATTTTTCCCAATATCATAAATTACGAACCATCTCGTCATGGTGTAATTAAACACTGTCGAGGAAAAAAAGTCGGTTATCTAATAAAATATTTTGCTGCGAGATAGAAACATTATCACTCTCATGAATTTATTAATTTATTGGGGGGTACTCGAAGACGGTCTTGTGATCGATCATATCAACGGCAATAAATTGGATAATATTTTTGATAATCTGAGAGCTATTACACAGAGTTAGAATAACGAATTTGTTTGAACTGGAAAATATACAAATTTCCAAGGGCTGCTAAATCTATAAATAAAGAGAATGTTGAAGAAATAATATTTCAATCAATAAATGCAGATGGCAAATATTTTGATATTGGCATACCTTCGGTACAATTTGTCGCAAAAAATAGTACTAAATCAGCATTTTCGGATAAATATAACAAACAGAAAATAATATTTCGTTATTTTGAAGAAAGAAATATGCGGTAGTTGCTACTAATGTTATAATTACCATTTAATTTTTGTTATATTCTAAATCTGACCTTTTCATCGTTGATAATTTCAGCATTGCTAAAAGGAAATAACTCTTTAAGGATACGTTGCGCGATTCGAGTTACTTTCCTTAATTTATTTAGTTTTAAATAAATTACATCTTTTGGGGTTATTTTTCTCCCCATCATGTTGCTAAATATAACCAAATCAGTATTTTCAAAACAAAGGTATCTTACTGAGTATAATATAACACTTTGGGAAACATAACACATTGTAAGACAGAAATTATTTGGCAATGGTCGTCATTGGATTAGGTCTAATACAAAAATCCCTATCAAGGGCAATAACTCTAATATGACTGTGTGTAAAACATTAATATTTCGTGTATTTTACAACCATTTTCACATTTGAATTAACTCTTTTTTGGTTCTTTCTTTTTGGCAATTTTAAACTAAAATTATCTTTATTTTTATGAATCTTTTAGATTTATTGCTTCATCTAGAATTTGTCCGCAATAATAATTAATAAAAATACAGCTAGTACAACTTAGAAATAGACCACGCAAAATTGCGTGAGCTACACTTGGATAGATATTATTATTTAGCTTATACTGCATATAACACGCTTTGTAATTGGGGTCCTCACATTAATTGCTCGAATGTGAACAGACAAGCACACTTCCCCACCATATCATATTTGAGTGTGTTTTACGCTTTTTTTATATTTTTGTATGTTTAATGTTTGTTTTTGTTTTTTGTTGTTTTGTTGTCGGGGATGGGCGGTGCTTGTCCGTTGTAAGTAGAGAAGGCCCCTTGTATGTAGTGTGCATACTATAGAATCAGCTTAATGTTGTGTGGTTCCTAAGATAAGATAGAATTAATGTGGTGTTGTGATTTGAAAATAGAATTAAGATTATATATGTATCTTCTAAACTTTACTAGAACGTCTTTTGCCAATCTATGAGTACACACGCGGGTTGTGTTGTGTAAATATTTTGTTTATTTTAAATATTTGTATTTATTATATAATAACTACAAAATTATTAATGATATTATTTCGGCAATTAAAAATTACACCATGACGGTATAAATATATCTGATCAACTAAAACCTGAAAAGAATTATTTCTTATTGGTAATTATTGAAACAACAAGCATTTGAAGATAGATATACACTGCCAGCAGAATACTGGTTCATAAAGCTAATTCAACAAGGTATTTTTCAATCCTAGTCTACAATTAAAAAAGTAGAAGTGAATGCATTCGTATCCCTCTCACACACGATTAACAAAATTGTATCAGAATTATTGAACGAATACAAACAAAAACACTGATAACACTTGTAGAAGACAATTAAGGAATATTATGTCAGCGAGAGACGAAGTCCTAGATGATGTCAAAGGTGATTATGAAAGTGAAAACAAAAACAGCAACGAAGTCCTTGACGAAAACAGAGGTGATTAAATCCAAGCGTTTAATTTATTCTGATAATAATATTTATCTTTTTATTTTTGTATTATACCTTATAGTATTTGTTATACACTTTTGTCCTGTTTTTTTATTAAAGTTTCATGATTGTAGTACTATTTTACACTATCAAATTATACAATCTGAATGCCTTGACTGTATCACTAATTATCCTTAAAAATTATAAAATCTAACTGGTTTGACTTTATTAAGCTTTATTACCATATACCCCACCAAATTATGAAATCAGTTAAAAATAATACAAGTGTTTTTCGGATAATACATTTTTGATAATAGTATGTTTTTGTATTATCATTGGCGACTTTGTCTCGGGAGACCATGCGGATAGCGCTCTTAGGGTGTCGTCTGTCTCTGGGTTGTTGGCATCGTCTGTTGTGGCTGTGCAAGCCTATGCGCGTGTGTCAGTACCTCTTGCACTTTTTGTTTTGTATTATACTTGATAATATTTATTATACACTATTTTTCTGTGTTTAGTATTGTTTTTTATGTTGGTTTGCATTATTTTAAGTACCGAAAACCTTATCAAATTATAAAATCAGTGAAGAATAATATACTATTCAGTCTGATAATAATAGTTATTATGTAATATTCTGTTTTCGGAGAGATTTTCATTATTGTAAGTACCATATACGCCATTAAATTATAATATCTGAATTATTTTCATTATTTTACGAACATTAAATCCCATCAAATTATAAAATCTGCTTTTACTTTGTTTAGTTCTTTTTGGTCATCAAATTATGAAATCAGTGAAGAGAAGAATTATAAAATTTGTAATTGTCTGTCTTTCAGTAGGATTTGCATTATTTTAATGCTATTTACTCTATCAAGTTATAGCATAAGACTGCCTTGACTTTTGTCAAGATGTAGTACCTAGCATCACATCAAATTATTAAATCAGACTTATAATTATTATTTTTAGTTACATTTTACGTAAAATATGAACAAGAATCAGTAAAAACCATAAGTTCTGTTATGAATCTATAAGACATATTTGCTATTATATAATGTTTGAATGATATTAGATTTCATGAAGAAAGTAAATCTTTATTTTAAACTATAACTTGTATACCATTACCTAGAGCATTTTATCTAATGTAAATACCGCCCCTTATTTCCAACATATTTTCATCTGTACTCATCAACATACACCATTTACATCTCCCGTTCATTGGGAAGATTCATATTTTACTGTTACTAACATCTTACCATTTTATGATGAACTATTTGGTTTTTGATATTAGTAGGTCGATATTAAACATTTTAGTATTTTTAAAAATGTATACATACAACCTATTGTATGGCGCTAAATAACCTAAAAGTGATGATGCACCGTTAAAAATCAATCAATCAATCCATCAAATATACCTTCTACCATTTTGTTAGGTAATTCTGCTTCTCTTCTTCAGCAGTTTTAAGTTCTTGAATAACATTATTTGTACATGCATCAGTCAGTTTAGTAGTATTTCGTTTTATTTGGGGTTTTGATGCAAGATCTCATTCAGTAGGAACTTCGCCAATATCTGCAGGTTGTGAGGCAGCTATTTTAGTTGGAAGATCTTGCAAAATCCCTTTTGTTTTTGTAGTTCTTCTCGCTATCTTTTCAGTTTCAGTCGCTTCTACAACTCTTTCAATAACTTGTGTAATTGGTTTAAATACTTATTCTGTGTCTTATGCAAATTCAACTTGAGCTTTTTTACGTTATGGTAGTTTTTCAAGGACAGATTCACGAACAGGAAGAAATTTTGTTATTCCTTCTAGTTGTTTTCAATCTAATCTAGCTGTGTAAGTTTCCTTAGCTGTTGGTATTATTTAATCATCAATGATTTAATTACTCAAACCTAAACAGCAGCAGGCAGGGTGCGATTTCAGGAAAACGTCAGGCGGGTAAACAAAATATACAAAGTTTGAGAAACAAATCCCACTAACGACTAATATATTTACAACAAAAACTTAACCGAATAAGAGAAACTCGGTAAGTTATATTATTTGGTTTGACGATAATTACCTTATATTTCTTTATTTTCGTTAAAAGCTTAATTTTTTTAGAAAATGACGTTTCAACAAAAGCTCGGCTCACTCTCCCTGCTGATGCCGGAAACTTCATCAAGGAAGAAAGGTATGCTCATTTTTTTTATAAAAGAGTTGTCATAAAAATCTATTTATCGAACGCAACACACTGTCATCCAGTTTAAATTAAATTTTAAATTAATTATCATATTCTAAATGATCACACAAAGGAAGATACAAGAAAGGTTCAGGATGGCCAAATCCAGACAATGACCATTATACATTCGCCTTATTTTTATATTGCTGGAATGCACTTGATACCTCGACAAATCAGACTATAATATTATTTTATATTCAGTTCTGAGTGAGTATGCCTTAAATAACTATTCATATTTCTTGAATTTTGTAAATATGTATGACGGTACATGAACAGAGTCCTCTTGTTTGAGGCCGAGATAATACATGTAGGTCGAATTGGCAAATTAGAGTACATTTCCAAAATTATGAGAAAGAGACACCATCACATCAGGAAAGTTAAAATCATCAGACAAAAGGCAAACTATATGCACGTAGCCAAACACTCCATTAATAAGCGCAATCAACAAAATTAAAAAATAAGACAAGATTTTACAACACAAGGTAACTTATTTTGTGTATAAACATGAATATATTAGAATGCCCAATACCATCTCAGTTGGAACATCATCATATGATATACAGTATGTCACGGCAGGTTAAATCCATTAATAACATAAACGAATACATATGCTTGAAGTGGCAGGCATCGTGGAATGATGCAATGAATAAAAAATTTCACGCCATCAATCCAACCCTAGGAAAATGGACTCCTTCCTACAGAGTCATCCGTAGGGAGGAGGTAGTCATTGCTAGAATTCGAATTGGTCATACGTATATAAGCCACTCCAACATATTAAAAGGGGATGTTCCACCAGAGTTCGTTACTTGCAATGAACCATTCACTGTTAAACACTTTATAACAGTGTTTCGATCATCAACCTACGCGTGATAAGTAGTATAATGTTCATGACATGAAGGAACTTTTTGATACTATAAATATAATTCGCATTATAAACTTCCTGAAGGAAGTAAACATTAATTATAAATGATACCTTTAATGCCATCACATATAGCACTTTTATGTATTGTAAATACTGTTCCTTATTTTCAAGATCGTTTCATCCGTCTTCATTACCATACACCATTTTCATTCCCCGTTGATCGGAAAGCTTTATAGTTTACCATTACCATCTTACCGTTGTACTTTCAACTATTTGGCTTTTGATATCACTGGTCGATATAATAACGTTTACCTTTTTTAAAAAATGTTTTTACATATAACCTATTGGTTGGCGCTAAATAGCCTAACAATGATGGTCCGCTGTTAAAATACAATCAAGCAATCAATCAACGATTATTAAACATTTCTTCATGTGACGGGGGTAGGGTGGGTTGGGGGCTCAATATGCCTGATATATATCCCATTCACTGCATGTACAAACTGTGAAAACAAAAATAAATGTCAAGTTCAGTTCGTTGCTTTTCTAGATAGGCTATTTCCGTTTGAAGACAAGTACCAAGGTGATATTCTAGAACCCTACAAAAAAACCATGGAAGGACACGTGTAGAATGTTTGATAGACAATGATTGCATTTCATAGGAGTGCATTTATTCTATGGTACGTGGATTCCTTTAAAATTCTCTGTGCGATATGAGCACAGAATAAATCAATATTTCTCTTAGAGCCCTCTGTTTAAAATACTGACGACTTCATGCAAATTATTTGCAAGCCACAATAACCCAGCAAGAGCTCTCTATGCAATCCTGTATGCTGTAGAAAATAAGTGACTGCTTAAATATGAAAATAATATTTGATCAAGTAAAAGAAAGTGTTGATTGATATGATCTTAAAACTATTGATATCTACTTCGATTTATTATTGATCTTATTTGAAACACTTTACAAACGCTCAAGCGAAAACTCACCTGTTAATAATTTGTATTATGACCCGAAGTTAAAGATCTAAAGACACGAGTAACAATGACATAACCAATTGTTTACATTTTCATGAAAATCTTATTTTTTGTCCTTACGTAAGCACAATATTTCACTGAATTGAATGCATATGTCAGAATGTTTGGTCTGTTGGCAGATCCCTTTTTAGTTTCTCAGATAGGTTTTGTCGCGTCTGTCTCTGCTTTAGAAGAAAGATTAAAAATGTAAAAATTGACATTTTTTTATCAGAGAATCAAGCTGGGAACTAACTTGAGTACAACTGCACATTTATAATGTCAAGTTCAGACTTAATTCGTTTGCTAGATCAGCTTCAAACTAGACGGAAGTATCAGCCTCTCAGATCACTGAATTCCAGATAATAGTTTCTATAACGACTAAGGTTCCATTTGTGAAACCTGGTTGTGATATGAAGTGCTGGAATATCGTGAAACAAAATCGCTAGCCATATATTTCAGAGAACAACGCGTCTAGAAATGTTTAAAATGTCACTGACAGTTAAATCCTTGCGCTTAAATAATTTCGGATGATATCTTTGGAATCGTTAATGCAACAAACAAAAAACAATCAACTGAAAATTACTTTTAGGGATCATATCAAAGTTTAAAGTGCATACTTTGGAAATACAACATTGTATTGCAGTAATAGAGTAATCGTCGGTACAAAAATGCCTTCAAACGTTCCCTTTAGATTTCTTTCTATGTCTGTGCGTTTGCATGTGTGTGTGTGTGTTAAATATATTGCGACAACAAAACGTTTAGTAATGAATGACCTAGTTATATGAACGGCTTCTTTAGTCTACTTTCGAATGAAAAAGCCATTGTTGTACTTGTAACTTTTGCCGTTTTTGAAAACAAATTTGTTATTATTATTATTATTACTATTATTATTATTATTATTATTTCTGTTTCTATTTATGATGGGTAAATAAAAGCTAAATCTACACATATTTCATATTTTTGGTCTGACTATTAATCTTATGGGTAAGAGTGGATTGTTTTGGTTTCAAATTTGCATACTACACAATTCTGACATCTTGTTAAGGATTTAGCTCTTTCCCTAATAGTTTCAACCACCGTTCTTTGAAAATAAAAATGTTTTTAACATCACTTACCGTTTATACATTTGTTTACTGTAAATCTAATCTTTTACGTTTATTCAGTATAAACGTTGAATCCTATCTTCAATTTTCATTCAGATAATTTTCAGAAACATGAAAAACAAAATCATTCCTTCTGCCTAAGTATGGGATATGAAAGTTGTACCCTAGGGATAAAAATATGTTTTCTACACTCGACAAAGTCTCAGATAATAACACAAGTCTGACCATAATGGTTGATTTACACCGATGCCTAAGAAGAATTTTATTTTTAAAAAAGGGATCTAACTCTGAGGAACATGCAATAATTTTGGCAACATGTTTTCTTTTGCACCTAATCTATATGCATCACGCATGGATTTTGAAATGGACGATAATACCAAATTAATAATGACAGTTCTAATTAAAAACTAAAATTTAAGTCTCATCAATGCTCCATATTTGAGTCTCATCAATGTTTCATATGTGAGTCTCATCAGTGATATATATGTGAGTCTCGTTAATGTTCCATATGTAAGTTTCATCAATGTTTCATATATGTGTATCTTCACTGTTCCATGTGTGAGTCTCATTAACGATCTATATTTAAATCTTATAAATGGTCTCTATTTAAGTCTCATCAATATTCGATATGTTAGTCTCATCAATGTTTCATCTGTGAGTCTCATCGACGATATATATTTAAGTCTCATCCATATGTTAGTCTCATAATTGATCTATATTCAAGTCTCATCACTTATCTATATTTGAATCCCATCAATGATCAATATTTAAGTCTCATCAATGTTACATATATGAGTCTCATTAAAGGTCTATATGTGAGTCTCATCAATGATCTATATTTAAGTATCACCAATGTTCCATATGTGAGTCTCATTAATGATCTATAAGTGAGTATCATTAATGGTCTATATTTAAGTCTCATCAATTATATATATTTGAGTGTCATCAATGATCAATAGTTATGTCTCATCAATGTTCCATATATGAATCTCATCAATGATCTATATTTACGTCGCATCAATGATCTATATTTAAGTCTCATAAATATTCCATATGTGAGTCTCATCAATGATCTATACGTGAGTCTCATCAAAGTTCTATAAGTGAGTCTCATCAATGATGTATAGCTGAGTCTCATCAAAAATATATCTTAAGTCTCACCAATGGTTAATAAGTGAGTTTCATCAATGATATATAAGTATCATCAATGTTCCATATGTGAATCTAATAAATGATCTGTAGTTAAGTCTCATCACTGGCCTATATGCGAGTCTCATTATTCATCAATATTCTAGTTTCATCAATGATCAATATTTAAGACTCATTTAAGATCTATATTTGAGTGTCATCAATGATCCATATTTATGTCCATTCAATGATCTATATTTGAGTCCCATCAATGATTTATATTTGAGTCCCATCCATGATTCATGTGTGAGTGTCATCAGTGATTCATATTTGAGTGTCATCAAAGATCTATATTTTGTCGATAATGTGTCTTTTTGTATTTTAGAATAAAGGGATATTTTATCAAGTCTCACACTAATGTTATACACATAACACAAGTCTTACCTTTGCTACAAAACAAAGATCTTCAGTATCTCCGTTACGATCAATTCCACGTTTTCCACTTTTAATTAGGTGAGGGTCATTCCTGTATCATATCCAGCATCACTAAACAGAATATTGTGTTTAAATTAAACGCGATTACCGCCCACGTCTCTAATGATTAGTACGCCTAATGAGTTGAACATAAAAAATTAGGTTGCTGTAATATAAATGCCGTTTAATATGTATCCATACGGTAGTGGAATCAAGAGTAGTTACTCTAAAATTAAACGAGGCATTGCTTCTTACTGCTGGTGTCATTGTTATTATAATTTTATCTTGTAAAATCTGCAGATTGTGTTTTGTGGGTCATATTTATCCGCATTAAAGAAATCTGCCAGAGACCATAACTTTCATCTGAGGATTTCGATCATCGTAAATTGCATTGCCTACTAGACTATAATAGACTATTGGAACTTGTGTTAGTCTTGGAGTAATTGTATAATTTAAGTTAAAGATCAATCGTTTTTTGTATACACATATAACAGGTAACGATAGTTGCAGATGGATGTACGTTTTTTTAAAAACCTACAGCTAGCAGGTAACGTTAGGTAAGGAGGTACATACACAATAGGGATGACAAACAACTATATTTCATTAGGCATGATTTTCGGGGCGAAATGGCAATTTTTGCATTTCTAGAATATCGCAAGGGGTGTTTTTGGATATCCCCGCTTGCTGTAACAGGAGTTCTGCTTCACTTCGTTGTTTGCTCGGTTCGATCGTTGAATAGTTTTCCAGGCTCTTTTCCATTCTTCGGTCTTGTTCTTGTTGGCATACCTTTGTCCCACGACGATGGTACGGGATAAACACTTCTGATCTTGAGAATTGTTAATTCGTACGAGGCTTCGCTTAATGTTGCGAAGGTTGTCGACCAATAACACTTTTTTGCGTCTTGTCCCTTGGGGAAGAGAAACGTGGGTCATGAACAGTGTGGCTTTTCCATCGGTGATGTGAAACTTGTCGTTGGATTGTTGCACATGTTGAATTTTGTCGATGACTTTGAAAGGTGTTAACATGTGATGGGCTACTAAACTCGATCCAAACGGGAGACTTCAGATTATCGTGATGAATAGAAAGTCTCAAGCGATCGTCTTCTTTAGCTTGACATTGCTGTTTCAGTGTAGTTAACACAGAATCCCAAACCTCGGTAATGAACCATGCTGTATTCTCCAAAGGTATATTGGACTTGAAATCTTTAAACTTTACGGCGTACGTGTAAGCCGTAGTTCTAAATTTTTGAGAGGAACGCTTTTCCGTCTCACGAATGTGATAGTACTTTTCAGGGTTTACTAATGGAGGTGAACTTTGCTTGGACGTCGCTTGTCTGGGTGTGGATTCGGACTCACTCATGTCATCTTCAAAATCACTAGCATGAATTTGAGCCAAGACTTCAGCTACTGTGCGTGGCGATACATCACGTTTCTGTCTCTTACTGTCTTCTCCTTTCTCGACAACATGATGCGGTCGTTTCATCTTGTCTGCAAAACATTCAACTGACTACATTTTAAAGACCCCGACCCCTATATATTCATGTCCGATCCGTGTATATATAATGGGTCAGTGACTAACCTTTCAGTATTCATTTTATTCTCACATTGACCAGAACAATGGAAGAACCTACACAAGTTAAACTTCTCATCAGAGCTTTGCGTGGTGTCATACAAAAGTTTTCTTCCGATAAGCCTACGGACTACTCTCTCTCCTTTCGAGATAAAAGTCAAGATACTTGTTATATCTGTAAGAACAAAGGTCATTGGGCTACAGAATGTCCAGATCGTGACAAAATCAAAAAAGGTACCAGAAGAGACAAACGTCAAGATACATGTTATCATTGTAAAGAGAAAAGACACTGGTCTCCAAACTGCCCTAAGAAACAACAGCAGCAGGAGGAGGATGGGAAGAGGAATTCTGAACAGCAGGAGGAGGAGGAGGAAGAGTAACCCTCCCCAAGGTAGAATCCCAACACATTCACAAAGACAAGAAAAGAAGACGAAACCAAAGTGAGGAGGAAGAAGAAAAAGAAAATATCGTGACAGTAAATAAATTGAAAAAAAAACGGAAAGAGTGAGCAGAAGAAGCCTATGGAAAAAATGTAAGTGCCTCTTGGTTTTGATTTGATAGAATAAGAATCAATACTCACACTCCTACACTAACACTTACATCATAAGTTTAAAAAAATTAAACAGGACTTTTGAATTTTCATTGAATTAGGCAATTGAAATAGTATTTGAGTGGCCCTGAAAAGGACCGTTGGTGTTTTGTTTGTTTAAAACAAAACAAACTCAGAAACGTGACGTAACCATCTTTAGCTGTCTTAAGCCTTTGCCACAGCCCAGGCCTAGTTCTGGACTGGTGGTTCCTGTCAATGATTTGGTAGAAATCACTAAACATGGCATGGTAGACGTAGTCACAGATAGATGGGGTTGTTTAGCTCGATGTCTTTTTCTCTTCGGTCGTGATAAAGAAGTCTGATACGTTTGTTTCAGACTCCTTAACTCTGCTAAAATCTCTAAAATTACCGTCGTGACTGTTTGATTTTCACTATTCTCCTTCTGTCCTTGGTCTTCTTTCTTCTCTGTTGCTGCTACTGTTTATTCCTGGTGTTTCCTTCTTGCTTCTTATTCTTCCAGCTATTGAATAAGAAAAGCTTGTTCTTCGAATTTCTGTTGTTGTAAAAATCGCTCGAACACTTCTTTTTGTCTTTGCTTAAAATCATCCACGTGTACATAAGAAGAAGCAGAAGGTAACGAAGGTTCCGGAACAAATTCTTGTAAAGTTAGAAAATCCACAATATCCCAGTTAAAATCAACTTCTTTTGAATGTAGATTTGTATTGACTTTGGTAGTCACTGCTGTCCCATTATTTGCTGTCTCCACTACTGGCTCACCCCAGTTCATCGTCTTCTTACTGTCCGACATGATTGACAACTGTGTCGCATCGATTGACTGCGCACAGACGCTAGTACCTCTATATAGGGGAAGTGACGTCACATACTGCTCTTTTCCGATTGGATGACTGTGACTGACTATTGTAGCGCACGTTTGGATTGGTGAATACACTCAATCCGTTTGATCCGCTCTTCCCCTATACATAACTGGAGTTCACGGTACGCTTCAGCTGTTTCTCATCACAAAATGTGGACCAACCTAGAATCTTCTACTCTTGTTTCTACCATGCTGTTTCGTACTGACTTACCCATATATGTCAGATCATCGTGGACTATCACTCATATGACTGATACAACATTTTGGAAGAGAAGGATATATGTGGAGATGCAAGGTTTAAAGAGAGTTCTCCTATATGTCCCAACAGTGAGGAGAAGTTTAAGGAAGAGAAGAATATCTGTGAGATGCCTGCTGTGTTAACTAGATACTGTTAACATTACATATAAAGCCCCTTTTCAGAGAAACTCATATGCCTCGAAAAGATATTAACTTTCTTTGCCTTTATTTCTCTTGTCGCTAGACAGTCCCAAATACAAATATTTCCAATGTTCAATTTCCCTTGTCGCTATATAGACCCACTATGTTTAATTTCCCTTGTCGCTAGATAGGCCCAAATAGTTCCCATGTTAAATTCCCCTTGTCGCTATACAGGCCCACCATGTTAAATTTCCCTTGTCGCTATACGTACCCACCATGTCTTGTCGCCATATGTACCCAAGGCCTTTTTGACTGGATTTCCCATTGTCACTATATATCTTGTCGCCATACGTACCCAAGCCCTTTTCGACTGGATTTCCCATTGTCGCTATAGTGCCCCACATTACTACTTACGAAACATGCTTTAATGACGGGGCAATAAATTGAACTGCTAACTTCAACGTTCTAATTCACATCATATTCTCCTGATGTTAACATCTCTTCCAGTATTTGCAATGGTCATTGCCCTGATTTATACCAATCCGCTGATGTCAAGTCTTTTTTAAGCGGATAGACTGTTTAAGTTTCTAAATGGGGTGGGTGGGTGGTGGCGTAAATGCGACAAAACAATATTTTTTGTTCAGATTTATAGTATAAAAAGGACTATGTGTGTCATTCCTTGTTTTATTGAAACAAATGTATCTGGTGATGAATGCAAAAAAAAATATCACAATAAGAAAGATCAATTCAGACCCAGTTATTAAATCAGTTACATACAAGATACATGCAGTCAGATATGAACTAGTTCAATGATATGTACCTGTATAGTTAGCCTTGTAACTGCATGTGCATTATCCAAGGTTCCGATATGATGACCCTAGATAGAATTATCACATCTGAACCTTGTCTAACGACGTTGCGTAAATGAGTCATAACTGTTTAAAGACTGCATAAGTGGTTCTCAACGAAGTGTAAATTCAATTTTTTGTTTTCTTGTTTGTTTCTCTTTCAAACATAAGCGGTGATCTTCTGGAAATGAATTGCCCATACCTCAGAGGATAATATTTCATGTTGGACACCGTAGGATAAATTTACTTTGTTCAAGCGAAGATCAGCAAAGCTTCAACGTAAGTTTGTTCTGATTTCTTTGGATTGCGAACAATTGAGTGTGCTGCAATGTAGGAACCAGCAACAATTACGTTCTTTCAGACCAAGAAGAAGACTGCCATTACTGAAACATTGTGCGATGCATTTTCTGTTTGCCATCCTTTTCTCTTCACTGGGGATTGCTCTTGTGATAGATAGGTGCAAAGCATATCAGCATCCAAACTGTACATAAGGACTATGTTTCATATAAAAAACTACATGATACCTGAATGAATCAGTGCTTGTATCAGGTAAATATTTAGTACATAAGTTGAACTCTGACAATTATGATACTTGTATTACAATGGAGAGAATACAAACCCTGAACTTTTTTTTAGACCTGCCTCATCACCTTTACCAATTTGTTTCTTTTCATGGAACATAATTGATTATGTTGATGCTCCGTTAAAAAGACCACTATATAATAAAAGTATAATTTTACAAAGTAAAATATGAAAGTAATCCATCCACATGTGAATTACAGAGTTATTTTTCTTTTGAGTCACAGTGGTTCGGTAGTTTGAATACATGGGCTGCGACCAGAGTCATGCAGGTGAATCATGCTATCATATCAGTCAAGATCAGATATCTGCATATGTTTCTGGTTGAGGCACTATACTTTTAAGTTTCATAGTACCATATAACCATCATGTTTTGATAATGTAAAACACCAAACAAACAAAAGCCCGTTGGGTTATTAAATGTATTATTTTCAACTGTGAAAGTGTAACTTACTAAATAAATGATTTATGTCATTCACATAAATAATGTTTTAAAATTTAAAAAAAATAATATAAGGTTTCTTTGAAATGGTTCGTGAAGTCATTTGCGAATATGAAGACGCCATTATAACATGGAGTAATATAGTCTGGTTCCCTGCTTAGTATGCTCCCATGCGTTGTACTCCGCTATAGGTATAAAGGTAACAATTGCGCAAGTCCAAGTAGGTGGAGCTTATAGTGTAGGGAACATTGCAATCAGAAATAAACAACAACACTAGCTATGAATGGTGGATTATGTAAAAGTTGTACTTTCTGTTAGGCTTAAAAAAATGTTTAGCCTCTTGGCAACATATGAATTTATGCTAATTTTTATATAGATCATGTTTTGTATTTTTTATGATTTTTTGAATATGTGATGCACATGACTGAAAATATGTATGTTGTGACTAGATAACTCATACCACTGTCTAGTTCCAGCAGAGTTATCTCTCTTAAATGCAATGGAGTACCTGATTTTGTCATCATCAAATTGACAATATAACGTTGTTCTATATAACAGTGTGGGAGATGCGTCCTAAATTAGGATAGAAAATATATGTATCTCTATAAATATTAGCATTGAGGTCTATGGAAAAACAATTGGTACCGTGATACGTATACTAAGTCAGGCGAACGCCGACGCCATATTGTCACGTGATCAGAACAAATGGCCTCACCAAGAGAGATATCGGTTATCTAACCGTGGCACATTTATTGCTTTAATAAAATTAAATTGCTTTAATATTCTGTTTGTTAGTGACACAATGCGAATTTTACTATTACTTTCGATTTGAAATATAACAGTCACTGTCTTGTGTTAAAGCTTAACTAGCAAATCGGCTACGTAGGTATTTTTACAAATATTTATACAATTAGGCGACGACGAAGTATAGGGATACACACAACAATTTTTGTAAAAAATTGCACCTTTCCCACTGGATTATCTCAAAAATCATATTTCCAATCGATTCCTTGATAAAGTTTACGTCGAAATTGATATGAGGTTATGTACGGCGGCTTCATATTTTCAATAGATTTAGACGAAAATATCTTCCCCATTTTACCAGTGGTGAGGGTAACGATTATTTCGCAAATAATGTACATTTTACACTACGTTATCTAAAATATTTAAGTTGCAATTAATTCCTTGACCAAATTTATATAAAGATGTATATATCGTTTTCCATGACAGCCCACATTTTGTCAAATATTATGATCAATATAACAACCCTCTTCTACGACGGGTCGAAAGTGACATTTTGTCAAATATTGCACATTTCGACTGCATCAAGTACGATATTTCATTTGCTATCGATTACTTGATAATTATTATGTCGGACATTGCATACGGTGGTAGATGATATCCTTTATTATCCATAGGTTGATATCAATTCCCTTAAATGAAACAAAAAGGGGGAGTGGCAAATATTGCCAAAGATGGAATATTTTAGATATCATCGTCTCAATGTTCCATTTTAAATCAATTGCTTGATCAATTTTACATTGATATTGATGTATGGATGAACATGACAAGCCACATTTTGTGAAAGATTAAGACCAAAATACCAAGATTTCTGTCAGTTCCATTTCAAATTGATTTCATGAAAGAAAGTGGCATAGCATCCCCTACAACCTGGGGTGGTGGTGAAGGGGTCTAAAATACCATCATACAGATTTTATTGGGAGTGTGCCCTATCAATAAATCTTTGGAAGAGTATTAGCCAAATTTATTGCCACATCACTTATATTGATACTGTATATCACATACAGTAAAACCTGTCTTGAGAGACCACAATGACTATGCACATATTTATATCGTGTTATGACCTGTTATGAAAGACCACTTGTCTTGACAGACTATTATTTTTTGGCAGAAGGGGTGGTCTTTCAAGACAGTTTCTACTTTATTACCGTAAATATATTCTATTCATTAACAAGGGACATTAATTGCCTCCACATGATACAAATTTAATGTGCTACTGTGTTGCAAGATTTCTAAAATAAACAATGAACTGATTTCATTTACATGCTTGGTAAGATTCTTCAAAAGTCACTCAATATATCATCATAACTGAAAGACAATGCTAGTACATTTAATATTAAGCACTGTACAGAAGTTTACATTTCATTATCACTAATTTGATTTGCTTCCATAATTAATGTTATTTTCATTATTTAGTTTCTAAAATTCCAAAACTTAGTATAAACTTAATTTTAGGTATCAATGTAATGAAGATGCGTTATTAAGGCTAACATTGTAGACAAGTTGAGACCGATGTTTCATATTTATTTTGTACTTTTCATCATTACTGAAGTATGACTTTAAATTGAACAGTATTTTCATTTCTTATACTGTGTTGTTATATTTAAATATAAAATCCAATAAAACACACTGACATGTTCATTAAAGCAATCACCGAATCTTGTATGATTAAATATGAACAGTAATAACTCTCGAGTTACTTCGATTTAAATGGAACGGTATCAAATAAACACATGCACATGTGACTTTCTTAGTTTCTCTTTTTCATGTGTCATTGTCATGTTCTGATAACTGAATACATATAGTTATATGCAAATGTGATACATATTTGAATTTATGCAATTGTATATATATATATATATATATATATATATATATATATATATATATATATATATATATATATATATATATATATATATATATATATATATATGAAAAGAAAAAAACTTGAACATGGCATCATGTCTTTTGATTGTTTTGTGTGTGTATATATCTCAAATGAGTTCATTAATAAGAAATAAGTTGTGTAACATTCCTATCAACTGATTCAAAAGGATTCAAGAAGAAGTATTAATTATACTTGTGTTATGATTAACATCAACTTAAACACACATTCTGCGTACACTTTGTAAAATATTAGTACTGAAACACATATCAGCCTATAAAGATGCATGTAGTTTTCATGATAATTATTAAAAATGCATCAACAGAATATTGCTCAAACTTGGTTAAGTGTTAATCAGTGAAGTATATGTATGAGATACGTCTATGTTTGGTCCTTTTGAAGCATACAGGGTTTCTACTTAAGATGTGCCAGAGAAAGGAAAACTAAAAAGGTAGTAAGAATGAAAATTTTCTATGGATTTTTTTCTCAACATCAACATATTTCAACTAAACTGGATGACACATATACATGTACATTGTATGGTCTTTATTATCTTTTATCATTCAGATAGTAATGGTATCTTCCAAAACACACACACACACACACACACACACACACAAACACAAACATACACACACTCACCTCTTAACAAACTTGCTTCAAATAAATTGAGATAGATTTTACTGACAGTAAAAATCACAATATTTTAATGACATGTTATTTGTATAAATGTTTCAGAAGACACAGTGAATAAATAGCTTCTTAATATGATTGCTGACTGGAAAATATTTTTTAATCACATGTACACTTATTGATATATTGCAACCTTCATATACATGGTTGTTTGCCATTACATAATCACATGTACACTTAATGATATATAGCAACCTTCATAACTTTCCCTACTTGCTGCCAAGACTGGTCACAACTACTGATGTCTAGATTATGATTATTTTAAAAGGATGAGAATTCAATGTCTGTTTTAGTGTTGGTCTAAAGTAAGAGATTCCTCTGACTTTAAGGAAAGACGAATCATAGCTTAACAAAACGTGCAAGTAGCAATAACATCTTCTGAAAAAAAAAATAATAATTCCAAGATGCACTATTTGACTAAATAATATGCTGAGTGCTAGCTTCCTAATTAAGTTTTCAAGCACTGAAAACAATTGGGGATACAATGTTTTACAATGTTTAAAACCTTGAAAATTCAGAACGTATGCCATGGATAGTCATTAAGTTAAACTGTTGGAATATTGAAATCATAACAATACATAACAATCTATAATAACTTAGACCTTTTCATGAGTCTGTTCATTTCTCATAGTGATATCTATTAACTTCTGTACAAGTGATAATTCCACAAACCTCTTGTTCATAAGTATTGAGTATACAAGTTCTAACTTGGGCAGAAGTGACCTAATAGGTTGAATCATGCCGAGTTTGCCTGTTGGCAATGCTACTGCTAGTAATACTTCAGCCAATATAGGGTTACTGAGAAAAAATTCTGTGTATATATCATTCCATGAAAAGGCAGTTAAATCCCGATTAGGATATAAGATGCTGCTTTCATCCCTTATACATTTGGAAGATGCTTTTTGTTCAACTTCCCAAATAAGTAACATCTTTACAGATTTTCTGAGTGACTCACTATTTAACACAGTCTCAGCAATTATTTCAGTGGAAGTATATAGAGCAGCATGCAGCAATGTTCCTCTTTTAGATAGAGTTACATCATCAAATAATGATAATCTTGTATCTGATAATTTGGTAGCTAATATTTCCACTTCATTTTTTGAAGTTGGGAATTTATCACGTACAGAAATATAGCTCCACTCTCTTTCAGTTTATGTGAAATAGAGATATGTAAAGATCAAATAATACATATATCATGTTTTTTAAAATTAATATTAAAAATATGGAAAAAAAAAAGATTTTAGTTTAACATCCTTTTCTGATTTTGGGCTTCAGTGCATGTTAATTTTTTATATCCACAGACTGCCATTAAGTGTCAAAGATTTTGAATTATTATATAACAATTTATTGATATTTGTCTATATTTAATTTAAACTCACAATGCCAGCTCAAGAACCTACCTTCTCAATTGTCTCTACCTCAAACTATGTATTACAGTGTGATGTTTTTTAAACAATTGTAAAACCTCATATTTAATACCTTATGTCCAAGACTGGTAAAACTGGGTCTATTTGTGTAGATATCGTACTGAGTCGATGCTTCATTTTTTCTTGAACTGATGGACACGTCACTAATTGTGGTGATTTTTAAAACACACACCATACCCATTCAGTGCAAAACATACAAGGGTTACACACACACACACACACACACACACACACACACACACACACACACACACAAGCTATATTACTGTATATGCTACAACCAAATAATCAAAATCATTTGGCTAAAAAGGTAAGTGGAGTTTCACTAAAAAAAAATTCACTAAAATATCCACATCAATTTATTTTCATAGCCTTATTTACATGAAAATAGTAGACAAACACTTCCAGGTGGCCATATTGTTTGCTTGGGTGTGTTTGATTTATTGTTGTTGCTATGAACTTATTGCCATTTCTCAGTTAACCTAAGAAAACCCTGGGAAGAACTACCAACCCATGGGAAGCTACTGGCAAGCGTCCTCACCCACATCGTACAAGCAAGACTTGAACTTAACACCAAATTCCATTATTTTTGTATAGTGTGGCCTTGGCTTTAATGACTTGGCATGCACTAAAAAAGTTTAATTACTTAACAATATCAATTAATTAGCTCTAAATGTAAATCCTTATTATGGCACTTATGCTTCAGAATCATTGACAACAAGAACTGAAAAAGGCTAATAATGCCTGACCTATGGCAAGTTGCTCATAATGCCTGACCCATGACAAGTGGCACATAATGTCTGACCCATGATGAGTGGCTTATAATGCCTGACCTATGGCAAGTGGTTCATAATGCCTGACATGGCAGGTGGATCTCAATGCCTGACTAATGGCAAGTGGCTAATAATGCCTACCTATGGCAAGTGGCTAATAATGCCTACCTGTGGCAAGAGGATAAAAATGCCTGACCTATGACATATGGCAAATAATGCCTAACATATGGCATGTGGCTGATAATGCCTGAACTATGGCAAGTGGCTAATAATGCTTGACCTATGACAAGTGACAAATAATGCCAAACATGATTCAAAGATAATGAAATATATTAAATGGGGTAATGCCACGAACATTTTCTTTGAACTATCAACCTTTGGATTTCTGATAATCTAGCATATACTTTTTGCCACACAAATTCCAGAAAATGAAGCCACGCCAATTATGATGCGCTAAACTAAGACTATTCACCAGTTTTAGCAATTAGAAAGTCATGGGCCTTTAAAACAAAAGACCTCGACAAAGTATGAAGTATACAACCAAACCAAGCTGACAATAAAAACTAATATTTCCTAATCAAAGACCTTTTAATAAAATATTTTAAAATCACAATATGTCTCATAATTATCTGTCATGCTAGTTAATGGAATGCATTCAATTTAAGTATACTGCTTCAGAGTTTGTGCCAGTACAGTTAAAAGGTAGGTAGTGTTAAGATCCAAAGATATTCGTATTCTGTATATATTTTGCTAAATGTAACCTGATTTTACAATGCCAGTAGTTTGGAAAATGTAATGTGCACACTCCTCCCAGAATTTGTTAACATTTGCTGATGGTATCCCATGCTCCTCCACAAACTCTATCATTGCTAACTTCTCTTCTTTGATCAATTTCTTGTATGATCTATTTTGGTCTGGGGACTGGAATCAATAAACATTTATGAGCTATAATGTTGGAAATTAACTGTAAGTACAAGTTGGTACTTGTTATATAAATCTTAGACTATGTAACAAATACTTTAATCAAGAATTAGGAAAGACAAATAACTATTAGTTAATTACCTATGGCTACTTAATAATGCAAATATTTACCTATTGTCTTCATTTTCAATCCTTAATGTTACAAGGCTGCTAATTGCATAATAATGTAAGAAAATTACCTGCTAACAACTATTATAAGAAACAAAACAAAACACTAGAATATATAATGAAAAAAATACTGGATGACAAGCTAAAAGCCAGTAAAATATGTGCTTATATGTCATTTATATATCAATGTAAAAACACATGATGTCATAAAATACAATACATTGGTCCTGCCATACAGTAAATATAAGTGTTACACTGTGTTTGATATATGCCTATAATAATAGCAATGGTAAACATTCATATATAATCAGTGATTATATTTTTTTAAATTACAGAACTACAGAATAATTATAAATACTTTTTATATTCCCATGTGTACCTTACAAGTGCATAAATAAAGATAAACAATTGACTTTAATTAATACTTATTTACTTGTCTTACTGATGAGTTAAATACAAAAACGTCATGTATAGATTTAAGAGAATATCTGTTTCACTTTCGTAACATATCTGATTATAAGTATCAACATGAAATGAGCATCTCTTTAAACAAGGTCTTGAATGTAAATCTTGAGGATAGACATTCAGAATTTTTGCAAAGTTAATCAGTACATAATATTGCCAAGTGCAAATGTAAATAGATATTATAATATACCTATAACTGTCCGCGCTTCTCTATCTGCACAGGAGTCCTTCTTGTTGGTGATGACCTCTGTCTTTTACAATAGGTGTGGAAGCTAGAATGACACTCCATTGTATAAAACAAAATTGAACATTTCAAGAAACATGTTTTTTAATTTTTATTATCGTTTGGTATCAAAGAATCAATTGAGTGTATTTTTAAATGACACAATAATTAATACTGGTATTAATTTTGTAACAATTTTATATTGTAAACGAAATGTATAATATAATATATAGATATAATAAAGATATTTTTGAAAGCATCTTTTATGATAAATGCTTCACATATCTTGTGTTATTGTCCGTCATTAAACATACAATGTTAAATTTAAGTTCCCTTAAAAATGGATATTTATTTAACTTAATTAATACCATGAAGATTTCTTTATAAACTTTGGGTCGTATGTATTGTTTAATTTAATAATTGATTTTTAAAAAAAATAAGCCCATGTAAACACAGAACACGAGAGCAAATAAGATTTGACCAATTTGGTACATTTTGGTTGAATCAGTCAAAATGAGATAATTGAGATTTTTCATTCTATACTCAATCTCAATCCAAGCCTCCAGCAAACACTCGTAAATGAAGGCTAGTGTTTTGGTTTTAATAAGTGCTAGCTACACATAAACAGAGGAATCCTTATGAAGTTTCTATAATCATATCTGGTCATTTACAGGTTAAGTAACTAATCAGGTTGACTATGCATCACAAAATTTAAGGAACTGCTGGGACGGTGAGGTTTGATCATTGGTGGAAACATTGGTACATGCCAGTATACAGGAAAGTCAAGCGACAATGTAGTAAAAAAGAATATATTACTATAAGTAATCTTATTCATGCGGGAAATAATAATTCTGGACATTGCAAGATAATACAGCCATATGTGGCCACACATATCAACTACAGGTACCAATACATCCTATATCATAAACTAAATGTGAAATTCTGATCCCCAAAAGTTGTAAACACATATTATTAGTAATTAGCAATGCAACAATTAAGATGGATTATTAGAATTCCCATAACATCATACAGGACACAATGCCGCTCTTCACTAATGAATATCTGAACCAAATTGAATAATAAAATGGAATGCATTTTGTGTTCAACTTACATCTTTTTGCTGTTTTCTTACATCCAAGGGTAAATATACATGTGGAAAGTATATGTTATCCATTCAACCTGCATTTCCTTCTCAGAAAGTTGTAACTGATTTAGTAGAGAACTTGAGTAGGTTCTAGTATAAAGTTTTCATCACTGTCCTCTCACTAAACACCCTGTAACTATCTTCGTCAACAATTACTAAAGGCTATATAAGCAGATATGTGTTACTCAGGAATTCATCCCATCATAAACACATAAATAAACTGCTTGGGCCACTAATAAATAGTTTGTATGATCAATACAAAATAGAATCTGTCTTCACATATTTTAAATGTATGTCTAAGTTTGACATACAAAGATATTTTCTCTGATAAAATGTAACAAATATCCATCATTGTAGCTTTTATATGGTGTAGGTGTATAAACATGCTGATATGATTTGATATAATTTCCAAAAATATGGTCTATGTGCATTTTAAGGGGCAAATTTAAATTTTTTAATTTTTTTAAAATATTTTATTAACATTTTAAAAAATAAAATCAATTTTTAATGACTAATGTGATGTTTCTACTTTAAATGTTAATATGTATAACACCTTCAAATTTCATGTTTTTATCATTAATAATAACATTTTTATAGCAATTTAAAGTTCAATAATAACTGTCTGTACAGGCCATACACCACAATTAATTTTACTATATGTTCTCTACCTATATTTCTCAGCACTGACCTTTCCACAGTCTGACAATCAATACAAATCATATGAAAATATAAAGATATTTACTCTGACAAAATTTGACAAGTATCCATCCTTGTAGCTTGTATTTGGTGTAGGAGTATAAACATTCTGCTATCATTTCATATCATTTTCAAAAATATTATATAAGTGCATTATAAGGGGCAAGTTTTAACCTTTATTTTGTTTTATAAAATTTCCTTAAAATTTAAAAAATAAAATTAATTTTTAATTTCTAATGTCATTTTTATATTTTGAATGTCAATATTTATATATATATATATATATATATATATATATATATATATATATATATATATATATATATATATATATATATATATATCAGCTTCAAATTCCGTGTGTTTATCGTTAATAATAACATGTTTATAGCAATTTAAAGTTTAATAATAACTGCCTTACAGGCCCAACTTTCGGGGGCAAATTTTAGTAAAACTTTTATATTTGAATGCCACACCTATTTTAATTTTATACATTAAGTCTTTTTAAATTTCCTTGCATACAAGACATGTGACACCTGCTGGAAAGTGTGTAGTGTTGGTGTTCCACAGGGTGCACGTGCTGATCCAAGTGCTCTTGAGAAACCAAAAGTAAATGTGCCATATCTTCCTTTATTATAGGACGTTTTCAATGCAGTAAAAACCTGATTGTACTACAAGATAAGACCTGTCTGACCATATGTTTAAATTGTCTAAGTATTGTTCAGTTAAAATTTTTATGGAAATTTAAATAAATTTTTAAATTTATAAACTAAATTTTATTGAAAAATTAAATTTTCATCACGTTTGAAAACAGATTTTGACAAATTTTAAACAGAAAAGTTGAACAATCAATGGTATTTAAAATAAATGGTAGTTTGGGTCATTGTAACTGAGAACATTTTTCCCAGGGGTAGTGAAGTAGCATGACTCATAGTGATTTTGGCAACAAACCGCAATATGGTACTGAACTTGAGGTATAATTGTGATGTGATTCCTTATGAGATTGCAAACTTCACAGAAAGATTTATTTACCTCTGGCATTGAAGAGCTTTACCTACCTCTAGTTTTCTTTCTTTTCACTGAAGATTTGACAACGGAAGTTCTTCAATAAACATCGGGAATTTTACGCTCTGCAAAACACATATTAGCACACTTTTATTAAAAAGAACTGTGCATAATTTAAAATTACTTAAAATTAAAATTAACAAAGTAATGTGGCCACGTGTTTAGAACTAATTTACTGTTCTTAACATGCAGATGTGACTCAGAGTCGATAAACGTAGGGATAATATCTAAAATGGGATAGTAAATCGCCAGGCGCATGAGTACTTAGTTGCATCCGATGTTTTACTAGAATGCAGTTGATACGGCCGAAGGTATTCGGATGGTGCTTGCTGAATGTAGGTAATTCTCCGTCACATAATACAAAGGTGAAACGAGCAAATTTCGATCGCCTATGCAGGTTTGAATAGTCTCTAATGGTGTTTTATTCCATATTCAGGATTCTTTCGATAAGAACGAAACCAGGTATGTCTTCATTTTGTGATTCTTGTTCTTTTATTTAATGTTACAACGAACAAAGGGCATGTGTGCAACTCGGATCAACAAGTTGCTACCCAACTCGAGCTTTATTTTCTTGAAAAAATAATCTGTTGTTACTGTATACATTGTGGAAATTAAAAGTGTCAACGTGTATTATTTATTGACTAAAAGTGAAAGTCATTCTCTAAAATGTCAGTCCTTAACATTTACAATTCGCAGGAACTCTACTTTCACTTTCGTTAAACTTGAACTTAATCAGTTAAAAAACTGCTTCTTATTATTCAGATTAAATAGCCTAAGCTTTTAAAATATTGTCTGAAACAAGTTTGATTTCTTTAGAAGGTTTCAACCTTTTGTGCATTTTCTGCTCCGAATATTCGAACAATATACCTGTATATACAAAATGAAACATGTTACATGACCGGACTGTTTAAACAAAACCTAGGAGACAGACGAACAAGAAAATGGCTGGGAAAGGGGATAGATTCGAGTAGTAGGGTGGGCGAACGGACCAAGCCATTGGTCTTCCTTATATTGTTTACCTTCAAAACAGCAAAAACCTCGCAGGTGTCCATTTGTTAAAGGTTGATCCCAACTCCAGCCTATTTAATGAATATCCTTATCTTCCGGGTATCCTTTCTAGTGACATAAGGCCCTCCCGGGTTTATATCAACGTTCCAATGTTTAGTATTTTTTCAAAAAATGCCTTTCAAGCAATACTGATCATTGACTAGAAGAGCTTATGGGATGGTGGTTAGTCCATTCGCACAAGTTTTTTATCCGCCTAAACTAATTGGACCATTGCCATTAAACTTTACATTCACATTCGTGCCATAGTCCTAAACTAAAATAGTGTTCAATATGGCCGTCATCTTTAAAAATTTGCTATCATTGCTGCTCCTGAACGAGAAGTCATATTAATATGGGATTTTCACAAAAAGGCATTGTATAATGCCTAATTGATCCTAAGTGAAAATAGCACCGACCTGATATATAATATGGCTTCTATCTCGTTTTCACTAAAATACCTCTTATTATGAGTGGTTAGTGCTATAGAAAAAGATGCAAAGTGATGTCTAATATGGCCGCCACAGTGGCCGTACTGTAAATGTTTATATAGCTACTCCTGAACGGATGGTCATGCCATTATATTGTCCAAAATGGTGCCGACCTGATGTCCCATATGTCCGCAACAGCAGCCATCTTCCCAATCGTGTTTTCGCCACTTTTCCTGAGGAAGATGTTAATGTCATATTACCATTGAGTATTGACGAGAAGACTTCGTATGCTATCTGGTTGGTCCAGAATAAAATTGTGCTGCTTGAACATCCAATAATACTTACAACGATTCCATCTTGGTGTTAATGTGGTATGGCTATTTCGTATGAAAGGGTGGTTGTAAGAGCATGAGGATTTTATTAAAATTATTTCAAACGGTGGTACTGTCGTCGTTTAGGGCTTGGCATAAGAGTAACACATGTTTGTGTGTGTGTGTGTGTGTGTCTGTGTGTCTGAATGACTGTATGTATGTATAACTGATTTCAGAATGCATTTTACTTTAAAATTTTAAAACACAATAACTATCAGAACGTACACAATGTAAAATTGATTATTTTCAGCCACTTCAAATCATGGAGGTAGATGTAGTAATCAATGGCCAACTTGCTGAGAATGCAGCTATAACAGACAAGCATCACATACACCACAAGGTGGATAGGCGAACGCTTTTAGAGAACAAGAAATACCATGTTTTTTTCTGCTACAGAGATGTTCCAAATGATAAACTGTGGGTGAAAGAGGTTGTGAAAAAATTGGAAAATGACTTAGGATTTATTTGCTGTGATCATGAGAGAGACTTTTTGGCTGGGACTAAAGTCATGTCCAATATAAAATTTGGTATCAAGAACTCTGAAAAGGTAGTATGTGTACTTTCAAAGGAAGGTCTTGATAGTGAATATCTACGATTGGAAACTGAAATGGCACACAAAGAAGGCATCGACAAAAGAGAGAACCTTTTGATCCCTGTTTTGCTGGACAATTGTGAGATACCAGAAGAATTGAAACTATTGACTTACATCGATGCAAGAAAGGAGATTAACGAAACAACATGGTGGCCAAAACTAATTGCAGCAATCGAATCTAAAGGTAATTTGATGTTACTGTATATAGATTGTGATGTTACACTTTACACCACTGTTGGTTGCAATAACATCTGATAATATTGATACCATATTGTAATAGAAATAGATGCAAATGAGGCGACAGTTATAGTATAAATAGGAAAGGTAAGAGAAAGAGAGGGGATATGGGAAGAAATAGCTACAAATGGAACAGATGTGTTAGTTCTGAGAACACCATCAGCATATGTATAATTTGAAACGAAATTGTTTGTCGGATATTTCTTAAGTAATACAGTCGACTCCACATAACAGCACATCGGTTAACTGCAAACTCCAGATATCTGCACGCAGCCACGCCGGTCCCGTTTTCTCCCTATGCTTTCCAATGGGAACAAACTTCGGATAACGGCACTTCGCTTAAATGCACACTCCAGATAACAACACGATAATTTTGTGCCCGTAGCACATTATTCAATACAATTTTACTCCGGTTAACTGCACAATGTATGGTTATGATCAGTTATTGCCAGTCCACTGCTGTAGCGCTTCAAATAAGCCGACAATTAAGCCGGTAAAAGCGACTTTGTAAATGATTGACATGTAAATGACGCCCTATGTGCTATATACATGTATATCCGCGCCCACTAGGGAGCAGTAGCGTGGAAAAAATCATAGTACAGCATGGGAAACAAATCGTTCGGGTTTGAATGATTTCAAACCAACAAATGGATGGTTGGAAATATGGAAAATGCGCAAAGGAATTCAATTTAAACGACAACACGGCGAAAAACAGGATGCAGACGACTTTGGAGCTGAACACCTTTTCTGTGGGAGTAGACCCAACAATGTCTGACATCAGTTTTCGAATAACAAGCGATCTATATAATTTCTTGAAATTCGCTATAATCCTTGATCCATTGGCTGAATCGGCGAAGTTGTGTTCGGAGGAAGGAAAACAAGCTTAACAGTGAAGTAAAAGTTTGAAAGAGTGGATTCTAATAAATTGTTTAAATTTTTTTTCACATATATTCGTGCAGTGCTGATTTAAAACTGTACTGTACCGTATATCGGTTGACTGCACACTCCGGTTAACTGCATAGTCTCGTGATGGGTTCGAGGGTGTGCGGTTAAGCGGTGTTAAATGTATAAGGAAACGTTTACTTTGCTATCAATTAAAAGAGAAAACTATTTCACTTTTTTACCTTCAGCTTTTGTTTCTGTCGTTTGTGGTTTGACCAATATTTTGATCTTTAAAGGGTTTATCAGGAAAATCTCATAAAATATATCTTTCATTTAATTTTAAATTAACAACCCATTTCTTGTTCGATTGGGTTTAGATTGTTTAACTTATGTTGAAAGTGTTAGAAGTATAACAGAACTATCGAGTAACCATTCTGTCCAAGTGTCTGTCCGTCCTTCCATCAGCGCATATTTCGTTGGTGCAGCTAGTCCAGCATTTTTTTAAACATATTGTCTAAAAAACATTGCAAGTATGGTGTTGATTTCATGAAGAAGTACAACCACGTAATCAAGTTTTTCCCCAATTTGTACTAGAGTTATCACCCTTTATATCCTGTAGCTTAATTAAGTGTATAACACATCATCGTTAGCGCAACTCGTACTACCATTTGTGATGAACAGCCGCGAAAGATGGTACATATTATGATCTTCGCTTAAAAATGCGCATATCGATACATCACTGTTATCACCATTTTTGTGTATTGTTTTCTCGTTTTGACGTGCGGGTCAATGCAGTGCATGACAGAGTCCTCTTACCCCAATAGTCTCACATATTGCATTGGATCACTATCAAAATATTTAAAAATAGTTAATTAATATGTGCAGATGCGCATATCGACAAGACATTATACTCCAGCAACCCTGTTAGAGTTATTGCCCTTTCGACTTTGAGTCTAGTGTTGTGTATATATTCAAAAGATCTATATAGTGTGGGTGGCAACAATGTATGTATATAACTACACAACTGAAACAGATTATCGCGAACACAAAGCCACTGACTGTAACAATGATATAAGTGACGTCAACACTGATGAATATCGATAATAGTTTTCCTACTCCAATAAGAGACCCTAATAGCCGGTCACTTGACACAATTGGCACAATTGCTTCGATAGTATAACTGGACAAATATCAGATTAAAAACATTTGATGGATTATCCGATAACAATTCACTAATATTCGCTTATGAAACAGGGAAGGTTCTCGGATTCTGCCTGGAACGTCGTGGTTATTCCAACAGGAGCAGATCCAATCGAACAAATCATTAGTGAACGTCTGGGTAAAATCATATCTATAATCGGATAAGAGTCAACGATTGATATCACGGTACATGAGCCAGCCTTGAGTGCCACCATTGAAATATCATTGCCAGAATCGGAGGATTCCAATTAAGCTGTTGACTTATATCATTCGTCGATCAAATCTGTGTTGTGATGGCCGCTGGTAGCACAAACTTTCGTTGGACCACCACAACCAGAACGATCTGATTATTTATAAGACAAACGTATACCCATAAGAATTCAAGATTAAATGAGAAAGTAGCAATTGAACGGTGATAAAGGGGTTAACATGGGAGGAGTTACCGCAACTGATGTAAACAAACCCTCTTAAAAGAAATACAATTAATGGTAGCGGGCAACGGTAGATTTCTATTAAAACACGTATATATTTGAATATCTGAATGATGATCTTAAACAAAGAATCATGAGGTAGTACAGTAATTGAATCAGAATTCTTTCAAAAACATTGATAGAAACAGTAATTCACAATGGCAATTTTAAAGACAGCAGGAAGCGAATAAAAATCAGATCCTGTGACGGCTGTTGTATTACACAACTTATCTATTAAATGAGCCTTATATAAATGTTCTTTTATGATGCAAACTGATATTTTAAATGTTGTAACTCAGCGGCTCACATATCATTTAATGAATGCCCGATGAGATAATGGATTTACAGAATCACGACTAAAACAAAAGATTGTGTTGAATGTGTTAGAAATAATGGATCTCGCATAGAAGACATCGCAGCGTTAGAAAACATTATAATTTCCGATAGTGGTGCAAACAATAAAATATTACGATTAGCACAAATCAGCCAACTATAAAGCAAGATGTTCCGTTGTAGTGATTGTTGACCACAACGCTCATGTATGGACTGCAAGTGTAGCAGAATTTCCCCGAGAAAACCAACTCTATTTTACTCAGGTAATATTTATGGGGAAATTAATAATTTTAGTTTAAACGATCAAGTCTCAGTCTTTCTGTTTCATACTGATCTTGGACGCAGTGAATTGGATCTAGATTTGATCAATTTTCGCTACCGTCGAGTAAATTCTATCGCGAAGGCGACATAAACATTGTATATCAAATGAGTTGGTAAATGAATGTTTCAAAATCTCGTCTGTGGTTGCACACGTTGCTATGGAAAAAATCAGTGGTGTCCAATCGCATATATCGCCTACCTGTATTTCTGTAACACATTGAGGTCTCTGGAACACAAACTATAATCCCGTTGATGTAATTATTGTTGATTTGTTAGCTTGTTAAACGCGCTTGTTTTCTTGGAGCTGGTGAATGTTAGCCGTATTTCGCAAGGTTTTGTCACCCAAAACACGAAATGGCCCAAGCTGCAAAAACCCGGTCCTTTGCTGGTAGATCTATCTGGATTTCCCCATATTTAATGAGTTGAGTTTGCAGCAAACATTCAGTTTGTTATTGCTGCCTGATTTAGTCGTCATTTTCATAAACCAGATCCGGAAAAAATCTCACTTTTAGCTGTTTAAGGAATCATCATGGTTTGGCTTCAAAAGCTCCATTGCGACATATGCTTGATAAGACAACGTTAACAGTGATTGAGGAAATAATATAATATACGTCACAATAAGGTCTGGATGCCACAATAAGATCTGGATGCCACACTCAACGTCTAGTGGTGCAAAAGAGTATTAGCCGACAAATTATTTTTAAATTTATCTAGGAAGCCTCACTTTATGACAAGCATCGCTGTAAAGGGTTTATTAATTATGCACTAAGCTGATCTTGATTTTATAATCGCAGATACTGCAACAAAACATATATTATACACCAGGGTGTGTGCAATCACAATAGGTACCATCATCAGCTGCTAGGATTTACCCCAGTTTAGTCATTTGAGCATTTGCAGCAGTAACCTTGTTATCGATGTTTAACCGATTTCTAAATTACACTTTTATAATCATCACATATTTATTGTTTGTAAATAAATCCAAAATAGATCTTTAAAAGAATCTTCCAATGAGGCACATTGACTGCAATTCTGCTCCTTGAGGCTACTGGAGAATAGAAAATGAGAAAGTACGTAATTATTCTGAATTTACAGATTATAGAACTCATAGAGTGTTTTAGTCTCACTATACATTTTCAGAACAGTTACTGGTGCCATCGGTAAATGGTCTTATCTTAATCGTCCTGGTGATTCTGCTAACACAATCCGTGCGTTATATCTATTTAGAAATTCTAATATGGTAGTGCTAACGCCGACTCGCTTGCTAGGAAAAGTAAGTGATCGCCTGTTATTACTTGTCATTGCTGCTCGTAAGCCATTAGTATCCTTGACTGCCTTGCATCGAACATAATATAGTCTAGGAGTATAAATAATACATATTCCTACAGTATGAACGTCTTTGACATTTCAACGACACTAGACATACTCCCGTCAAACATCATACGTACATAAATACTTTTACCAACTTCTTTGCACATGATCAGAGAACTCAACGTAGATTCCTTACAAACAAAAAATTATACAATCCTGCAACACGATATCCTATTAGCCTCGGTAGACTCGGTTGTTGAGCAGCCCGTCTGCTGATAAACTAAAATGAATATGAAACAGTACATTATCAGTAAATATGGCGATGTGCGCGGCCCATAATTTTTGGGTTCACCTGATGGAGACCGCAATAGGGCGTAGTGGGCCTAACTTTAATTCTTTTCGTGGGTCATTGTGGATTTTCGGTTTTAAAAAAATGGTTGGTCCCCCTGAGCGATGATTTCAAAACAGCACCAAAATATTGCAAATAAGGCTTACATATATTACTCGGATCTGCTTTTGGTTTCTAGGATCTCATGATTTTTCATATGCCCCGAATCTACATCCGTGGCCTTCAAAGGTCCAGGTTAGTTGCGAGCCATAAAAGAGTTTGTTTATTCCACTCCACCCTACTGCTGATGTTTTCTGCCTATAATTAACTCCGACTAGCCAAATTGGCTCTCATTGCGTACTCGGTCCATAATGTACGTCGCCTATTATATTGTCAACCATCCAATTCATGAACTATATTATAAAATGTTGATGCCATGTTCATTCGTCAATTATCATTGCATTCTTTAACTCTTGGTGTGTTTCTTTCAAGATCATTTATATTGCAGTAGAAATATAATGGACAAAATCGCGATTCCAGAACAATTTCACCATTTCCGCACAGTACATAGTTTGAAACTGTCCTCATCTTGCTGCTGTTCATTGTTAATTGAAGGTAGCACTCTACAATTTGTGATTGTAAACTGATTTTACTAGTGCATCTGATTATAGTCGCACTTCCCATCAATATACCGCAAATGTTATATCAACAATACATCTTTTCCAATCTTCAAAGTTAAAACATTCCTGTCCTTGTAAGGCCGATACAATTAATTAAAAATATAGTATCGTTTAAAAATAACTATAAGCATAGAGACAAAGCAAATATGTATAAATTCTTAGGCATCTATTTTTGTAGTTTACAATTTGATAGGTTTTTATCTTTGTCATAGCTTGTTCCATCTCTAAATATTAACCGTAAATAAATATTTGATTTAAATAAGTTTAGTATTAAAGGTAACTATTCGACTTCCTCTTTTTTGTACCTGTTGTTTTAAGGATCTTAATCCTTAAAATTAAATTTGTTTGATGACATGTAGTGTTCCAAGCGTTCAACAACCTGGATTAAATGGATTTGATTGAGATACACTAGTATTAATACATAGAACAGCAAGTAATATTTAATTTCTTCTGAGTAAATGGGTCTTCATGACCACGTTGATATACAGTTTAATTAAATCAAAAAGAAAACAGTTGACAAGAAAAAAAATCAAATGGGCCGAGAATGTTAAGGAGACATTTCGTAATTAAATATGTTGGGGCGAGTCAGTAATTGACTGACTTTGTTATGGGTTGAACCCATTCTGGTCCGAGATTATAGGTGTAAACGTTTGACAGTGAGTATGGTTTTAAAATTACTCTTAAAGAAAACATAATATTTCGAGGCATATAATCTCAGTGTGTTGCAATATTTGCAAAAGAATTATGTTTTTATGAGTGATCGATCCCTTCCCCCCTCTCTCTCTCTATCATTCTCTCTCTCTCTCTCTCACACACACACACACACACACACACACACACACACACACACATATATATATATATATATATATATATATATATATATATGTATATATATATATATGTATATATATATATATATATATATATATATATATATATATATATATATATATATATATATATATATATTGAATTTTCGCAGATGGTGAAGATTCAGACGATTAAATTTCATCTGGAATTAATGCATGCTTTACTCATTTTCAGCGGAATGTTCTTTTTTCAAAGGTAGAAAGGAAGAGGAAACAAATGGTAAGTGAGGTATGATTGTGATAAAATTAGAAATTAGACTATTTAATTTGATTCGAACTATATGCATCCTCATTTATGATTTATCATGAACAAATTGCGTCAGCTAAGATGGTCCCCAAAGTCATATTCCCTATCCCTGTAGCTAAAGATATTTTCAAAGCGGAACACGTGTTCGGAAAGGTCTTTCTTTACTCACACGTGTTGTTCCATATAACTTGACGTCATAGCAAATTTTGTCTGACATATTACTGCTCTGATCGCTGTAATTATCACTGTTTGCTGAGTTTTTCTTTTTATATGTGTTTAACCATAACCCTTCTTCGAATGATGCGAACATTTTTGTTTGAAGCTTTCTTTTGGTTCATTATCTTTTAGAGTACATCACCATAATCTTTATGAAATATGACCCGTATAGTTCGAAAAAGGAATAGGAGGAAAGGAGCCAAAGATATGCGTTGAGGGGCAAGGCAAATCTCACATGAGAAGTCATAATTTGTACATAAGGGCTCGATGAAGTTTCATTTTATATCGGTTGACCAGAGGTTTCACTTGCCTGGGAATCATGGACAACTTGCTGGGCAAACAGTTTTAACAATCATCTTTAGATAACTAAAAAATATTCGTATAATATAATTATTTTTAAAATTATGATACACATTTGTATACGTTTCAGCCATGGATATTTGATCACTAAATGTATCCTCATGATACCTTCAGCAATGTACCCTATTACCATAGTATGATCTGTTCGGTCAATGGTAACGCAGGTCTACAGGTGTTGACTACTCTCCATCCTGCCAAGTAACTGCTAGGTTACTGACATTTCAGGATGAATGAACACTCTTCGTATGATTTTCTGTTTTTAAAGCATCGGTATCATTTTCAGGCATAAATCTAAGTCACGTATGTCTAAAACACACCGACATATGATAGCAATGTCTTATCTTTGAACTGAACCATTGTGTGCCTAGGATCTAGTGTGACGCTTTTACTTTGGCTGGCAAATAAACTGACGTCATGCTGTAGAGCCTGAAACAGTTGTGTTTGTTGGTCAACTACGATAATCAGTCATATATATATATATATATATATATATATATATATATATATATATATATATATATATATATATATATATATATATATATATATATATATATATATATATATATATATATATATATATATATATATATATATATATATATTAGGGTGTCCCAAAAATAGGCCAACAAATTTTTTTTTGTAAAAATCAAAGGTCTCACCCTCCAAAAAGTTTCTTTGTGATTATCTGATTCTACTTAAAAAATTTCAGAATTTTTTAAGAATATTTAGGGGTCCCTCAAGGTCCCCAAATTTTCACGAAAATCTTCAAATTTATTCAACATAATGCCCGCATTGCCCGGTTTTGGTAAAATCAATTAATGATTATTTTTACAGTAATTATACTAATGTCGCATATGTCATGTGACCAGTCACTAAAAGCCACGAGTTTACAGACATTTAATATTTTTAATTTGTTGAATATTGACAATTTGTGGAATAATTAATCATAGATTTTGGATAGTTATGACAGCTGTAGCAGGAATAAAACTTGGTAAGTGTTTGTTATAATTTACATTCTATTTCAGATAGTTTGGTTTAATGCATAAATTGTACATAGACCTACTAGATTATTATTACATAGTTAGTAACTGAGTGATAATGAGTTGTATCACGTAAATTAGTAGGCATTCTGAACAAAAATAAAGAATTTATAAAATAATTTAATGTACAAAGAATTTTAACAATTAATTTTTTGCATACAACTAGAAAGTAGTTTCTTTATTCAAATAAAGCAAATGGAATTAGCTGCTGCTGCTGCTGCTGCTGCTGCAGAAAAACCGTCAGAGAATCATGAGTCAGCAACAGAGGTCAAAGACACATCAGTTAGTGAACAATCGTCCGATGAAGACGGTGAATTTACATCGAAAGCGTCAGCGCCGAAATGTGATGCAGAAAAAATCAAATGCAAGCTTGTCATATCGCCAAAAGTATCATCTGTGCTTGACCGAACAAATGCAAGCATACGAAAATCCACCATGATACTTGCTTCTGTAGTTAACGAAGTGGCTCCATGTTCAACGTCAGCTGTCGTACTCTCAAGAAGCACAGTTCATCGTCACAGAAAGAAACCTCGTCAGGAACTGGCACAGCAAATACAAAAGAACTTTAGCAGCAGTATATCAATAGTTAGTACATTAAGATGGAAAGCTTCTACCTGATGTCACTGGTGACGATAGCCACAAGATTGATCGACTCTCAGTTCTGAGAACTTTACTAAATGATGGCAGCACAAAACTCATGGGCGTTCCAAAACTGACTTCTGGTTCAGGTAAAGCTGCTGCTGATGCGGTTTTCGAACTTCTGAAATCATGGCAGTCGGAGACACTCGTCATTGCTATGTGCTTTGATACCACCCCCTGTAACACAGGCATAATGAATGGAGCGTGCTCTCTTCTCGAGTCATCTATCGGCCGGAACTTGCTGTGGATGGCTTGATGGCACCTTATGTTTGAGGTGCTATTGGCGGATTCGTTTAGTGTCTGCCTAGGAGGGCCTTCTACTGGACCAGATATTCTCATGTTTAAGAGATTCCGTGATAAATGGTCCGAAATGAACCACCGTAAGCCAGAAGAACGTCAAACTCCCTTGATCAATGTGTCGGACAAACTGAAAGAATTCATTGGAGACCACTGTCAGCTCAATTATCCAAGAGAGGACTATCGCGAGTTTCTATCCCTGGCAGCTTCTGCTGTTGGTCTAGAAACAAAGTACGCGTTCCGAAAGCCTGGTGTCCTACATCGAGCACGTTGGATGGCGAAGGCCATCTACTCGCTGATGATGGAATTGCTCTATGATGGCAATGAAACCGTCTTCAAACTTACCGCTCGTGAATTACAAGGAATTAAGAAGTTTAACATATTTGTCGTCTGTATTTACATCCAGTCATGGTTTATTAGTAGAATCGTCACAGATGCTCCGATAAATGACATTCTGCTGATCCAGCGATTGCGTGAATATGATGACCAAGCGTTGCAGACGGCTGGCCTAAAGATGATGACACGACATTCGTGGTACATCAGCCCGGAGTTAGCAACTCTTTCTTTGTTTTCACCGCATCTATCTTCAAGTGAGAAAACACAGCTTGTGATTTCAGCCCAGTCTGATCGAGGGGAACATTTATTTAAGTCATTGTCTTACAGTTTGGCAGAATTGACCATGTCTCGCACTTTCTTCCACAATACAGGTCTTGATGATAGCTTCCTAGATGTTCCAGTTGAATCATGGCCTGAAAACCCATAGTTTAAGAAGGCCGAAGATCTTGTAAAGAACCTGGCTTGTGTAAACGATTGTGTGGAGCGTGGCATAGCGTTGATCCAGACATTCAATGCCACGATTACAAAAGGTGAAGCTCAGAAACAATATCTGCTAGACGTCGTAGGGCAACATCGAAAATTGTTTAGTCATTGCAACCGTGACAGTCTTGTAGATATGTAGAGTGCAATATCGTAGCACACTGATTAAACTTTTGGCTTAAAAATGACACATAAATTGTGAAAACTTACTTTAAGTTACACTTATGCTACAGTGCATATTATTAAGTGAAAATTGCATGATCTGATATGTTACTTATTGTGTAGATTTTGATGATTTTATTAAATTTTGGTTTGTTATACAAGTATAGCTAAGCTTATATTTAAATAATTTAATAGATTCTACATAGTTAGACGTTCCCATTTCATTAAACACATATTCAGCAATTTATTAATATGTTAATAATACCTAACATAAAATCATCACATTTCATTCCATTTTGAAGATTTTCATGGAAATTTGGGGTCCTTGAGGGACCCCTAAATGTTCTTAGAAAATTATGAATTTTTTTAAATAGCATCAAATGATCACAGAGAAACCTTTTGGAAGATGAGACTTTGAATTTTTAAAAAAAAAAAATTTGGGACACCCTAATATATATATATATATATATATATATATATATATATATATATATATATATATATATATATATATATATATATATATATACTCCTCACGCGATGCCTAGATACCTTCCTTGGCAGGATACAGACCATCATCTCTACGTGTAATTGGTCCTAAATGTTGACCATTGTATATCCGATGTAGTCACCATGAGGGCAATCGTGATATTTGTGCTACAGCTCCAAACGAGATGGTCATATCGACATAAGGTTTTCATTCAAGAGCTTCCGGTGCTGTTTAGTGTATCTTAATGGAAGCATAATGCTGCCAATTCACAACTATCATGGCCACTACTATGGTCATCTCGAAAATGGTATTGTCGCTTCTCCGCAATGAATGGCCATATCAACATTTTAGTGTTCACTAGAAGCCTTTCGATGAGATTTTGTTAAATGAAATATGGCCACCATAAGGAACATTTTAAAATCATCCTGATTAGATGATCATTTTCTTTGTACACTAAGAAAATAGTTTTTCGCGAACATTGAATATGGAAACCACGGTGTACATCTTGAAACATATTGTTATTTGTACTCCTCCTGAAATTGTGATTATGGCGTTTTCAATTAAAGATTTCAGATGATATCGAGTTGGTCCTAAAACAGAAATGGTGCCGATCTCAAATCTGATATTGCCAGTGAAGCAGCCATCTTAAATTTTTTTTTATATCTATTCCACATGAACGGATGGTCATATCAATAGACGGTGTTTCACTAGAAAATCGCCTATGATATTTTGATGTGAGATGTTTACAAAAATACGTGTTATGCTCTTCAGTTAGTTCTACGTAAAGACTGTGGTGATCTTTTCCCCAATATCCCCGCTATTCCGGCCATGTTCACAACAGATACACCGTTTTTGTTTCTACTCTGATTGCTCTGATTTTATATTATCTTTTCATCGCTTCATTAAAGGCGGCTTGTTTTCTCACACGTATATCATCACTATCACTAGATAAAAGTAATTTTGATTATCACTCCTTCCCCTGCAAGTCGACATACACGCCGGATTAAGCTTCACATAGCCATTTACAATAAATTTAAAAGATAAAGCAAAGAAAGTTCTCAGAGTGAACAAAATATCGCACTTACCAATTCTCATTTGCACCGTCTGCATATTTTCCTGCCACTTCGCATATTACACAAATGCACAAATTATTATTCACCAGAATGAAAGGTATTTGGACATTAATGCTGATGTTTCTTTTCTGTACGAAATAAACATGCCAGACCAACATAGTCTATGACCACTCCAATGTGATCCCTTTTAAGAGTGCTCTTAAGACTTAACTGTTTCGACTGCAGGGACAAAATTAGCGACCTAATCATGTTTCGTATCTTATATGTTTTCAGCATGTTTTTATGTTTTCCAATTTCATTGTTTTTGTCATTTGTTGTTCTGTAGTATAGTCATATCATTATTGATGGTGTAAAGCTCTTTGAGCTTCGTAAGATTAGGCGCTATACAAAGTCCTCATTAGTATTATTATTATTATTATTATTATTCATAAGTTTCACGGTATTAATGGGATGCTGATTGAGCCCCGCAAATACGTATCTTGACGGTCATCGTTAGGTTTTAATATGGAATCTTTACTTGAACAGGTGGGTGGTCATATTTTTGGTGCCTTTTGCTAAAACACCTTATCAGTATGTAGCTGGTTTCGAATGATCATGATATTCATCTTACTCCTAAAGTATGGCGCCACAGTGACCATTTCGAACGTCGTATTACCACAAGCCATTGCATGAATGGTGACAGTGACATGGAGGTATCAATACATATATTATGTGCAATATGTATCTAGTCTTCAATGAAAGCGGTACATATTTAACAACCAACATATTAGTACCTTTTGAATGAGTATAAAAAACACAGATAAAACGGATACTGTCGTCAAGTTAAAGTTCATTTCTTGACTATTATTGATGCAATGAGCTTACGAAAACCGTTATTTGCATATATGATCAGCACATCTGCATGTGAATTTTTGCTGACTTGTATTTAGTTGCGTTTAAACATAATCGACACTGTAACTTAGATTTTAATTCACACTTCTTCACTGTTGTTTTTGTTTTTGTATAGGGATGTGAACCATACGGCACTTTAAATTATAGTCTGTGCATGTTTTACATATAAGCATTTTACATAAATCTAATTGGTCCCGATAAGTCCGTGAACTTCCGTGAGTAATTAAATTTACCCATATTTAGAGAAACATGTGGACAAACGCCCGTCTTCTAACTGACAGAAGATTATACAGCCTCAGCATTGTTCCAAATGAAACAATGGAAACATCCGGTACTACATACATTAAATTCGAAATGAATAAACTAGCAAACTCATTAATCTAGATTTTGTACAATTTCTGCATCCTGTCATCATTCCATTACATGAATATTCAACAACTGGAATGCTGTTTGTTCAGGCATATACAATACTGCATCCACATTAGTAGAACTGAGCTCCTGTGTAACTAACCCCAGTCATATATGTGACCATCTTATACGAATCTCCATCGGAGATATAGTGCTGAGAAAGCATATCTTTGATAGTAGCCGTGTTAGGATCATGTGGGCACTACGTGAAAGTCAGTGCAACGTAGGTTCACATGCTAGAGGCAATTAAGAGAACATCGTAAATTCCTGTGTTGAAAATAACCATAGATTTAACACTGAGGTATACTTTATCATTATTAGAAGCGGCTTACCTCACTTGAAGTTACATTGTTAAATTTCTAAAGTTGACTTCAATAGGAGTTACTCTAGGCTTGTACGGGCAATTTCTATGTTAAACATGTTCGCGTACTAACAGTCTGGAAACATAATGGGTATAAGTGGTGTTTTGTATATTTATATCTTATGTAACTCTTCGTGCAAGAGTATATCAATATGATGGGCAATTTTCCATCATTACTGTGATTAGGTAGTGTTCCCCACGCGACCCTGTTTACAGCTGAAATTATTTATATGAGACGTTCTGTATTGCGTATTATGAATCGGTGTGTATTTTGCAGCCATATCACTACGATGACAGTTTATGGTGTTGTCTAGCACTGTGGCGCCATGCCGCATACATGCAGCATCATATCCCACCCAGTCACATTACCCGAACACCAGGCTTACCAGTCCTAGCTCTGACAGGATGTTAGTACCATTTTTATAAGTCTTTATAAGTCGGTTGGGTTCGAACCCACGACCTCTCGCATCTGAGATGGACGCTCTAACAACTCGGCCACCGTTGCGGTCTTTTTTGTGTCTGTATATAAAATCATTAGATTGAATTAGTAATTCCTAGTAATATTGCCTGTCTTGAAAGATGTATGCTGCTATGATTACTTTTTTAAAATTTAATTGTTTGTTTGAATTATAGCGCTCTAATTATTTAATTGAATTGTAATAATACCTTTCAAGGGATTACTGCGAATTTTTCTGAGACAAAATTTGAAACTAAAATCATTTAAGGACATTTGGACTGTTATCTATTACAAAATTACAGTGAATTCATTTAAAGACACTTTAGGATTATATCATAGTGATTATTCGGTGCTATTGGTAAATCAGTACAATACTAACCATCATTTCGAATACCTTTAAAACTCATTTCAATTACTCAATACTTTTGACTTGATATAACTTTTTGAGATTTTAGAATTTCATTCACCATCCTTACGTTATATTTACTTTTTCTCACTTTGTATTTTATGGAAACGGATTATGTTTTCAATTATACAAAACTGGATGGTTTTTGTTCTTTTCTGGTACTTATTTTAAGACAAAAGAGTAATAGCAGGGGAATTAACATTACGTCATAGTTTACAATGGCGGACGTACTTGCGGGTGCAGTGGAAAATTCTTCCCAATGTTAAGTTCTCTCTGCGACCTAATAGTCTTTGAACTCTTCTGGTCTAACGTGAAGTAAAGCCAGGTCATACGTTAACACCCAAGGTTAACCATGTTGAGCAACGGGCACTGTAATATTAAATTGTTTTGATGCAATCAAAGACACATCATATGCCATAAACCAGCTTCTTTTGTATTACAGTCAACACATCCCCCACTATCCATATCCCTCTTTTGATTGCACACATAATCTACAATCCATCCCGTACCCTTTGATTACCATACCATTCAAACCCACCTAATCAGCACCTGCCTTCCAATTGACACCCAAGCAACACCCTATAATCAATCACACAGGCACTACTCTCCAACGAATGAGGATAGATGGATGGACTCTATACTCAAATACACACAGACATGCTATCGTGTAGCTGTAGGAATGCTGATACACACGCTATACCTCACACAAACATACGATGCTATTAGACGCAAGTAGGCACAGTATACATGTTGATATACATTCTACATTTTTAGTTACAACTAATGGTCTACGAGAAATGCAATATTAAACGTTTTAGATACGATTTCACACTAGTTGATAATATCTGATCCAAACGCATATAATTACTGTCAATCGTCCCTTTTTTGATTGCTGTCGAGGCACACAGTCTACTATCCAACACGTATGGTTTAATTACAATTCCATACATACCCTACTATTTAGTATCTACTTTTTAGTTACAATCCAAAATACACGTACGCTACTATCCATCACCCACTTTTTAATTAACTTATCAACACACGTCATAATATTCAGTATCCACTTTATCTTTAGTATCTATTATACACCCTACTATCCATTTCCCGCTGTTTGATATATAGTCCAACATACATTATACTGTTCAGTGTCTGCTTTTGTTTTAAATATCCCACACACAGAACCTACTATTCAAGGAAAGTGCAAGCATCTTTATAGACGCGCCTCATGCATACAATCATACCATCCATCGAAACGAAGTTTGTAAAAGCGATGTACACAATAATTTTTGTTAGTAACGAGAATGGTTAGAGTGTTTTTTGACACACTATAATTACATACGTACAACATGCTATCACGCGAGGGTAGGAGTGTTTATATATACATGCTATATAAATATTCTGCCACACATATATCAGGGTGTTTACATATAACGCTATGGTTGCATACTTACAAACATCCTATTCCAAGAAAACAGTTGCTGGATTTATGCACACACTGTACTTATATACAAATAGATGTCTACGGGAAATCTAATAGTAGCATCTTTAGATATTATTTAACACCCACCCCACTATATATCACTCTCTTTTTTCTTAACACTATCCAAATTCACACCCTACAAGGCATGAAAGTTTGTAGAGGCACGCTTTACTTACACATATGGATACAAGCATATAAGTACGTAAGGTGGGAATATTAATGTACGTGTTATACTTACGTACCAGCGATTTTCGTATTACATAGGAAGGATATATATGATATAAAAATATGGATGAAACTAACAAGGAAGTGATATTGTTGCTTATACATTCATACACAAAATCATGATATGCTACCATGCCAAAGCAGATAATAGCAGTGTTTTTATACACAATGTATACCCACAACGAACGCTACTACAACATCATGATATAGGAGTAGGAATTTGTACTCTTTGAGAAAACAGCTGAGATATAATATTGTCCTTACAAAATTGCAAATTAAGTTTATGACTTAAATGTTATCATTAATATTATTGTGTCGCGGAAACAGAAAACTACTTAGCTACGGATGAGAGAGAGAGAGAGAGAGAGAGAGAGAGAGAGAGAGAGAGAGAGAGAGAGAGAGAGAGAGAGAGAGAGAGAGAAAGAGAGAGAGAGAGAGTACATTTAGCTGTACAAGTCCGACCCATTGATGATGTAAACGACAAAATGCAGCCTGACTTATAACTCTTGTTTCACCGTTTGTCTCGGAATCGAGAGATATTAATCAATTTATCATATTTTGACAACTTAAAGGTCATACTTAATGGTACACTCACACAACTCTAAGATCCTCCTCAATGATTACTTTGTAGAATTTAACTAAACTCGGAGTTGCTTCGTTTTGTTTTATAGTTAAAGACTTGCAATACGATTAAATGAGTAATTGTGACATATTAGTAATATAGACTATGTAAATATATAATGTAAAAATGTGTTATGTCAGTATTCAGTGTATGAAATTAATTCTGAATCATTTGTTCTAAAGATTACCGTCATTATTCCATTCTTTCAAGGTAAGCAACTGATACTTAGTCAATTAGAGAAACACCACAGTCAGGTGGCAGAGTTAAATATCTTGTTAAAGAATGGCTAAACGTTTTCATGTGCTTATTCTATCTGAACCACCAAATGTGTGTTTAACTGAAAAGAATCATATTAAGTATAAAAAGTATTGTGGATAAACTCATTCGTGTTTTAACATTGGATTCAATGTCACAACATTGGATGATTTGCTTAAAGATTGTGGTTATTCGTTTTGTTTTTGATTATATTCCCAAAACCACTAGCATGTTTATCTTCGGATGAATCACTTGACATGTAATACTTATTCAATTACTTTTATTCGTCATCTTTGCTCAGAGGTCAAGGTCATTGTCTTAGTTGATTTATTTTAAATCTGTGATTAACGTTTGTCTATTTATTGAAATATCCTAAACTCCTGGAGACATTTTCTTTACATTTAGGACGTATCGTTAGGAAACAACGACTATTCATTATGTAACACTCATATTTATTGCTTTGATTATTTATCTTAGAAACGGTTGCTTATTCCTATAGAATCTCCGTTAAGATTTTAGTTAACGTCTTCATTAGATATATCCAATCTTTAAAAAGTGTTGCTCATTGTTAACTTTAATTCAGAAAATTTTACATTTTAGGGAAGAAAGATAATTTTGTTTTCAAAAGTATAACTTGATCGCGGTCACATAATAATATCAGCATGACACGTGGGTAATTTAGATGATGTCCACTTAATGCATCAATTAAGTATCGATAATTTGGGAAGATGTTGACTTATGCATATCCACCACAAATTAATATTCACTTTGATACACATAAATCGTCCTGAGTATCAAGTCAACTAAAAATATTTTCTTGTGCGAAACACATCTACTTTCTCCTTGCAAACACAGACTAATTTTTTTAATTAAGTCTAGGTACACTATACCTGAAATTCCGTGGTATTGTTTGTGGCATAGTTTCGTGATACAAAGAGAGAAAGCATATCCATTTTAAACATTTTGGAAGACAAGATAATTGCGATTAAATGATAATACTAGCATACACCCTTCGACATGTGTAGTCCGCATAAATATATTCGAGTCTATAAAACTGAGACAATATTATAGTACACATATGCTTCAGGATCGAGTTCTCTCTCTCTCTCCTTCTCTCTCTCTGTCTCTCTGTCTCTCTCTCTCTCTCTCTCTCTCTCTCTCTCTGAAAGTAGTTCCTGACAGAAATCACTGACAGGTAATAAATGTAATGTAGTTTATTACAAAAATATAACGATACATTGTATTTTATCCTGCTGTGATCGGTGCAGTTATTTTGATAGTCTTATATCTTCTTAAACGTGACGTAAACGTGAATCATTGTCATAAAATTGTCCTACTTTGTCCATCGTTACTTAACGTGTCTAAAGTAGACTCAAGCATGACAATGACCGTTTCTTCGAAAATAAAATCTTTCAGAATTTTTTAATGATGAGATTAGTTTTTCAAATCATTCACTTGATCATTGAATTCAAATTACTGAATTAACATATTCCATGAAATATAGTCCCGTGGTAATTGGCCAATCAAAGGACACTCCTAGTATATATGTCTTATGAGGATCCTAAGTAATGTTAAAATACTTGAAGTTGTACATTAAGCTGCTTTAGTCATTATGAGCTAGCATGTGTAGCTTATCATTCGCTGGCTTTAAAGCAGTTATCAGAGTGCGTCGCCAGCTGGGCCTGTCTCGTGAAAGCTTTGTCCAGGTTGTGACATCACTGTCAGGGGCTTTCATGTCGCGCTTGCAGACATCCTTGAAGCAGAGATGTAGTCATCCGATCGATCTTTTGCCAGAGGAAAGTTACAAAATTAGAAGGTCTTCGGGGATCCGTCCGTCGTCCATCCGACGTGCATGGCCCAACAATCTGATGCCAAGTTAGAGGAAGAGTGTCACCATGCTAGGAATCTGAGTACGTTCAAGCACCTCGTTTCTTGTTACTCGATCTTTCCTAGTGCTGCATAGTACTCCACCAAACGCTCCATCTGCGTGCCCATGTGGATGGTATCGCCTGGAGAAAAATTCAGTGGTGCTATCCCTGTCTTCGTGGGACCCATTGCGTTATATATGCCATCGTTCATCCCTCTGATTTTACGGATATTCTTCTTCTTTGACTACTTTCATTGCTATCTACCAGCAATGTCAACATGACGATGCGTTACCAAAGCTGGTGTTCACTGACCCAGTCCTGAGATCATCGATTAAGGAACTGTCGCAAATAGTTACTGCATTCGGGGACTGCACAGAACTAAAACCCAAGCCACCACGTCTGGGCTAGGCTACTCGTAAAGACGGACATAAGCGAGTCAGTAATATCATATCACAAAAAGGTTACAATACACAGCAAATGATTCCCATAAGTTGATTCTTGTCAGATGTGAAGACGAATATGATACTCACCTGCTACTTGGCGGAGAGTATCCTGGAGACTCGACACACAAATGTGAGGCACGTGGAGTTGACATGGGGTCTCAGTGCAAAATCATTTTTCAGGCCTATATAAACCATTCAAGATGTTTAAGTTGCCGATACAAAAGTTTAGGCTGCATTCCGTAGATGCAAGCTCCACTGTTATATCCTGCATCATCATTCCGTCACCAGATACCTTCGTCTTTGTTATTATGTCTATCCAACGGTATCAAGACGTATGCAAAAGCATACATTTTATAGCCAGAACTGGTCAGAGCATTTTACTGCAAATTTTATATTTGGTATTTGCACTTTGCCAAGATGCTACTTTGCCAGGTTCCCATGCCATCAGTGTGTGCTGACCTTACAGGAAGCTAGCTGTGTGGAAAATTTTCCAAGATGCCAATGATTATAGCATAACTGCACTTGTAAGTCTGTGCACAGCTTCAGAGATCCTCAAACCCATGTACCAAAATAAGACATCGAGGTGGTAGCTGTTTAGAAAGAATCAGGCACAAATTGGAAAGGCTACCACCTAAACAAACTGCATATCGTCAAACCATTGTAGACTCACTGTTTGTGAATTTTCTCAAACAAGAACAAAACAGCAAACCCCGAGATTATATCACCACAAGAATGTGGCAGGTAATTAAATGTTGAAGACTGGATTCCAGTTATAAGGATGCAAACTGAAGCCACTGTGTCTTGACTCCACTTGGTGCAGTTTGGCTGCACAAAGACAATATGTCAAATAGCAACATACACCTGTATGAAAGCAATGTTGAGCTGCACATATATTTGAGGCTGATATTGGGCTTGCGTGTTTCAACAAGAAATAGGTGAACCCTGTGCATGAGTATAATGATAATCACGAAGAGGGTGAAACTGATGCAAATGAGGCTTTTGTGGTCGCATTTCATTCTTAGAAATTTAGCCAGCAATAAATCTATTTTGCCCTGTAGCATTGTACCAGTAATCATCAAAAATATATTTTGAGATCGGTCTTTAAATGTGAATATTTATAGTAACAAATGCACAACGTTTACAAGCTGAGTGACACGAATATTTAGAATAATTTCTTTCCAGACTGTTCCAGTCGCATAGCTCGGGTTAACATATTAGATAAGTAGTAAGAAATCGATCATCGTTATACATGAAAATCACAATTTCGTTTATACGAACTCATGTCATGAACAGATTACCAATACCAACGGTCGCTCTGATTGGTGTATTTTCATTTTACATACAATATTGACATATATAATGTATAAATAGATACACTTCATATATTTACAGCTGTGTTTACATCCTTGTAGGAAATGATTTAAGACTAATATTTTAGATCTGATTTTCAATAATTCACAGCAGACACCAGAGACAATTCATAGAAAGACGTCAAGATTTTCTTGTCGTTTGTGGGTCCCTTTAAGATATGTAGACAAGTCGTTTGCTTTAATCTTGAAATTCTCACCTGGTCCCTAACTATAATTTCTTTTCTCATTTCAGAGAACCAGCCAAAACATCATTTCCAAAAACTATGCTCATTAAAAACTACATTCAGCTGCAAACAATGTAGCGTACAGAGTACTTCAAAGTACATTCCGATGGAGCTGGTTTCAAAGGATACAGTGGTAAGCTGTGAGCAGTTATGGGGGCGCACTATTGATGGTGGAAATCATTCTGACAATGGGAATGCGACATTACACAGCCAGTAAAAAACTGTCACACTGGAGACAAGGGGAATTTAATATTAAATACGGGTTCTAAATGTTTGGCAGGTCCTATGGTAATTAAATACTGAAAACGTCACATCGTTGACTGTGAGGCCTTTTATGGCTATTATAGACGTTTAACAAGGGCAACCTCTCCAAAGACATATTTGGGCCTATATGGTGGCACCAATAGCTATTATTTCAGGATTAAATGACATATGGAATATTATGGGAATTTAATAGTGTGTGTTACTATATGGCTGAACATTTTTAATGACAATCCAACAAGAATTCCTGATGACAGAAATGAACTAGGGAACCCATATATGTATTGTGGAAAGTACACGTGACAAGGTGAAATTTGAAATGGGCCTCGTAATTAGATGATATGGATGATCAATACTTCCAACATGGCTAGGCGTTGTCTTAAATTTGAACTGTAATTTTAACGGAGAATAAGGCTATAAAATAGTATTTCCCTTTCACTGCTCAGACACTTGTAATATATTTTATTTGCAAACACATTTTTGTCTTTAATATGAAACATTTTTTTATATTTATGCATTTAATTTGTTCGTGTGCTTAAGAACAATATCATGTCATATACAAGTGCTGTTTTATGTCTTCTGTTGCCAAAATTCATCTAACGACATTACAGTGTAAAAAATCTTGGTATTATAAGTGTTGGCTCTCTACCCGTAATTCATAATATGAATTTCCTAGACTTAGGTGCCACAATGACTCCATGCACTGTTTTGGTCATCGTTTGTTCCAATTTAAACACAACATCCACGAAAGCACTATGCAAAACATTTGGTACAGATTATCTCCTTAAGATAAAAGTCTATAATTCAACTACTGCCTCGGGTTTTTCACATTTTTTACATTTGACCCTACATAAGCTCCTCACGCCAAGTTGTATACTCATTTTAATTATATTATCTCTTGATGTATCTGCACCTTAGACCTTACGAACAAAATATATGTAGCCTAGGCACATAATTATTACAAAAAATACACAACTAATAACAACTAATTTTTCTTATCTTCCTTTAAGATTTGTTTGAGTACCTAATCAACGAAAACGTCACCATCAATTTTCTCTACTCGGATAATACCCGTAAAGTAAGATTAAAGCATTTTCGAGGTAGCAAGTCTGCTTGTTGCCAATGAATATTTTTGTTGTAAATAAGGTGCAGTAAAGTGGAAATCATCAGACTAATGGATGTGATCAGAAACGTTTTGTTTGAATAAGAACTAAAAGAGGCCTGTGTGTTTCTTATCCGCAGCCTATATGAATTTCCAGCTAAGCGATAGCATTATAGGTTCATCCACAAAAGAAAGCAAGAAATACATTTTTTTAAGAACAGATACAAAAGGCGATATAGTGCAATGCAGTATAATATTATAATAACATGTAGGATAAACATTGACGCTGCTGTCAACCGATATACAACAAATGACCGAGATTCGACAGTTTGTTAAGAATGATATTACAACGATCAAGTGTTGTTGCACAACTCAGACATACTTCATTGCCACATCCTAAATGCAAAGTCCAGGTGTACCTTTGCAAGTGATTATTTCGTCTGTCATTCTGACAAACCTTTTGTTTCTACCTCAATATGTAAATCATCATTAGTGAACAGAAAAATGTAATGAATTTTATGAAGGAACTGAAAGCTCATAAATCGACAGGTCACGATTACATTTTCGTATTCATTCTCAGATCTGCCGCGGTTTGACTGGCTTCAATGCTGACGAAGTTTGATCAATATTCTATGAACTCCATGGTTGACCAAACTCAAACATTATTCGTTTCTTATTAATATATATGACATGCGAATCACATCTTTATACAAAAAAGTGGAGAAACATTCGCCAGCGAGTGAATTTGATCATATGCACAAGCTTGGAGCACATCCGCATCATGAAGTACTTAGACAAAACTGACTTTCTCTGTGCAACCAGAATGTATTATGAACGAAGCATTCATGTGGAACACAACTGATAGTCATCATTCACCACATAACTAGAAATCTTGTAAAGGGCAACCAAGCGGATGGGCAGTTGCAGTCTGGTTTGAACATTTGAGAATTGCATATGTTATCCTGGCAAGCCTCTTGTTCTTATTTGGACATGTTCAAGGTAGGTATTTACCAGGAAAATGTCATACATTAGATGTTGTACCGAACAAAAGAGTATAAATCTGCAGGCTTTGTCTCTATTTCTGCATTCGCTCTCAAACCTGCTGCGGTTTGATTGTCTTCAATGCTGACGAAGAGTGATCAGTATTTCATGAATACCATTGCTGACCAAAATCAAGCAACACTGGTCTCTTATGTATATGCATGACACAATGATTGTATCTATATGCACGAAAGTGGAGAAACATTTGCGAGCTATCGTGACTAATTGCAGGATCGTAAAGAACAATATCATTGAGAATCGAATTACCACCACGGACAAATTTCAACTGTAGTCGAATAAATTACATTACGCAGATTCACCTTTAAAAACAACGTATCTTAGATAAAGACACTCAAGTGTAATACTATAGTCAATGTCTACATTCCTGTAATACGCGCAGAAGATAAAGGTGTTATGGACACCCTGGTCGCAATCGGGTTAGAAATTATAAATCAATGAATGAATTGAGTAATATTTATTGACTTTTTATCTTGTTTATGCTTTTCGTTACTGAAATGGGCATGGGGGGGGGTACAAACAAACGGGGATGTAGACACAGACTGTAGTCGATTGTTGAAATGGAAACCTAGGTATACTACGGAACAAAGTTAAACTTTCCACCATGTATGTCAATGTAGTCATTTACACAACCATCTCAAGGTGAGTTGTTGCTTGTGCTTCTCAGCATAGAATCCACACTGCGAGAAGGACGCCGCCAAAGCGTTAGAGCTGGTACAAAGAAGCGCAGTTAGGTATGTTTTAACCATCTATACAAACTGCCCGGGAGTGTGTCCAGAATTTGCGAATTTAAGTAAGGAAGAATTGAATGAAAAAGTCACACGAACAGACTTTCATACTGTGTAAGATTCAAAATAGCCGGATTAACATAGATAAAGGCAATTATATACTGCTTAGGAATGACAGAATAATAGGAGTACAACGATTCTACCGAAATGCGCAAAGCATCCATTATATGGGTATTCCGTCTGTCCACTCGCAATTCGTGATTAGAGTCAGCTGAATTCACTATTTGCATCTTAAGAGGTCGTACGCCATATCTAGTGACGCCAGACACCGTTGAATCCGACTGTAAATATTCTAGCCTTTATAAAGCTGCAACTATTCATCTGAATGACATTTGTTATAATGTGACTAACCGAAATGTGCAGTCATTACATTACTACAACTGTTTAATTAAGATCTATGTTGATAACTGGGAAATAAACTACATTTGAAGCATCTATTTCGCTTTCGTCTTCTGATTCAACGTATATGTCTATAACTATCGTCAACGTATGTTGTAAAACGTTGCTATATGCTCACAGTTGTTTCATACACACTTAATGATTGAATCATAGTTTTTAAATTACATTGTGCATTGACTAAATTAACTTAATACACTAACATCACGACCTTTCTCTCCCCACCCCCACCCCCGCAGTTACCAATCAACATGCATATTTATGTTTACATAGCTTCGACTGTATCTGCAATATATGTTCTGCATTACAGATTCCTGTCGAGACCATCAAAAACATAAAGAGGGATCTACTTGATGCCCCTAGAATCAAATGCCAGCAAAAATGTTCCTGGTTCTGTAATGGATTGCTGATTCTGTTTGTGCTTATCTGCGTTTCTGTTATTATTTTTGATCTAGGAGTGATAGTTGGATGTGCCGAGACAACGACCAATATCACAGAAGGCTGTTTTCTCTCACTAGGGTTTTATGTCGTAATTGAAATCGTAATCGGAATATGTTGCGGCGTCGGATTTAGATGTTATGGCAAGGTAAAATCAACAGAATTATTAATCAAATTATTAATGTAATCTCATCAAGGTACACAATCACTGAAGTCCTGAAAAGTGTTATATTATCAAAAAAAACGTTTAATTAGATATTTAAATCCCTGAATTTAATCACATTATTCCAAAGTACTTAATGTTTAAATCAGGGTAATTGTGTTTTCAATTCACGCTAGTTCACGTGACTCACAATCAATATCAGAGTGTGATTCAGTCTTGTTTCAGGCGTTGATTTATAACCTTAGTTATCCGTCTTGTTATGAACGAACTCTTACTATGGTGTATAATTATACTTTGACGATATTGTTTACAAAACGTAACTTCATAGGGTCAAACAACATATATAAAAATTATATTATACATTCAAACGATGATGCACAATTCCGTAACAATGTGCGTACAATAAATGAATTGTCAGCTGTCAGTTACTTGCCATGTGCCATATTCAGTTTGTAAAGTAGCTGCAGCATAATACTGATTGGATGCTCAATGATCTAATTTTCATGTCTCATGTAACCAATTAGAACATTGTTTACAAAACAAATACCAATGGGATATGTCTGAGAAATATTTATTGAAGATTCACTATATATGTTGTTTCTAATGCTGTAAATCATTAAGAAGAAAACACAAATTTTAAATTTTTTGGATATATTCTTAATAATGTTTTCTTCGGATAGCATCCACCCCCGCCTATATTAGACATAGTTAAATGCCTTATATATATTTCAAAGTTTACTGGTTACATCCAACAATAGCAACAACACAAATTAATATATGTTCACTGCAAACTAAACATATTCTGGAGAAAGAGTTACATTCTCCATTGCACTAGGTTTTACACAATGGTACGTATATCTCATTTAAGATATAGAGTTATTATAATTTAATTGTTTGTTTGTCAGTTTTAGATAATTTTATTTGTATTACGTGTTTTTATAATGTAAATTTATTCACTAGAGACGATTTTTTCCCCATAAAATCAGTTGAACTGAATTATTCCTTGCCAAACAGGTAATGTTGACCTAGGTCCTGAGCTTGATTCAGGGTTAGTGGGAACCCCGTAAATATGATCTACTTTGAAGATGATTGGTTCTTGTCAAACCTAAAATGGGACTAGTGCATTAAGAAGTAAACAAGTTTTCGTCTTAAAGTAAAATGACTGGTTCTCGTCAGGATCATGTTAGGATTATGTGATATAAACGATCACCTGACTTCTTCACCCCACCATTTTCTCGATCTTGCAAATTGGTGGATTTGTTTCAAAGCCGCGTATTAGAATATGATATACTCTGTGTTTTAGTGAAATATAGTTATTTCTGGGCATTTACACCTGACTTTAAGTAATTTTCTTTTGTTGTAGACAGATTTGGAATCCATGTTTACTTTTCTCAGCAGTTCGTTTGGATTTTAAAGGATTGTATCTCTTAAAATATTTGATATGCTCATACAGAATTCTTGAACAAAGACAATTTATCAACCTTTCATCGGATTTTGAACATTGAAGTGTTAAATATTGTGTTAATACAAATAACTGTAGATAAGCACAAACATACTCCAGGATACGTCATCATCTTCCATATTAGATTTCCCAACAGGACTCAAACTTGAATCTAATAGAACATTTAATTACTAGGACTTTTGTAACTTAATTTGTGGGTTTTTCTCTGATTATGTTTAGAACTGATTCTTAAAGTTGTAAGTTCTTTTTTCATGTTTACAATCTTTTTCCAGCGAAATAATTGTTTGTTAAATTTTACAAAGAATCGCACGTCAGAACGTTATATAATTAATACATTCGTTTCGATTTCAAAGCAGTTTACTGTTTTCTTTGTTACTGTTTATTAGAGGCTAAACACGTAACAACAAGTACTGTCCATCATGTTTTCTTTGACGCAAAACAGCATTTTATGGGACTCGTGGATCCATATCCAGGATTAAAATGATTTAAAGTCCAAAGCTATATGTCATAAGTATAGCATTTTTTAAAGCGTTATGACTTTGTATTACAGCGTCGTGTATTGTTCCACATTGATTAACATATTGATGGATTGCCAAGTATTTTTTGTTCTAGTCAGCATTATAGAATGTCCAATGGCCATACTACTGATCGTTAATGGGTGTCGGCGGTGATGGATATCTAGAGGATGATCGACCTTGTCCAGATCGAGTGACAATAAAGAATATAACATTAATGGATTTAATATATGAGCAGGGATATGTAATAGAAGCTTACCGAATAGAAGAAAGTAATACTATATTGGACACTTTAAGAAATACACTACTGTTAGAAAAATAAATTACTAATCGTTTTTTTAACAATTGTAAGTAGCAGTGTCGTTTACATGGATAGAATAAATTCCTCATAGAATCGAGTTTGCTTTGGAACATAATTGTTCAGCATGACCACACACCTGATGACTGTTGCGGGTCCCTCCAGATCCAACACAGGCAGTAGGTCGGGGTTGACCTATTCATTCTGGCTTTTCGTCTACCGCTGCCAAAAATGACCTTTCCTTGCATCCAGCTTCTTAAGGATATCAACTGCAATATGGGTCGATGTACTTCTACGTTTACCGCTGTGTGGAGATATATCCTTGTTAATATATATATATATATATATATATATATATATATATATATCTATATCTATATATATATAACCTTTGGAAGATATGTCATGGTACTCATGCTCATTATATAATGCCTTTATTGACTTTTTTAAAGGTACCAAGGAGCATTGACAAAAAGATAGCAGAATACAACACCGAGTTGATCAAGAATGGTATGCTAATAACTTTGGTGCAAACATGCCAATGGAGTGACGCTTCTGTATCCTTTTGCATAGATTGTTTTTTCCTGACAATATTAAGAAGTATGCCTTCTGTAAAATGCTGAATTACTTATAGGGAACACATGCTTATTTATCGGATGTCTTATTTATTGACTTTCGGATATGTACTAGAGCTAGATATATTTGTTTGGTTTGGACAATAAATGCAATACATTCATTATGTTTCAAAAATATTTTTTTAAATGTAGCATTTCAAACATATAGCACAGATAAAAAGTGCAATCGAAAAATTTGAGAACTCTGCTTACGAAAAATGTCTTTTACTTGCCTTATTTGAAGGACATAGGAAATAAAAATCAATAAATCCACAAATGCCACAAACAGTAATCCTTAACAGTATTTAGATTTTATTTTACAGGGCCTCATTTGACAGTTGCAAGGTTCGCTTTTTCTTTCTCTCTCTCTCTCTCTCTCTCTCTCTCTCTCTCTCTCTCTCTCTCTCTCTCTCACACACACACACACACACACACACATATGCACAGACCTGCACAAAACCACGTAGATCTTTGCAAGGCCTTCATTCTCAAAAGTTCTACATGTTTGCTCTCTTTTTGAGAGTATCACCTAGATATTATATATATATATATAGTTATTGTTTGGCAATCGGAGCAACCTTCGGTTTTCCTGTCAGAAGCCAGACAAAGCTAGAAGCCCAATTGTTTTCAATTAAATATTTATAACGCTAATTAAAATTTACAAAGTTTTTGCGAGCATAATATGTCTTTTCATAAAACTAATTATGCATATGTACATTACATTACATGCAACAATAAGCAAAGTATCGGTTAATTATTAGCCTTCATTTACTGAGTCTCAAGAATGTGCAATTTGCATGATCCATATAATTATACATGATGTCGCATTAATCTTAGGAAAGTATCTGTACCTATTAGATACCAAAATATGATTATCTTGAAAGTACTGATAGAAAACTGGTAAGGTTCAAAACGTTTTAGACAGGATTACATAACTTCAGATAACATAATAAAGTTCCAATGCCATCTTTACGCGCCGAAAGTTGTATCTGTTGAATCATCTGAATACAACTTAATCTTGAAAGATATTGATCCTATTATCACTTGGTAACTTTAAAACAATATAGTACTGATGTCTCATCACGTTATGAGCCATATAATTTATCCCTTGAATTGTGATGTCTAGCCAATATTTATATGTGTACGAATTAATCCGATGTTGATCCACGATGTCTTGGATCAACCGATTTCAGTCAAATGCTGAAACACAAAATGGGATGACAACACCGTTTTAAACATATGAAGTAAAGATCGCGCTCTACCAGACTACGTTCAGCCCACTTGCTCCCATTAAATTATTGTAGCAACCCTGCTGATCACCATTATTCGCCCAAGTTTGTATTTAATCAATGCACGCATGAAGATAATTCCTAATAATGATTATAATAAAACAAACACTGGAATCTCGAACTTTGTTGTATTAAATATTGCTGCTTAACAGTTCTGTGTGCATTCCGAATCTGGTTCAAATTTAATTAAATGATTCGCTTGATTATCTTGGTCAGGTAAACAACCCAACCTTCACCACCTATATTTGATGCAACCCGTGTAGCCAACCTTTTATCTGCAGATCTTCCCTTATTTTGTTTTCTTGGAGGAGTAGGCAATGGGGTGACGTTGTGTCTTAAATTCGTCTAAAGAGATCTATTACAAACCAGCATTTTCAACTGAAAGGGAACTTGACTGTAATATCTTTAAAACTAAAAAACAATCCCATCTTAGACCAAACATTTTATTTTCAACTACCCCACTCAGCTAAGTATTTATTTACCTGAGCCTAACTTTTCATCACAATGGAAATATTAAGTTGGCAAGATTTAACGCGTACACATAAGGACCGCAAGTCCTAGGTCGAATATCAAATTGTATTTGTATTTAAAATGATACATCTACTTTATTGTTTCAATGTGTCACTAAGCATATGTGTCTCTATGGTTATGATTTTTAGAAGACTGATTTTATAAATTTAAAAAATGCTAACATTTTCAATCACTGAACAAATATTGTAGCAACTTTGTAGTATTATCGGTGCATTAGTAGAGCTAGACCTACTCGCATTTGGGGTTCTGTGTTGCTTTTTTGTAATTTTGGGCATGCATTTGTCTCATCCTTGAGCTTTATCAGAGGTATTATGGGATAGATTGCTCCAGATTGCTACACCCAGCATTTATTACAGACTCACGTTTCCAAAACCATGATTCAATCTCATGATACATTTATTCGGCATGCACTCACTCAATATATTATATAGGTTTAACCTTAATCTTCAGCTCGTAATAGACTTGACAATGTTGTCCTGTTTGCACAGGGGAAGCCAGATTTTAAATCTTGTAACTTGAATATCTAATGCATTTGTATATCGTGATGTAGTACAATTAATACTATCTATCTTTCCAAAATTATAAGTCCGAAAAGTATAAAAGAGCTTAACCTGACTTAGTCTCTTTACATATTATCTTATGCTAGAATAAAGTCGGATAAGTCACAGGATTGAAGAAGTTGTCTTGTTTATACCATTTAGGATGAGGCTAAAACCCACATCATATTATTATTTTAGGATGCATGATAATGTAAGCGAGACATTGATCAAGAAAACCAGTCACCACATACCATATGTTATCTTTGCCAATTACACCGCTCCAGAGGCCTAGTTCTTAGAGAGTCCGCCTGTGATGAGTGAAGTTGCTGGTTCGATGCTCGACTGGGTCATAACAAAAACTTATAAAATCTTTACTAACATCATTAAGAGGTTAGTGTTCGGAATGAAGATTAGTGTTGGGACTAGCCGACCTGGTGTCAGGATAATGTGACTGAGTGGAACATCATGCTACATGTCTGCGGAATGATGTCCGAGTGCTAGGCATCACTAAAACCTGCCACACTGTAGACATCATGGTGATATGTGTGACAAATTCTTAAAGCTACGTTAAAATACAAATCAAACACACACACACACACACACACACACACACACACACTTTGACAATTGTTCTGAAAAACTGAATACAATGATTGATTTTCTTGCAGTAGTCGTGAGGCAAACCTTTTAGATGTATAGACTCATTTATGATTCCATGAAGATCTGATAGGAGTGTCATTTGTAAATAATAATAATAATAATAATAATAATAATAATAATAATAATAATAATAATAATACTGCAATTATACTACAGCAACTACTAATACTACTAATCATAATAATACAAATTATAATTATTATGATTAAAATAGAAAAACATCAGTCCAAAACATATGTGTACAGTCACGAGTTTTCTGGACAACTAACTCTAAATCTTTAATGCATAAAATTAATCTTTATTTAAATAAATTTTTACGTTCCAAACAATCTTGTAAAATACGTTTTGTACAACAATATTTTAGTTTGCGATTGCGATAAGTTTTAATATTAAATCCTATCCACTGACGTCATCTGATGCATGAATTCTCTTTCTATACAGCTTGGAAGACAATGATAATTATATTTAGATGCTTTAGTTAGTCTCTGATGTTCCATTCTAAAACGAAATGGTACAAAAATAGATGTATTTATCAGGGAATACTCAAGCAACCAATAGAGTTAAGAGCCTCAAAAGAAATTACAATGGTTCAGAAAGATATGAATCCTTTCTTGAATTTTGCGTCATGTCCTTGTAACTCTTCAGAATTTAAATGATCTGCATGAATTTCTTTTTATAACGCAAAAATAGTTTTGTTTCCATATATTATGTTGTGTGCTTTATGTGCTGCTGTTGAACCATATTGAAAGCAGGAACTGTGTTCAAATCCATTATGCGACTATTTATTTGTATGTAAGCAAAGCAACTTTATTTTAGTTAACATTGACTCTTGTGCTCTTAGGTAACTAAATTTTGAAACAAACTGGAATCATCCATTCCTCGTACTTCATTGGAGATATGATTGTATTTGGTTTTTAACAATCATTGTGCATTGCCCTTTTGACTTATGCGACAGGCATTCGATTTGGAAGTCGGAACACCGTTCATCTGTCAGCAAGCATTCATCCCCCTCGTGATCAGCCGCATTTAACGTACTCTCTTGCCGTTTTGTTTTACTGTTCTGTGGACAACATAATTATACATATCACATTGCAGGTTTAGTGAGACAGAACATTTAATATTGTTTCTTTTATTAGTGATTCTATCTTGTGTTTCTCTTTAGCAATATATACTTTTTCATATGAGAGAAGACCATATGAGAAAAGACAGAAAAACAAAGAGGGAAACGTTCGTAAATATCTCTGAGATAGAAGCGCAACATGATGCAGATGATATCCCCATTTTGACCCGATCGGGGAATGAGGACCTCGCCCTGGCCACAAAGGTATATACAAGGATTAAAGAACTGTAAACTGTTACCTGTTAACCTATAATATAATATGCTATAATATAATATGTACTCTCAGATTTTGAGCAAACAGTTACATTCTAACATATGGGAAGAATCAAGATATAAATCAAGACACCCTTGTTAATAAAAATTAAGTCCGCATATTTCTGAACATGTTATGATGCAGGAAAATGAAATGATAGTCACTGTGTCCCTCTGATGTATGCAAAATATAAATAATTCACTTATATAATATTGATATTATTACCAAAGGCGCTAACAATTTAACTGGAGGACGGATTATGAAGATTCAACAAGATCGAAATACCCATGCCATTGGAAAAGCATCCCGTTCCAACATATGATGAGATCACATATTATCTCTTTGAAATAAGCATGGCATTATAAATGTGACGGTATTATTGCTGTACATTTTGGCTCAGTATTCACATGTATCTAAATTCATAGTACAGGTTACGTGATATTTACTGACAAAAAATAAAACAGGAGTAGGGAATTAAACATAACATAAAGGAAATTTATAACTTTTGCAGTTGAGATAATTGAAAAGGTAAAATAACTAATTTTTCCAAATTTATTTCGGAATTTGTTTATGAATAAATAAAATACCGAAATTTTAAATTTTAAACATACTAAGATAATAATTAAAAAAACGTTATCCGGCAAATTATTGACGCTGTAGAAATATGGAACTAATCAGGTGATATTTGTAGAACATATAACAATATCTTTAAAGGAATGTTATGAAATACCATTTACATGAAACGCTGCCCAAAACTGTGAAAATCTGGAATTTTGCAGTCCAACGAATACTTTAGGATGAGATCGTTTAAAACAAGTGTAAAACAAGCAAACAAACAACCACCTTAACTGCAAAAGCTGCTTTCTGAAATTATGACTCAGTATGACAGCCCTGTTTTATCTTTGCACAGTGGTATCCCTGGTCCTTGTTAAATGTGGACGTAATCACTAGATTTCGATTTCTTTAAACTGTTGTTGACTTGAGGTATGATGATACTATTGTTTAAGGCATCAATTTAGTCTTCACCAGTTTCTATAGCATGACTTAATTCCCACTCTTTAAATGCAGTGAGTGTACCCCAATGGATGCAGAAAACGTTTAGCGTGCGAATTTCATCTCAATATCTTATGACACCGTTTGCAATGGACTCGCAATAACGCACACAAACACCATCAACAATATTTCCTGACCCAAAAAAGTAACATTTTATCTCTCTTAATCTAAATCACTTTGCAGAATTCTTTTTTTGTCCATATGTTTTTCAATAACTTGTGTTTGGACATATCTAGACAGTCTGTCTTCCTATATTTATATTTTCTACTAGGATTATATTCACTATTATTTGGTCATCGTACACGAAACATACATTCTTCGTTATGATGCTATCACCAGTCTGCTTTGGTGTGAAAACTGAATTTAGACATGGAGAGCATGATATCGCTTGGGTCCTGTGTTATAGTAATAACGCATTCATATGTATGAATCAATAATTATGCAGTTCAAACAATTAAACTCTGCCTTATCCTCAGTGTAAAAAATGATGTTTCTCTAAGGATGCAAAATCAAAGCTCTAACATAAAAATATAAGTTACGTTTTAATCTAAATTAGTTTCAAAATGAATAAATATTTCAGGATTGAAGCATGATGTAAAGCTATTTAAGCCTTGCGTCCAAAAGAAGGTACACTTAGAGCACTTGAAATTACACAATACAAAGACCGTGAAACAAACAGTAATATATAGTCATCATGACATAATAGTTGCAGTGTATGCTTATATTATTTGCAGATATTACACATTGCAGTAATCTAAAGTGATTTGGCAACTTGCTTTATATTATCACATCTACATATGATAACGATTTTCCTCCATTTCTTGAGATTTTGATTCTTAGCAGATCTAAACTATTTGCATATCAAATTTGTATTTATTCTGTTCGGAAGCACATGTGTTGAATATTGTAAAAGTCTCTGAAGTGTTACGATGCTGTGATCATAACCTAGGTAAGTGAAAGAAGCAAACCCAACAAGTTTTGTTAAACATAGCAGATAATGCTACCTTTCTGTAATTAACTACAACGTTTATATTAACTTACATTATTATGAATTAAATCAAACATAATCCTAATACGATGTATAGACGCCTAAAAAAATCAATGTTATGAATGAAAATTTCAGGTCCTCAAATATGCTGATGTGTCAATCATCTTGGTGTGTGAAAATGGCATTGCCATATTTTTATCCAAACATTAATTTGATAACAGCTCCAATGAATCATCCGAGCACATGTTTTCTCTAACATTTTATTGAAACACAACATTAGATACATTTGCAAACGGACCTTAATACAGGAACATAGGAAACGAGAATGAAACAATTGAACAACTCTTGACCTTCTTTACATTTTGTGGCTGTATTACAAGACTAAGTCGCAATAAGTTTGATCTGACATATGTTGCAATATCCCATGTCTCAAAAAAATCATACTGACTAGTCCATTCAGTGAGAAATAATCCCAAGCTTGTTAAAATAATTATTATTAACGTTGATTTCAAACGTTGTAAAAACCTATCTACAGCTTATATGCAGTCTGCATGTAAGAGACACATGATCGATATACATGGCAAGAGATTTAGATATTAGTCTGCACACATTCAACATCGCCACCACACATACAGCATTGGCACCACATCTTCAGCATTGGCACCACACCTTCTACTTTCCAAGTTTAGTAGTGTTCTTATCACCACGAAAGTGGCAACTAAGAGAAATCCATCAGAACGGCAACTACGTATTTAATTTCGTCAAAGTCCTTCTTTTGGTCTTTGAGTAAACATAAAATAATTGTCTAGCTACATGACCTTTCATAAAGACAACTACATTCTTTTTACAAAATAGTCTCAAACGTTTTTCCAAATGAGTGATAGTTTCTATTTTCAATAGATGTGATACAGTGAGAAGAATGGTAACTTGTTTGCACTTATTGTTATCGAGGAGATCGTTCTTGTTGAAAATCGGAACTACTTCGGCCTGCTTTATGTGATAACGAAAATACCACACTCTTGTTTGTTTCGTCTCCATTAAATTAGATATGTAAGATTTCTAATAAAGCAGTGTTTTTAAGATTTTAACGGGAATTGTATTACACCTAACATCATTCACAGTAGTGTTTATCACATTCATACTTTCTTATCAGTGTATACACTTCATCACGGGAAATTAACACAACTTCAAACAATGTATAAATGGAACTGTTGCCCTCATTATCCTTGGAAATTTGCTGGGCTAAATCGTCAGAAGGAACGTCCTTGTCTATGTGTAACGTCATATGTTTAACGTCATGGACAAGGACGTTCCTTCTCACCATTTAGCTCATTAAAGTGTCAAGGCTAATAAGGGCAGCAGGAAACATTATTTAGATTTGTCATGTTTCCTTTGTAATGTATACAAAATTTGTAACATCAACAAGAATGGTATTATCTTCCATGTGCAAACATTATTAGGGAAATAAATGTTAATAACTGACCAGTTTCTCTGGTTTTTATAGGTTTCAGAGGTCACGGGCCACTGTATTTTGTTGACATCTTTTGCTTAACATATATAACTTTCCTATGTTATTTTGTTTTAGAATGTCAAAGTTTTCTACCTGGATGTCCGTGTTTTATTGGAGCAGGTTTGACTACATCATTTTGACAAAACTTTTGCAGCTTTAGTCATAATTGACAGGTTCTGATTCCGTGTTCGAAGACCAGATAGCAGCTTTCGAATTGATCAAATCATTTGCAAATTCTCGTCAAATAAAATCTGTCCAATTTGTGATCTCTTTAAGAACAAATCTAGTTGCAGAACACATAATGTCTCTTATGTGACCAAAATGAAAATCATACGTTAAAAACCATTAACTCACTTAACATTTTCTATGTATTTGTATACTGATTACATTTATTTGTACGTATTATATGTACACACTCTGGATTACGAGCATTCATAGAAACGACATTTCTCTGATTAAGCATGAATGGTCAATTATTGGGTGACCTGACGTTTGATATGCAGGATCTTTTCTAAATTTAGCATGAATGGTCAATTATTGGTTGGTCTGATGTTTGATATGCAGGACCGTTTATAAATTATATTTGTGTTACTTGTGATCTTGTTTATCTAGAAAGCTGGTCATTTATCACGCATACGGATCGATCTAAAATATGAACGTTTATATCGATACATTGATCATAGAGTACAACTTACGCGTCATCAGTGTTACGGGCATGAATATATAATGAAAACCAGCGCATATTTGTAATGATCGGCATTCATTAGGCTGTTTATTTTAAGAACTCATGAAATATCGTATCCTAATAATCACTGAATATATTTAGTTTGGCTACTGATTTGAAATGAGAGATCGTAGCTGGTTATCTTTCCAACAGGTAGAGCGACAGAAAATCCGGTCCCTATATTTGGTTATCTACGGAGGATATCTTTAGCCAGAATAATCTGTTGTTGATACATCGAGCGATACATAGTTGTCAAAGCGAGAATAATACTCGTATGAAGGAAAAATAATATTGTATTATTTCATTATTTGCTGACTCAAAACATATACTATATTAGCACTACATGACCCAAACATCACCGTTTGTCTTTTGTTTCCGTTTAATTAAAACAGCATATCTTACCACGTTTGGTCTCCCTATGTTTACATGTTTAGTGTCAGTAATAATGTATGTATAGGATGTCTGAATAATTGAAAATAGATAATTTCACTTCTAACAATATTGACATATATCATTACACACACACGCACACGTTCGTCCTCTCTCTCTCTCTCTCTCTCTGAATTCTACCATTAACGACTCTCTCTCTCTCTCTCTCTCTCTCTCTTTCTTTCTCTCTCTCTCTCTCTCTCTCTCTCTCTCTCTCTCTCTCTCTCTCTCTCTCTCTCTCTCTCTCTCTCTCTCTCTCTCTCTCTCTCTCTCTCTCTCTCTCTCTCTCTCTCGATCGGTCGATCGATGGATCGAAGTCTATTGTCAGTGTAAGCATGTTGCGATTTTTTTACTTAGCTACTACTTGTTTTTATTTATGATTTTGCTAGTAATTTGCTAGCTTTGCCATACAATGACGAATCATTCGGAATAAACATTTTTATCATTAAGTACACTCCACATCTTCGAGGTTTCCTTTGTATCAATTATGAGTTGTATTTCTGTAGAAAGACACTAGCGCGTTACGTTTAGAACGAAATGGTCTGCTCGTGAACCAAATTAAATGCAGGTGATGCTAGTTTGTCTCAATTGGAGATACAAGGTCCTGCATAATTTCTACCGGAATTCCTAACTTTTCTTTCTCATCTAAATCATTTCATCACATTGCACTCGTGATTTATTCCGCACGTATACAAGTTTGTTTATGATTTCTGGCGATTACAGTCCGTTCCTTAAGTATAAGATTCTTCAATTGCCCATCAAATAGGCGTATTTTCAATATAAGGATAACGAATTCTGAAACTGTCTTTCCAGGTTTATCCGAATAATGTTGGACTACGCCAGAAGAATGATGACCAGGGAAGCACAATAGTTAACTTAAGCGACCAGCACAGTAGACCACAACAATTTACCCAAAACTCACAATTTCCACATAGCTGAGACGTGGGCAACATCGAGGTATTTGTATTAAAAGAATGTACTATTTGACAAAGAGATCTTTGGAACAGATATGAGACATGATAAATATTGTAATGTTTACCCTTGTTAAAATGCATACAAATACAGACTAGAAAGCATGATCCAGCAACATCAATAACTTAGTTTAAGAGTTATTTTGATACTGGAACCGACTTGCGCATCTGTTTTATGTTCAAGCATAGTGAAGAAGAAAAATCATCGAGATTTTTTATAGAAGGAATATTGCAGAGTCCCTTGGTCATATAATTTGGAAGAAACGATCTTATAGATAAAGTATCTTTTCGAAAATGTGCTTTATATTTAAACTCTTTCAATTTCAGAATGTGGCTATGACGTTGTTACTGATGAACGCACATGAGTATTTGAGACTGGTGTTTAACGGAAAGATGAAAAATCCAAAGGAAGATCGACACATTCCTGATTACACGTGTCTTTGTCACTATATTGAAAAAACGGATAAAAAGTTTCGGAAACTCGTAGACAAAAACAAAATTATCCATGCAAAAAATTCAAGTATAGAACACAAAACAAATAAAATACTTGATGCATTTCTACTGTAAGAATATTTAAGAATAATATTTATATGAAGATTGTATACTTTACTTGCTAGAACCTTCTTTTCAGAGATTAGATCCTTCAGATATTGATATATAAAACATACATGTTTATAACGGTGCAAACTCAAAACGGTTTCCATTGTTACAAGCTTAACAATCAATGTTCGTTAAAGGATTAAGCATCCTACTTACACATAGCAAACACTCAACACAAAATCTAAGAGAAGGTCTTAAATCTTACATATAAGAATCATTTGGGAATTGAAAAGCTTAAGAACAAGATATATACAAATAAAAATGTCGGAAAATGAAGACTGATGACTAAAAATAAGATAAGATAGTAATGGGAGCTTAGATTCTTTTTATGTCATTTAGAGTTTTATACTGTAGTATCCAGTATCGAGTGTTACCTCTATGTCGGTCAACACCAAGTTTTGTTAAGTCTGTATCATTTCTGCTGAATGTTCTATCGAGTTGTAATTGTTTACGACTTTCGCGTTATGCTGCAAATGTGGATTTTTGTGATGATGCGATCTCGTTCTGAAACCAACGGTTCACCAACATATTAAAGGTCACTATCCATCAATATTTTACAAACGTGTAATATTATTATAATCACTATCCATCAATACTATAAAATTGTTTAATTAGATTTATAAATCCGCTTTTTTAAATGACAATAGTATTCGGCAATTGGTAGTTTCCGCGTACAAAAACGCTTATGACGTACATGTATCCCTTTTATTCAACGTAGCCATTCAAGTGTTTAAGTCCCCAAGTAGATGTATATGTGATATATCTTACAATAATGCTTTTATACAGCAAATATGGTACACTGTGTTGCAAATGGTTGTATCAAACAGAGTGATGATGGGACTAAAGGGTACTTTCTTTTTGGTAAAGACCCTCTTTACCAAAAAATAATTGTATTGAAGCTGTGGGATCGAACATGGTAAGGTATGGGAAAGTTGCACAATTTATGACGGATTATAGTCAATTTGGCCCAAAGACATTGCAGCCCAACTTAATAATAGTTGGAACAATTTCTTTTTCTTTAAACAACAAGTAGATACTATGAGCGAAAACACAATCTGGCATATCTTGCTCGTTCCAATTAAAATATTTATATACATTTTTTTGTTATGTTAACAAAATATATATGCATCTGTACAATGGCATCGTCAATTTAAGTCTTCTGGTCAGGGTATCAAAATCGATGTATAAAACAATAAGACTTAAACACTTAACATATACTATTCTACAGAATAAGTATGCATGTTTTTTAAAGGTAGTTTACATAAGAAATTATAACATTTATATTTAGTTTTAGGCTTCAGGTTGGAACTGCTGCATATAATATACACTCGATTACACACAAAAGAGAGAAAAAATCATGTTGAGCATTTTGTCAATGTTTATTTGTTGCATTATGAAGCTTTTACCCGTCTGTTGTATTGTTTGTTTTATATTTCAAGTTGTATTAGTGTGTGTGCGTACATTGAAAGCTTGCCATTACTAGTTAATATCGTCAATCATATTTGCTCATTTATTCCATACAAAAAAGAAAGGCAATAGTATTATGTTGCATTTGAAAATACTATGAATGAAACTAACCTTGCAATGTTATATTTGATTCATTCGTCTGTATCTTGCGAAATTTATTAACGAATTAAGTAGTGGAGGCGAGCATGTCTATCCATCCTTACTGTATCACTTATTTCAGTTAACAAAATTAAAAAAAGACATAAATATCATCGGATTGCTGTAATGCACCTATTATTCACGCACGAGACGTTACGAGGTGCATACTGACCTAGACTGTATTGTATCCAGGTTAACTAAACGACTGTATCTCGCAAATAAAACAAAATCATTATGTTAAAATACATTTACTTTTCGCTGGAATAGGTTACAAAAATATTATTAAAGCACGTTATTATTGAGTATACTTGTTTTCCTGCAAACATCATTTAGGATCACATAATGGCTAACGAATAGAAGACTGGGTGATGAATAAACAAAACTGGCAGCTAGCAATAAACTCCTTACTTAAACTTAATGACATGATATCGACTATAAATATAGTATGTACAAAGCAAACCGGAAACTGACTTTTAGTATCTTTTATGTCTGACTCATCGTATATCAACCTCCTGTCGATGCACGTCTAAACGAATCTCTGTCAGGCATATGTTTGCAAATTAGGCAAGGCTAGTCTTTGTCGCAGTACGTACCTATATCACTCGTATTGTTTGAAGATACTTGGGCACGTATCAGATGGTCTTTTAGCTATTACACAGTTAGAATAACAAATTTGTTTGAACTGGGAAATATACAAATTTCCAAAGGCTGCTAAATCTATAAATAAAGAGAATGGTAAATAAATACTATTTCAATCAATAAATGCAGATGGCAAATATTTTGATATTGGTATACCTTCGGTACAACTTGTCGCAAATAATATTACTAAATCAGCATTTTCGGATAAATATAACAAACAGAAAATAATATTTCGTTATTGTTGAAGAAAGATATATGCGGTAGTTGCTACTAATGTTATAATTACCATTTAATTTTGTTTATATTCTAAATCTGACCTATTCATCGTTGATAATTTCAGCATTGTTAAAGGGAAATAACTCTTTAAGGATACGTTTCGCGATTCGAGTTACTTTCCTTAATTTAGTTAGCTTTAAATAAATGATATCTTTTGGGGTTATTTTTCTCCCAATCATGTTGCTAAATATAACCAAATCAGTATTTTCAAAACAAAGGTATCTTACTGAGTATAATATAACACTTTGGGAAACATAACACATTGTAAGACATAAATTATTTGGCAATGATAGTCAATGATAGTCATTGGATTAGGTCTAATAAAATAATCCCTAACTATCAAGGACAATAACTATAATATGACTGTGTGTAAAAACATTAATATTTCTTGTATTTTACAACCATTTTCACATTTCAATTAACTATTTTTTGGTCGTTTCCTTTTGGATATTTTTAAACTAAAATTATCTTTATTTTTATGAATCTTTTAGATTTATTGCTTCATCTAGAATTTGTTCGCAATAATAATTAATAAAAATACAGCTAGTACAGCTTAGAAATAGACCACGCAAAATTGCGTGAGCTACTTTTGGATTTATATTATTAGTTAGCTTATACTGCATATAACACGCTTTATAATTGGGGTCCTCACATTAATTGCTCGAATGTGAACAGACAAGCACACTTCCCCACCATATCATATTTTAGTGTGTTTTAAACATTTTTCTATTTTGGTATGTTTAATGTTTGTTTTTGTTTTTTGTTGTTTTGCGGTTGGGGGTGGGCGGTGCTTGTCAGTTGAACGTAGAGAAGGCCCCTTGTATGTATTATGCATACTATAGAATCAACTTAGTGTTGTGCCGTTCCGAAGATAAGATAGAATTAATGTGGTGTTCTGATGTGAATATAATTAAGATTATATATGTATCTTCTGAACTTTGCTAGAATGTCATTTGCCAGTCTAGAAGTACACACGCGGGTTGTGTTGTGTACATATTTTGTTTATTTTTTAATATTTGTGTTTATTATATAATAACTACGAAATTATTAATGATATTATTTCGGCAATTGAAAATTACAACATGACGGTATAAATATATATGATCAACTAAAACATGAAAAGAATTATTTTTTATTTGTAATTATTGCAACAACAAGCATTTGAAGATCGATATACACTGCCAGCAGAATACTGGTTCATAAAGCTAATTCAACAAGGTATTTTTCAATCCTTGTCTACAATTAAAGAAATAGAAGTGACTGCATTCGTATCCCTGTCACACGCGATTAATAAAATTTTATCAGAATTAATGAACGAATACAAACAAAAACATTAATAACACTCGAACAAGACAATTAAGATATATTATGTCAGCGAGAGACGAAGTCCTAGATGATGTCAAAGGTGATTATGAAAGTGAAAACGAAAACAGCAACGAAGTCCTTGACGAAATCAAAGGTGATTAAAACCATGTGTTTAATTTATTCTGATAATAATATTTATCTTTTTATTTTTGTATTATACCTGATAGTATTTATTATACACTTTTTCCTGTTTTTGATAAAAGTTTCATGATTGTAGTACTATTTTACACTATCAAATTATACAATCTGAATGCCTTGACTGTGTCATTAATTATCCTTAAAAAATATAAAATCTAACTGGCTTGACTTTATTAAACTTTAGTACCATATACACCACCAAATTATGAAATCAGTTAAAAATAATACAATTGTTTTTTTGATAATACATTTTTGTGTTGATAATATTTATTTTGATAATAATATGTTTTTGTATTATTCTAGTATAATATGTATATAATATTTATTATACACTATTTTTCTGTGTTCATTATTATTTTTTTATGTTGGTTTTCATTATTTTAAGTACCGTAAACCTTATCAAATTATAAAATCAGTGAAGAATAACATAATATTTAGTCTGATAATAATAGTTATTATGTAATATTCTGTTTTCGGAGAGTTTTTCATTATTGTAAGTACCATATACGCCATTAAATTATTATATCTGAATTATTTTCATCATTTTACGAACATTACATCCCATCAAATTATAAAATCTGACTGCCTTTACTTTGTTTAGTTATATTTGGTCATCAAATTATGAAATCAGTGAAGAATAGAATTATAATATTTGTAATTGTCTGTCTTTCAGTAGGATTTTCATTATTTTAATCCTATTTACTCTATCAAATTATAGCATAAGACTGCCTTGACTTTGTCAAGATGTAGTACCTAGCATCACATCAAATTATTAAATCAGACTTATAATTATTATTTTTAGTTACATTTTACGTAAATTTTGAGCAAGAATTAGTAAAACCCATAAGTTCTGTTATGAATCTATAAGACTTATTTGTTATTATATAATGTTTGGATGATATTAGATTTCATGAAGGAAGTAAATCTTCTTTTAAAACTATAACTTGTATGCCATCACCTAGAGCATTTTATCTAATGTAAATATCGCCCCTTATTTCCAACATCGTTTCATCTTTACTCATCAACATACACCATTTACATCTCCCGTTCATTGGGAAGCTTCATCTTTTACTGTTACTAACATCTTATCATTTTATGATGAACTATTTGGTTTTTGATATTGCTGTTCGATATTAAACATTTTAGTATTTTTAAAAATGTATACATACAACCTATTGTATGGCGCTAAATATCCTAAAAGTGATGGTGCACCGTGAAAAATAAATCAATCAATCCATCAAATATACCTTCCACCATTTTGTTAGGTAATTCTGCTCCTCTTCTTCAGCAGTTTTAAGTTCTTGAATAACATTATTTGTACATGTATCAGTTAGTTTAGTAGTATTTCGTTTTTTGGGGGTTTGATGCAAGATCTCATTCAGTAGGAACTTCGCCAATATCTGCAGGTTGTGAGGCATCTATTTTAGTTGGAAGATCTTGGAAAATCCCTTTTGTTTTTGTAGTTCTTCTCGCTATCTTTTCAGTTTCAGTCGCTTCTACAACTCTTTCAATAACTTGTGTAATTGGTTTAAATACTTATTCTGTGTCTTATGCAAATTCAATTTGAGCTTTTTTACGTTATGGTAGTTTTCGCCGGACAGATTCACGATCTGGAAGAAATTTCGTTATTCCTTCTAGTTGTTTTCAAGCTAATCTAGCTGTTTAAGATTCCTTAGCTGTTGGTATTATTTAATCATCAATGATTTAATTACTCAAATCTAAACAGCAGCAGGCAGGGTGTTATTTCAATGAATCGTCAGACGGGTAAACAAAATATACAAAATTTGAGAAACAAATCCCACCAACGACTAATAAATTAACAACAAAAACGTAACCGAATATGAGAAACTCGGTCAGTTAAATTATTTGGTTTGACGATAATCACCTTATATTGTTTTCATTTTCGTAGAAGGCTTTATTTCTTAAGAAAATGACGTTTCAACAAAAGGTCGGCTCACTCTCCCTACTGATGCCGGAAACTGCATCAAAGAAGAAAGGTATGGTTATTTTTTTATTATAAAAGAATTGTCATAAAAATTTACCTATGGAACGCAACACACTGTCATGGATTTAGAAATAATTTTAAAATGTATTAATGAATTATCATATTCTAATGGATCCCACAAAGGAAGACACAAAAAAGGTACAGGATGGCCAAATCCAGACAATGACCACTAAACATTCGCCTTATTTTGATATTGCTGGCATGCACTCGATACCACGGACAAATCAGACTATGATATTTTTTATATTCAGTTCTGAGTGAATATGCCTTAAATAACTATTCATATTTCTTGAATCTTGCAAATATGTATGACTGTACATGAACAGAGTCCTCTTTGTTTGAGGCCGGGATAATACATGTAGGTCGAATTGGAAAAATTAGAGTACATTTCCAAAATTATGAGAAAGAGACACCATCACATCAGGAAAGTTAAAATTATAAGTCAAAGGGCAAAATATATGCATGTAGCCAAACACTCCATTAATAAGCGCAAACAACAAAATTAAAAACAGACAAGATTTTACAACACAAGGTAACTTGTCTTGTGTATAAACATGAATATATTAGAATGCCCAATACCATCTCAGTTGGAACATCATCATATGATATACAATATGTCACGGCAGGTTAAATCCATTAATAACATAAACGAATACATATGCTTGAAGTGGCAGGCATCGTGGAATGATGCAATGAATAACAAATTTCACGCCATCAATCCAACCCTAGGAAAATGGACTCCTTCCTACAGAGCCATCCGTAGAGAGGAGGTACTCATTGCTAGAATTCGAATTGATCATACGTATATAAGCCACTCCCACATACTAAAAGGGGATGTTCCACCAGAGTTCGTTACATGCAATGAACCAGTCATTGTTAAACACTTTATAACAGTGTTTCGACCATCAACCTCCGCGTGATAAGTAGTATAATGTTCATGACATGAAGGAACTTTTTGATATTATAAATATCATTCGCATTATAGACTTCCTGAAGGAAGAAAACATTAATTTTAAACTATACCTTTTATGCCATCACAAATAGCACTTTTATGTATTGTAAATACCGTACCTTATTTTCGAGATCGTTTCATCCGTCTTCATTACCATACACCATTTTCATTCCCCGTTGATCCGGAAGCTTTATAGTTTACCATTACCATCTTACCGTTGTACTTTTAACTATTTGGCTTTTGATATCACTGGTCGATATAATAACGTTTACCTTTTTTTAAATGTTTTTACATATAACCTATTGGTTGGAGCTAAATAGCCTAACAATGTTGATCCGCTGTTAAAATACAATCAATCAATCAATCAACCATTATTAACCATCTCTCCATGTGACTGGGGAGTGTGTGTGGGGTGGGGGCTTTGTATGCCTGATCTACATTCCATTCTCTGCATGTAAAAAGTGTGGAAACAGAAGAAAATGCCAAGTTCAATTCTTTGCTGTTCTAGATAGACTATTTCCGTTTGAAGACAAGTACTAAGGTGGTATCCTAGAAACCCACAAAATGATCATGGAAGGACACGTGTAGAATGTTTGATACACAATGCCTGCATTTCATAGGAGTGCATGTATTATATGGTACGTGGATTCCTTTAAAACTCTGTGTGGGATATGAGCACACAATAAATCAATATTTCTCTTAGAGCCCTCTGTTTAAAATACTGATGACTTCATGCAAATTATTTGCAAGCCAAAATAGCTCAGCAAGAGCTTTCTATGCAATATGTATGCTGTAGAAAATAAGTGACAGCTTAAAAATGAAAATAATACATGATCAAGTTAAAGAAAGGGCTGATTGATATGATCTTGAAACTATTGATATGTACTTCGATTTATTATTGATCTTATTTGAAACTCTTTACAAACGCTCAAGCAAAAACTCACCTGTTAATAATTTGTATTATGACTCGAAATTAAAGAATTAAAGACACAAGGGACAAGGGACAATGACATAACCAATGGTTTACATTTTTATGAAAATCTTATTTCTTTCCTTACGTGAGCACAAGATTTCACTGAATTGAAAGCATATGTCAGAATGTTTGGTCTGCTGGCTGATCCATTTTTAGTTTCTCAGATACGTTTTGGCGCGTCTGTCTCTGCTTTAGAAGAAAGACTAAAAAATTATAAATTGACATTTTTTATCAGAGAATCAAGCTGGAACCAACGTGAGTACAACTACACATTCATAATGTCAAGTTCAGACTTAATACATTTGCTAGATTAGCTTCAAACCAGATGGAAGTGTCAGCCTCTCAGATCACTGAATTCCAGATAAAAGTTTCTATAACGACTAAGGTTCCATTTGTGAAACCTGATTGTAAGATGAAGTGCTGGAATATCGTGAAACAAAATTGCTAGCCATATATTTCAGAGGACAAAGCGTCTAGAAATGTTTAAAATGTCACTGACAGTTAAATCCTGACGCTTAAATAATGTCGGATGATATCTTTGGAATCATTAATGCAACAAACACAAAAAAATCAACTGAAAAGTACTTTTAGGAATTATATCCAAGTTTAAAGTGCATGCTCTGGAAATACAACATTGTATTGCAGTAACAGAGTAATCGTCGGTACAAAAATGCCTTCAAACGTTCCCTATAGATTTATTTCTATGTCTTTGCGTTTGCATGTGTGTGTGTGTGTGTGTGTGTGTGTGTTAAGTATATTGCGACAACAAAACGTTTAGTAATGAATTACCTAGTTATATGAACGGCTTCTTTAGTCTACTTTCGAAAAAAAAAGCCGTTGTTGTACTTGTAACTTTTGCCATTTTTTAAAACAAATTCATTATTATTATTATTATTATTATTATTATTACTATTATTATTATTTCTGTTTCTATTTATGATGGGTAAATAAAAGCTAAATCTACACGTATTTCATATTTTTGATCTGACTATTAATCTTATGGGTAAGAGTGGATTCTTTTTGTTTCATATTTGCATACTACACAATTCTGACATTTTGTTAAGGTTTTAACTCTTTCCCTAACAGTTTCAACCACCGTTCTTTGAAAATTAAAATGTTTTTAAACAGCACTTACCGTTTATACAATTTATTTACTGTAAATCTAACCTTTTACATTTATTCAGTATAAACGTTGAATCCGATCTTCATTTTTCATTCAGATAATTTTCAGAAACATGAAAAACAAAATCATTCCTTTTGCCTAAGTATGGGATATGAAAGTTGTACCCTAGGGATAAAAATATGCTTTCTACACTCGGCAAAGTCTCAGATAATAACACAAGTCTGACCATAAGGATGATTTACACCGATGCCTAAGAAGAATTTCATTTTTAAACAAAGGGATCTAACTCTGAGGAACATACAATAATTTTGGCAACATGTTTTCTTTTGCACCTAATCTATATGCATCACGCATGGATTTTGAAAAGGACGATAATACCAAATTATTAATGACAGTTCTAATTAAAAACTAAAATTTAAGTCTCATCAATGTTCCATATTTGAGTCTCATCAATGTTTCATATGTGAGTCTCATCAGTGATATATATGTGAGTCTCGTTAATGTTCCATATGTAAGTTTCGTCAATGTTTCATATATGTGTATCTTAACTGTTCCATGTGTGAGTCTCATAAATGGTCTCTATTTAAGTCTCATCAATATTCCATATGTGAGTCTCATCAATGTTTAATCTGTGAGTCTCATCAACGATATATATTTAAGTCTCATCCATATGTTAGGCTCATACTTTATCTATATTCAAGTCTCATCACCTATCTATATTTGAATCCCATCAATGAGCAATATTTAAGTCTCATCAATGTTACATATGTGAGTCTCCTTAATGATCTATAAGTGAGTATCATTAATGATGTTTATTTAAGTCTCATCAATTATCTATATTTGAGTGTCATCAATGATCAATAGTTAGGTCTCATCATTGTTCCATATGTGAGTCTCATCAATGATCTATATGTGAGTCTCATTAAGGTTCTATAAGTGAGTTTCATCAATGATTTATAGTTGAGTCTCATTAAAAATATATATTAAGTCTCACCAATGGTCAATAAGTGAGTTTCATCAATGATCTATAACTGTCATGAATGTTCCATATGTGAATCTAATAAATGATCTGTAGTTAAGTCTCATCACTGGTCTATATGTGAGTCTCATTAACCATCAATATCTGATTCTCATCAATGATCAATATTTAAGACTAATTAAAGATCTATATTTGAGTGTCATCAATGATCCATATTTATGTCCAATAAATGATCCATATTTATGTCCAATCAATGATTTATATTAGAGTCCCATCAATGATCTATATTTGTGTCCCATCCATAATCCATGTGTGAGTGTCATCAGTGATTCATATTTGAGTCTCATCAAAGATCTATATTTTGACGAAAATGTGTGTTTTTGTATTTCAGAATAAAGGGATATTTTTATCAAGTTTCAGACTAATGTTAAACACATGAAACAAGTCTTACCTTTGCTACAAAAATAGATCCTCAGTATCTCCTTTACGGCCAATGCCACATTTTCCCTTTTAATAAGGTGAGGGTCATTCCTGTATCATATCCAGCATCACTAAACAGAATATTGTGCTTAAATTAAACGCGATTACCGCCCACGTCTCTAATGATCAGTATGCCTAATGAGTTGAACATAAAAAAATTAGGTTGCTACAATATAAATGCCGTTTATTATGTATCCATACGGTAGTGGAATCAAGAGTAGTTACTCTAAAATTAAACGAGGCATTGTTCCTTACTGCTGGTATCATCGTTATTATAATTTTATCTTGTAAAATCTGCAGATTGTGTTTTATTGGTCATATTTATCCGCATGAAAGAAATCTGCCATAACTTTCATCCGAGGATTTCGATCATCGTAAATCGCATTACCTACTAGACTATAATAGCCTATTGAGACTTGTGTTAGTCTTGGACTTAATGTATAATTTAAGTTAAAGATCAATCGTTTTTTTGTATACACATTAACAGGTAACGATAGTTGCAGATGGATATACGTTTGTTTTAAAAACCTACATCTAGCAGGTAACGTTAGGTTAGGAGGTACATACACAATAGGGATGACAAACAACTATATCTCATTAGGCATGATGGTCGGGGCGAAATGGTAATTTTTGTATTTCTGGAATACCGCAATGGGTGTTTTTGGATGTCCCCGCTTGCTGTAACAGGAGTTCAACTTCACTTCGTTGTTTGCTCGGTCCGATCATTGAATAGTTTTCCAGGCTCTTTTCCATTCTTCCGTCTCGTTCTTGTTGGCATACGTTTGTCCCACGACGATGGCACGGGCTAAAGACTTCTGATCTTGAGAATTGTTAATTCGTACGAGGCTTTGCTTAATGTTGCGAAGGTTGTCGACCAATAACACTTTTTTGCGTCTGGTCCCTTGGACAAGAGAAACTTGGGTCATGAACAGTGTGGCTTTTCCATCGGTGATGTGAAACTTGTCGTTGGATTGTTGCACATGTTGAATTTTGTCGATGACATTCGAAGGTGTTAATTGTGATGGGCTACTAAACTCGATCCAAACGGGAGACTTCAAATTATCGTGATGAATAGAAAGTCTCAAGCGATCGAATTCTTTGGCTTGACATTGCTGTTTCAGTGTAGTTAACACAGAATGCCACATCTAGGAAATGAAACCAGCTGTATTATCAAAAAGTACATTGAACTTGAAATCTTTAAACTTTACGGCGTACGTGTAAGCCGTAGTTCTAAATTTTCGAGAGGAACGCTTTTCCGTCTCTCGAATTTGATAGTACTTTTCAGGGTTTACCAAGGGAGGTGAACTGTGCTTGGACGTCGCTTGTCATGTCATCTTCAAAATCACTAGCATGAATTTGAGCCAAGACTTCAGCTACCGTGCGTGGCGATACATCACGTTTCTGTCTCTTACTGTCTTCTCCTTTCTCGACAACATGATGCGGTCTTTTCATCTTGTCTGCAAAACGTCAAATGACTACATTTTAAAGACCATGACCCCTATATATTCATGTCCGATCCGTGTACATATAATGGGTCAGTAAATAACCTTTCAGTGATCATTTTATTCTCACATTCACCAGAATGATGGAAGAACCTACACAAGTTAAACTTCTCATCAGAGCTTTGCGTGGTGTCATACGAAAGTTTTCTTTTGATAAGCTTACGTACTAATCTCCCTCCTTTCGAGTTAAAAGTCAAGATACTTGCTATATCTGTAAGAAGAAAGGACATTGGGCTTACAGAATGTCCAGATCGTGACAAAAACCAAAAAGGTACCAGAAGAGACAAACGTCAAGATACCTGTTATCATTGTAAAGAGAAAGGACACTGGTCTCCAAACTGCCCTAAGAAACAACACGAGCAGGAGGAGGATGGGAAGAGGAATTCTAAACAGGAAGAGGAGGAGTAGGAAGATGAACCCTCCCCCAAGGTAGAACCCCAACACGTTCACAAAGACAAGAAAAGAAGACGAAACGAAAGTGAGGAGGAAGAAGAAAAAGAAAATCCCGTGACAGTAAAGAAATTAAAAAAACAGAAAGAGTGAACGCAAGAAGTCTATGGAAAAAATGTAAGTGCCTCTTGGTTTTAATTTTATAGAATAAGAACCAACACTCACACACTCCTACACTCACACGTACATCATAAGTTTAAAAAAAAATAAAACAGGACTTTTGAATTTTCATTGAATTAGGCAATTGAAATAGTATTTCTTTTCGAAAGATTTGAGTGGCCCTGAAAAGGACCGTTGGTGTTTTGTTTGTTTAAAACAAAACAAACTCAGAAACGTGACGTAACCATCTTTAGCTGTCTTAAGCTTTTGCCAAGGCCAAGGCCTACTTCTGGACTGGTGGTTCCTGTCAATGATTTGGTAGAAATCACTAAACATGGTATGGTAGACGTAGTCACAGATAGATTTGGTTGTTTAGCTCGAGAAGGTCTTTTTCTCTTCGGTTGTGATAAAGAAGTCTGATACATTTGTTTCAGACTCCTTAATTCTGCTAAAATATCTAAAAGTACCGTCGTGACCGTTTGATTTTCACTATTCTCCTTCTGTCCTTGTTCTTCTTTCTTCTCTGTTGCTGCTACTGTTTATTCCTGGTGTTTCCTTCTTGCTTCTTCTTCTTCCCGCTGTTGAATAAGAAAAGCTTGTTCTTCTACTTTCTGTTGTTGTAAAAATCGCTCGAATTCTTCTTTTCGTCTTTGCTTAAAATCATCGACGTGTACATAAGAAGAAGCAGAAGGTAACGAAGGTTCCGGAACAAAATCTTGTGAAGTTAGAAATTCCACAATAGCCCAGTTAAAATCAACTTCTATTGGATGTAGATTTGTATTGACTTTGGTAGTAACTGCTGTCCCATTACTTGCTGTCTCCACTACTGGCTCACCCTTGTTCATCGTCTTCTTAGTGACCGACATGATTGACAAATCTGTCGCATCGATGGACTCCGCACAGACGCTAGTACCTCTATATAGGGGAAGGTGACGTCACTGACTGCTCTTTTCCGATTGGATGACTGTGACTGACTTTTCTAACGCACGTTTGGATTGGTGAATACACTCGATCCGTTTCGATCCGCTCTTCCCCGTTAAATAACCGCAGTTCACGGTTCGCTCCAGCTGTTTCTCATCACAAGATGTGGACCAGCCTAGAATCTTCTACCCTTGTTTCTACCATGCTATTTCGTACTGATTCACCCATATATGTCAGATCATCGTGGACTATCACTCATATGACTGATACAGCCTTTTGGAAGAGAAGGATATATGTGGAGAGGCAAGGTTGTTTAAAGAGAGTTCTCCTCTATGACCCAACAGTGAGAAGAAGTTTAAGGAAGAGAAGAATATCTGTGAGATGTCTTCTGTGTTAACTAGATACTGTTAACATAACACATAACGGTCCTTTTCAGAGCCACTCATATGCCTCGAAAAGATATTAGATTTCTTTGCCTCTATTTCTCTTGTCGCTAGACAGTCCCAAATACAAATAATATTTCCCATGTTCAATTTCCCTTGTCGCTATATAGACCCACTATGTTCAATTTCCCTTGTCGCTAGATAGGCCCAAATAGTTCCCATGTTAAATTCCCCTTGTCGTTATACAGGCCCACCATATTAAATTTCCCTTGTCGATATACGTACCCACCATGTCTTGTCGCCATACGTACCCATGCCCTTTTTGACTAGATTTCTCATTGTCGCTAAAGTGCCCCACATTACTACTTACGAAACATGCTTTAATGAAGGGGCAATAAAATGAACTGCTAACTTCAACGTTCTAATTCACATCATATTCTTCTGATGTTAACATCTCTTACAGTATTTACAATGGTCATTGCCCTGATTTATACCAATCCGCTGATGTCAAGTCTTTTTAAGCGGATAGACTATTTAAGTTTCTAAATGGTGTGGGTGGGTGGTGCGTAAATGCGGCAAAACAATATTTTTGTTCAGATTTATAGTATAAAAAGGACTCTGTGTGTCGTGCCTTGTTTAATTGAAACAAATGTATCTGGTGATGAATTAAAAAATAAAAATACCACAATAAGAAAGATCAATTCAGTCCCAGTTATTCAATCAGTTACATACAATATACATGCAGTCAGATAAGAACTAGTTCAATGATATGTACCTGTATAGTTACCCTTGTCACTGCATGTTCATTTTCCAAGGTTACGATATCGTGACCTAGATTGAATTATCACATCTGAACCTTATTTAACGACGTTGCGTAAATTAGTCATAACTGTTTAAGACTGCACAAATGGTTGTCAGTGAAGTGTTGTTTGTTACTCTTTCAGACAAAACCGGTGGTCTTCTGGAATTGAATTGCCCATACTTCAGAGGATTATATTTCATGTTGACACCGTAGGATAAATTTATTTTGTTCAATCGAAGAACAGCAAAGCATCAACTAGCCAGAACGTAAGTTTGTTCTGATTTCTTTGAATAAATGCAAATACTGCAGATGATATATATCAATCGTTCCAAAATGAACATATGTAGAGTAGTATTTATTAAGGTTCCAAAGCATTAAGACTGTTATTATACTATTTTGTTTTGACACTATATATGTTATATTTTATCTTTATTTGAACTAAGTAGTGTTTATTGTCAGCTGATACTGATGTAGAAATCTCTCTCTCTCTCTTTCTCTCTCTCTCTCTCTCTCTCTCTCTCTCTTCTCTCTCTCTCTCTCTCTCTCTCTCTCTCTCTCTCTCTCTCTCTCTCTCTCTCTCTCTCTCTCTCTCTCTCTCTCTCTCTCTCTCTCTCTCCGTCAACCTTTAATGCCTGCTTGAGTCATACACAGTGAACAGAGACCATCAGATAAGGAAAACATCCACTCCCTAAAATTCATGATGTCCCGATTAATTCTCTGCGAGCCGCTGCTGCAAGAGCGCTCAGAGTGATATTGTTACTTTTGTTTGTTTCTTAACCCTCTCCTCTGTCTCCGCCCCAACGGTGATATTTCGGGTTGCGAACAATCGAGTATGCTGTAATGTATGAACCAGCAACAATTACGTTCTTTCAGACCAAGAAGAAGACTGCCATTACTGAAACATTGTGCGATGCATTTCTGTTTGCCATCCTTTTCTCTTCATTGGGGATAGCTCTTGTGATAGGTAGGTGCAAAGCATATCAGCATCCAAATTGTACATATGGATTACGTTTGATATAAAAAACTACATGATACCTGAATGAATCAGTGCTTGTATCAGGTAAATACTTAGTACATAAGATGAACTCTGACAATTATGATAATTGTATTACAAAGGAGAGAATACAAACTCTGAACTTTGTTTTAGACCTGCCTCATAACCTTTACCAATTTGTTTCTTTTCCTGGAACATAATTAAGTTGATGCTCCGTTAAAAAGGCCACTATATAATCAAAAGTATACTTTTTACAAAGTGAAATATGAAAGTAATCCATCCACATGTGAATTAGAGAGTTATTTTTCTTTTGAGTCACAGTGGTTCGGTAGTTTGAATACATGACTGCGACCAGTGTCATGCAGGTCAATCATGCTATCATATCAGTCAAGATCAGATATCTGCATATGTTTTCTGTTGAGGCACTATACTTTTAAGTTTCATAGTACCATATAACCATCATGTTTTGATAATGTAAAACACCAAACAAACAAAAGCCCGTTGGGTTATTAAATGTATTATTTTCAACTGTGAAAGTTTAACTTACTAAATACATGACTTATGTCATTCACATAAATAATGTTTTAAAATTTAAAAAAAATAATATAAGGTTTCTTTGAAATGGTTCGTGAAGTCATTTGCGAATACGAAGACGCCATTATAACATGGAGTAATATAGTCTGGTTCCCTGCTTAGTATGCTCCCATGCGTTGTACTCAAGTGTATAGTGCAATCAGAAATAAACAACAACACTAGCTATGAATGGTGGATTATGTAAAAGTTGTACTTTATGTTAGGCTTAAAAAAAAGTTTAGCCTCTTGGCAACATGTGAATTTGTGCTAGTTCCTATATAGATCATATTTTGTATTTTTTATGATTTTTTAAAAATGTGATGCACAGGACTGAAAATATGTATGTTGTGACTAGATAGCTCATACCCCTGTCTAGTTCCAGCAGTGTTATCTCTCTTAAATGCAATGGAGTACCTGGTTTTGTCATCGTCAAATTGACAATCTAACATTGTTCTCTATAACAGTGTGTGAGATGCACGCTAAATTAGGATAGAACATATATTTATCTCTTCAAATATTAGCATTGAGGTCTATGGAAAAAGAATTGGTACCGTGATACCTATACTAAGTCAGGCGAACGCCGACGCCATGTTGTCACGTGATCAAAACAAATGGCCTCACCTAGAGAGATATCGGTAATCTAACCGTGCCACATTTATTGTTTTAATATTCTGTTTGTTAGTGACACAATGCGAATTTTACTATTACTTTCGATTTGAAATATAACAGGCACTATCTTGTGTTAAAGCTTAACCAGCAAATCGGCTACGTAGGTATTTTTACAAATATTTTTACAATTAGGCGACGACGAAGTATAGGGATACACACAACAATGTTTGTAAAAAAAATTGTACCTTTCACACTAAATCATCTCAAAAATTATATTTCCAATCGATTCTTTGATAAATTTTACGTCGAAATTGATATGAGGTTATTTACGGAGGCTTTATTTTTTCCCAAGATTAAGACGAAAATATCTTCCCCATTTTACCAGGGGTGAGGGTGACGATTGTTTCGCAAATAATGCACATTTTACACTGCGTCATCTAAAATATTTAAGTTGCAATTAATTCCTTGACAAAATGTATATAAATATGTATATATCGTTTTCCATGACGACACAAATATTTTCAAATATTGCGATCAATATAACAACGCTCTTCTACGAAGGGTCGAAAGTGACATTTTGTCAAATATTGCACATTTCGAATGCATCAAGTACGACATTTCATTTGCTATCGATTACTTGATAATTATTATGTCGGACTTTGTATAAGGTGGTAGATGACATCCTTAATTGGCCATAGGTTGATATAAATTCCCTTAAATGAAGAAAAAAAAATATTGCCAAAGATGGAATATTTTAGACATCATCATCTCAATTTTCCACTTTAAATCAATTGCTTGATCAATTTTACATTGATATTGATGTATGGATGAACATGACAACCCACATTTTATGAAAGATTAAAACCAAAATACCAAGATTTCTGTCAGTTCCATTTCAAATTGATTTCATGAAAGAAAGTGGCATAGCATCCCCTACAACCTGGGGTGGTGGTAAAGGGGTCTAAAATACCAACAGACAGACTTTACTGGGAGTGTGCCCTATCAATAAATCTTTGGGAGAGTATCACCTAAATTTATTGCCACATCACTTACATTGATACTGTATATCACATACAGTAAAACCTGTCTTGAAAGACCACAATTACCATGCACCGATTTCTTCATTATATCGTGTTATGACCTGTTATGAAAGACCACTTGTCTTGACAGACTATTTTTTTGTGGCAGAAGGGGTTCTCTTTCAAGAGAGTTTCTACATTGTTACTGTAAATATATTCTATTCATTAGCAAGGCACATTAATTGCCTCCACATGATACAAATTTAATGTGCTACTGTGTTGCAAGATTTCTAAAATAAACAATGAACTGAATTCAGGTTTCATTTACATGCTTGGTAAGATTCTTCAAAAATCACTCAATATATCATCATAACTGAAAGACAATGCTATTACATTTAATATTAAGCACTGTACAGAAGTTTATATTTTATTATCACTAATTTGATTTGCTTCCATAACTAATGCTTTTTTCATTATTTAGTTTATAAAATTCCAAAACTTAGTACAAACTCAATTTTAAGTATCAATTTAATGGAGATGCATTATTAAGGTCAACATTGTAGGCAAGTTGAGACCGATGTTTCAAATTTATTTTGTACTTTTCATCATTACTGAAGTATGACTTGAAATTGAACAGTATTTTGATTTCTTATACTGTCACAATCATTCATCCCAATATATGTCCTAACAGTGATTTCTCAATTTAACCAAATGTGTTGTTACATTTAAATATACAAACCAATAAAGCACACTAACATGTTCATTAAAGAAATCACTGAGCCTTGTACGATTAAATATGAACAGTTATAACTCTCGAGTTACTTCGATTTAAATGGAACGGTATCAAATAAACACATGCACATGTGACTTTCTTAGTTTCTCTTTTTCATTTGTCATTGTCATGTACTGATAACTGAATACATATAGTTATATGCAAATGTGATATATATTTCAATTTATGCCATTGTGTGTGTGTATGTATATATATATATATATATATATATATATATATATATATATATATATATATATATATATATATATATATATATATATATATATGAAAAGAAAATAACTTGAACATGGCAGCATGTCTTAAGATTGTTTTGTCTGTGTATATATCTCAAATGAGTTCATTAATAAGAAATACGTTGTGTAACATTCCTATCAACTGATTCAAAAGGATTCAATAAGAAGTATCATTTATACTTGTGTTATGCTTAACATCAACTTAAACAAACATTCTGCATACACTTTGTACAGTATTAGTACTGAAACACATATCAGCCTATCATGATGCATGTAGTTTTCATGATAATTATTAAATATGCATCAACAGAATATTACTCAAACTTGGTTAAGTGTTAATCAGTGAAGTATCTGTCAAGTATATGTTTGAGATACATGTATGTGCAGTCCTTTTGAATCATACAGGGTTTCTAATTAAGATGTGCTAGAGAAAGAAAAACTAAAAAGGTAGTAAGAATGGACATTTTCTAAGGATTCTTTCTCAATATCAACATATTTCAACTAAACTGGATGACACAAATACATTGTATGGTCTTTAATATCCTTTATCATTCAAATAGTAATGGTATCTTCCAAATCACACACACACACACACACACAAACCTCTAAACATACTTGCTTCAAATAAATTGAGATAGATTTTACTGACAGTAAAAATGACAATATTTTAATGACCTGTTATTTGTTTAAATGTTTCAGAAGACACAGTGAATAAATGGCTTCATAATATGATTGCTTTGCTGACTGAAATTTTTTATTTAATCACATGTACACTTATTGATATATTGCAACCTTCATATACATGGTTGTTTGCCATTACATAATCACATGTACACTTAATGATATATAGCAACCTTCATAACAATGGTTGTTTGCCAGTGTTATATTATCAAAGCTTTCTCATTTTCATCCTATTTGCAGATGCCTTACTTAGATCAGATGTGTATTCTCAAACGAGTTGTCGTTAAATATAACCAGACAATTCTGAGAGAATCTAAAGACTTATTTGTTTTATTACCCACAGGATATGGAAAGACTTTGATTTTTTAACTGATTCTATTCGACCTTCAGTGCAAAGTCATAGTACTGGAACCTCTCAATGTCATTCGTAATCAGCTTTGCTCAACACTTGATGGGCATGTGATACGTGTCACTGAACATTTTCAAGATCACAGTACCTTATGCATGGGTGAATTTTCGTATATGGTTGGACACCCAGAAGACATACTGGATAAGAATGTTCTTGAATGCCTACTTGAGGCTGAATGTTCAAAGTAACAGGTATGCTAGATTATTCATGAAGCCCACTGCATCAAGCAGAAGTTAGAAACATTTGGGTAAGAGGGCAGCAATCTTGTAACAAATAAGTTAAGGTGAATAAAAGTGTCCAACTCAATCATTGTATCACCCAAATTTGATTACGTATGATAAAAATGAAATGTGCCAATAGAAAATAACTTTCCCTACTTGCTGCCAAGACTGGTCACAACTACTGATGTCTAGATTATGATTATTTTAAAAGGATGAGAATTCAATGTCTGTTTTAGTGTTGATCTAAAGTAAGAGTTTCCTGTGATTTTAAGGAAAGACGAACCATAACTTAACAAAACGTGCAAGTAGCATTAACATCTTCTGAAAATAAAAATAATAATTTCAAGATGCACTATTTGACTAAATAATATAATGAGTGCTAGCATCCTATTAAAGTATTCAAGCAGTGAAAAAAATTGGGGATGCAATGTATAAAACCTTGAAACTTTAGAACGTATGCCATGGATTGTCATTAAGTTAAACTGTTGGAATATTGAAATCATAACAATACATAACAAACTATAATAACTTAGACCTTTTTGATGAGTCTGTTCATTTTTCATATTGATAGCTATTATCTTCTGTACAAGTGATAATTCCACAAACCTATTGTTCATAAGTATTGAGTATACAAGTCCTAACTTGGGCAGAAGTGATCTAATAAGTTGAATCATGCCGAGTTTGCCTGTTGGCAATGCTACTGCTAGTAATACTTCAGCCAATATAGGGTTACTGAGAAACAATTCTGTTCATATATCATTCCATGAAAAGGCAGTTAAATCCCGATTAGGATATAAGCTGCTGCTTTCATCCCTTATACATTTGGAAGATGCTTTTTGTTCAACTTCCCAAATAAGTCACATCTTTACAGCTTTTCTGAGTGACCCACTATTTAACACAGTCTTAGCAATTGTTTCATTGGAAGTATATAGAGCAGCATGCAGCAATGTTGCTCCATCATATAGAGTTACATCATCAAATAATGATAACCTTGTATCTGATAATTTGGTAGCTAATGTTTCCACTTCATTGTTTGATGTTGGCAATTTATCACGTACAGAAATATAGCTCCACTCTCTTTCAGTTTCTCTGAAATAGAGATATGTAAAGATCAAATAATACATATATCATGTTTTTTAAAATTAATATTAAGTGAAAAGACTAAATGTTGTGCGTAGTTAAAAGGGTGACGTTCAAATAGAAGTATTTTGGCTACCACAAGGAATTGAGGTTAGTTTTTTTATTGTGTCAATGGACTATTGAGGTATAGCTTATGTAAAGCCATTTCTCCAGACTGATTGGCTGTAGCAATGCGTGTAAGATATTATCTGCTGAAACAAATGAAGATTATAGTTTAACAGCCTTTTCTGATTTTTGGGCTTCAGTGCCTGTTAATTTTTTATATCCACAGACTGCCATTAAGTGTAAAAGATTTTGAATTTTTATATCACAATTTATTGATATTTATCTATATTTAATTTAAACTTAAAATGCCAGCTCAAGAACCTACCTTCTCAATTATCTCTACCTCAAAATTTGTATTACAGTGTGATGTTTTTTAAACAAAGGTATACCTCATGTTTTATACATTATGTCCAAAACTGGTAAAACTGGGTCTGTTTGTGTAGATATTGTACATGTATACAGGTAAATGTGATCGTACTGAGTCGATGCATCATTTTTTCTTGAACTGTTGGACACGTCACTAATTGTAGTGCTTTCATCGGTGGCCAAACATACAGAACGGAACAAGCATTTCACCCTGACATGCTGTGATTTGCATGAAGCTCCTAAACAATCATGAAGAAAAAAATTCATATACCAGTAAAGATTTTTAAAACACACACCATACCCATTCAATGTAAAACATAGAAGGATTACACACACACACACACACACACACACACACACACATGAGTACGTAACCAGCATTAGGGCGACACATGTCACAGAGCAGCATTAGGGTGACAGAATTACATCATGTTGTGTTATTAAACTGCAGCACGTATTTGTATATGAATTCATCAAAATAATTTTTAATTCCGAGCATCAAGCTTAAATATTCATGTTTAAAACAGAAAATAATATTTACAAATGAAAACACACATGTGTCGCCTTAATGTCAACACACAACTGTGATGGTCACAACAACCCTATGGCGACAGACTCTTCACACACATATTCTGTATAGTTCTAAGTGCAATATTGTTATCCCAAACAAAATATTAAACTAAAATTATATATTAAGATGATCAAATTAATAAATGTTTGCCTATTACAACTATAATACGTATGTTTATTCGCATCGCTATGGCGTTATGATCTTCACACACATATTCTGTCTAGTTCAGCATTAAGGCGACATTTTTTCCAAGTGAAATATTGTTATCCCAAGCAAAATATTAAACTAAAATTATATATTAAGATGATCAGATTAATAAATGTATGCCTTTTACAACTGTAATACGTATGTTTATCCGCATCGCTATGGCATTATGATCTTCACACACGATTGTTTAAAACTCTTTTAATTTTCAAGTCAGCGTTATTAAATACATCTCAAAGTTACCAATTCGTGTCACACAAAGTGCTTAAAACGAATTAGGTACTTTTAGTTACATTTAAATTTGAAATTTGCCGAGTTACAGATACGAAAAATTCACTATGTGGAACGAACTATGAGGTTTTCACCGGCGAGATTAAATATATCGTTTATTTACTTATTCATTCAGACCAAGCAAATTTTATTTGAATTTTATGTTCAGATATATTGACTAGAAATCATATAAGATTGATAGCAGATTTCTAACTGTATCCCATGAGCAGCACAGTTGGAGGGGCTTGGGGGTTGGATTGGACGAACTTTGGGAGAGGGTGCAAAGATTCACTCCCATAAGACCCCAATTACATATCTGGGCCCTGGTTGATGTATTATTTACCAAAATCCTCGTTTGCAAGATCTAGTTTGTGTTTTGTACTCCAAATGGGCTAGACCCATCAGTGGATTGGAGGAAGAGTAAAGACTAGAACTGGTGGGTCAGCTGACCTTTGTTAAGCCTCCTCCCACACTTCTGCCAAAGCCCCGATTCTGCAATCGGGCCATGTAAAAAAAAATAGATTTATTTGTTGCCAAAAGCCCATCCGAACCTTTTATATAAACCTGGCTGGCAAGACCTCTGCGGTTTTTTTTTTTTTTTTTTTTTTTGGGAGGCACTAGATAGATGCCCCCCTTTAATACATTTACTTTTTATTTTGAATTTTGAGTTTCCTGTAAAGTCTTATTTTTTTCAAAAACAAAAATTACCAAAAAATTTAAAAACGTATTGTTTTTAATGGCTTTTATATATGTGTCGATCTTTGTCCTTTTTATATTTATTTCTTTTGAGAACAACTGTGTTCGAGACGGGTCCGTACATTTATTAAATTTAAATTGTACATTAACCGCCTCGAGTTTGGTCGTCTCTATTGCCTGGTTTTGAATAGTACTTACCAGCGACTTTTACCTTGTTTTCTTTCAGGGCATGCGTATTGGGAAAACACTTCAAAACTCCTATGCTACTCTATACTTATTGTATTAGTGTGTTGTCTACATCATGTTTCTATGAGTGGATTTTTTCCCCCGACACTTTCACGGGCCAGTCCAATTCGCGTAGCGTCATGTTATTTAGCCCTTTGACTTCCTCATCTCGTACTTTCCACTTAATGTTCCCTGTCCACCCCCCACCCCACTTGTGCTCCTACCCTAGTTATGTGTTCCAATAAATATGATTTGCCCTCATAGTTTCCAATATAAATTCTGTCATGTTGTATACTAATTTCTTGCTAAAGTTTCCATCTAAATATAGTATGTTTTTTTGTTTGTATAATTGAGTTGTTATTATTTTTAGTGTTATGTCAACTCTTTTCTTTCTATTCTTATCACATTCAACCATGACATATTTTTTTTTGGGGGGAGGGGTGTGTGTGTGAATTTTTACACAGTGGACATTTGAGCGATATTCAGATCAAATGCCGTCTCACTGCAACCTCTCCCGTTAACCACGCGTCATGCATTTATTTGAAGCAGAGGCTTTGTATTTTTAATGACCCTTACTTGACAGTTTCCCCAGGCACTAATTGATGTTTATGTGTTCATGTTCGACTTTGATTTTTTTATCCTATTTATTGTGCTATCTGTAAGCCATTTGTGTGCTTTTTTGTATCTATTTCCTATAGTTCTCTATTGTCCTATATTTATTAGCAATTCTTTTATTGATCTTAATTTTCGTGTGTCTTCTAGTAGTTTCGATAACCTATTGTTTTTATATGTCATTTCTCTGCTTCATAGAGAATCCGAAATAATATATGTATAGAACATGATAAGGTTGTTTTGGTTCTGCTTTCATTTCCTTAGATCTATTTAGAATGTTGGTGTATTTTATAAGGCCAGGCCTCTATCCTCTTTCTGTCATTATATAATGTGTCCTTGTTTATGTAGTGCGTTTTAAACCCCGATAAATATTAAATAATTTCATTATCTAAATTATTTAGATCTTCGATTGTTATGTCTATTGATTTTAAAATTTAGTTTAAGTGCACATTCATATAATTTTTTTGTTACTTGGGCCCGTTCCATTAGGCACAATGAAGTAAGTGCCCAGGTTTTGATATTTTCATTTATTTTGTCCCTGATTTTCTTGAGGTTTTGCTTTGCCTTTACTTGGTCTTTAACTATTGGGATTGGTAATCCGTGTTGTTTGCTTCTTCAGTTTCCTATTAGTAAGATTTCCGTTTTCTCAGGATTGATTTTCGACAATGATACTTTACCAAATAATTCAACTTCCCGTATTAGTTTAACATAGGAATTATGGTCTTGTACAAAGTTAATGCAATCATCTGCATCTTGTAGCATTTGAACCTCTTCTATAATATTTGGAACTTTAATCCCTTTTATTTCTTTATTGAGTCTCTTTTTTAATAATTAGAATTTATATCGCTATTACATATAATAGCATAGATAGTAGACACCCCTGTCTCGCTGATCTCTTTAAATAAACTTTTCATGTTTTCGCCCCATTTACCTGTACATACGAGTCCATGTCTCTGTGCAGAATTTTAGTCCATTTTTGGAAACTTTTTAGAGACTCGTCGAAAAGGGTTACCGAAACACATGCGCAATTTCATAGTCGAGTAAACGTATTTTTTTTTTATAAATGGATAAAAATGTCTGGCACCGCATTTACTTATGAGGGAATACGTAAGGAAATTTTGAAGGGGCACGTCCTTAGTATTTTCATAAATGACTTTAGTTTTTTGCGGAGCGTGAATTCTCAACCTTGGATGAAATAAGCGTGATGGCAGAGCGCTATGAGAGCGCGCACGTGCGTCCAACCACTTGGAGTTGTAACGACCAACCTGGAAACGGTGAGCATAGAAGCACCACTGAGGTGCCACCCCAGAGACGAAGTGGTCAGAATGGTGGGAGGCCAGGGCCGGAAATCCCAGCCAAGGATATTTCCGTGGGTCGGGAAAGACTCAGGCTCTAGAGAAGGATACCTCGTGGAGGAAAAGTGAGCCAGTGTGTTACGGCTGCAACAGACCAGGCCATGTCGTTAAGGACTGTAAAAGGTATCGTCCAACCACGATAAATTCGGTAACTCAGAATATTGTTAAGAAGCGAGAAACAGTGGAGTTGACTACTACAGTGATAGCTACGGTTAACGGTGAGAAGGCGACAGTACTGTATGATACCGGCTGCAGTTATCCGGCCTTGGTAGATAATAGGTATGTCAAGCCTTGAGATTGCACATGTGAGGCGGTTGAAGTCCAGTTGCTCAACGGACAAAGGATTCGCGTCCGGTCGTTAGCATTGACCTTGATTCGCCGTAGGTAAAGGGATTAATTCAAGCAGCGTGTATGTTGGGACTGTCTCATGACGTAATATTAGGGTGTAGGTATGTATTGCCCCAACCTAACCTTATGACGTGTATCCCTGTACATGTCGGGTCAGTTTAGACGAGGGTTATGAAGCGAAGGCCAGGGTCAAAGGCGCTGAGACCCATGACTTCGCCAATAGACAGTTTGCTACCTGGTGAGTTGGGGAAACTTCAAAAGAAATATTTGTCTCTCAACAAGGTACGCAGGTACGCAACAGCTGGGTCCATATGTTAAATGCCAGACGGCGAGGTGAGTTTCGCGACGAAACGCGGTATTTTGTATCGGTACGCCAAGAAAGGGACCGATACGTTCAAGCAAATAGAGAAGTGCTTTGACTGGCATATGAGGGTCTTCTTGGAAACCACATGGGCGTGGCGAAGACCAGAGATAAGTTGATGACTGAGTTCTACTGGCCAGGTGTGCATGGGGATGTTCGGAGTTTTTTTTGTTGTCATGCGACAAGTGTTAGCGAGTGGCACTTAAGACTTAACAGGATCACGAGATTCCAGGTAGAGCTTTCACCTGACGCTGTCCATTTTTGCCGGAGTGACCGATGCGAAATATTTTTCAAAAATCGATCGTCCAAGGGATACTGGCAAATTCTAGTTCGAAGTGAAGACAGAGCAAAACTTGCCTTCGCAACTCCATATAGGACCTACGAGTGGGTAGTCATGTCAGTCGGGGACCAGAATGCGCCGAGCGTCTTTACCAGTATGATGCTTAATTTACTTGAACCATTAAGGGGGACTGGAGTTTCGAACTTCATGGACGATTTACTCTTAGCGACAGCTACATGGGACGAACATGTCATTTTACTGAAAAACGTTTAAGAGCGGCTTCGACAAACTGGACTGACAACACGACCATCTAAGTAACATATAGGGTTTAGGAAACTAACCTACCTAGATCATACGCTTAGCGAAGAAACGTCGGCCCCAGATAGTTCGAAGGTAGACAAACATATGGACACAGTATGACCGACCACTAAGACGGAATTTCGATCCTTCTTGGGATTTGCAGGTTATTATCGACGATATGTTGCTAACTTCAGCGCTATTGCAAGCCCATTAGCTGACTTGACTTGGAAAAAAGCTCCGACGAAATTAATATGGACAGACGCATGTGAACGAGCATTTCAGACGTCAAAGGACAGAGTGACGTCAGACGCAATTAGTGAAATTGCCTGATGTGACACGAGATTTGTCTTACGTACGGACGCTTGTTGATAGAGGTTTAGGGTCAGCGTTATTGCAAGAGCTAGACGGAAGCTTATTCCCAGTTGCATACAGTAGCAGGACATTATCAACTGCAGAACGTAATTATTCAGTCTCTGAGATTGAATGATTGTCTATTATCTTTGTGATATCTAAATTTCAACGCTACCTGTATGGCCGAAAAATTATTTTGGAAACAGACCACCATCCACTCGCCTATTTTGGCTCAAGCTAAGTTGACAAATGGACGATTAATGAGATGGTCACTATTTCTGCAACAATACCAAATTCACGTACGATATATTAAAAGCAGCGAGAATGTAGGGGCTGACTGCTTAAGTAGAATAGGGACGTCTGAGCTGAAGGGGTCACCTGAGGACGTGTAACTGAACCAGATTAAATCTCCAAAACATTGGAGAGTAAAATACCGATTTTACTCTTCAAGGAGTGGCCCATGTGAAGGGGCAAGTTTCTGGCGATCTATCAAAAAGACGTTAGTTGAGACCAGAGAACCATTAATTAGATTTACAGAGACACGCGCGTATCATATCGCTATACTGCCGCGTACGGTATTGTTCGTTTATAATGTGACTGTCTAATTAGGGTCGTTGTTTATCCAGCAGCAAGACTGACTGTTAGGGACATGGTAGACTTCATTTTCATGGGAAAGTTGTAAAAATTGAGAAACCGCAGACATTCTCCTACTTAATACTGCCAGGTCAGGCTGACCGACTTTAGCGACTCTGAAAGAAAGGGCAGCCAAAATATTTGATACTAATTCGTCACGTTAAATAAGGAATGTGTTTTCACACCAGATTAATTGGATTTAATATCACCCTTATTGAAATTCGGTCTGAGTTTTTACTTTGAGAGGACAAGATATAAAATTCACTGCAGGATCTGAGCGGAATTTGAAAGAGATTTTATTCGTAAAAAGGTGTGGTCCAGGCAAGCCGCCAATACTGGCTGGGTGACGAAACCACAAAGGGAGAAAAAAGCTATTTAGACGTATGGATGTTACGTAACCTGAGACGTATGCTGAGAAAAAGAAAGAGAGGGTAGTGCAGTGAAACGTACATACCTGTGACGAAATGTTGCCCAGTGCTAAAATTCTAATGTGTTTAGATTGTATCCCGAGACGGATGGTAGCAAGTATCATCTTTGAGATCTAAAGTTCTGAAGAGCAACAGAGGAAGCGGAAAGCTGAGGACTAGCAGGTTTTGAACTCGTACATAGCGTTGACTTCGATTGTTTAACTCGATCCTATGATGAACTAAAGCTATCAGTAACAGATCGGCTAGTTCATTTAAATTTATTTGAGTTTTATTGTAATTCTTTTGAAGTTGTATTTCTAAAAGCAGAGTATATTCTTAATGAAAGGAATTTTCACAATTGTTTATGTAATTGATTAAATTGTTAATCTCTACGGGGGCTCGTATTTGTTTGTTCATTATATTTGCTCAGATCACTATATATATTTCCATCTATAAGTTTCACCAGTTATCTTTAATCGAACCTTGGTAATTATATCGAGGGAAGTCATCTTTTAGATAATGAGTAACAAAAAGGGGTGGATTATATTATTTCTTATTATATTTATGCAACCCCGTGACAGTGGGCAACAAAAATATATAAATCATCACCATCGCCCAATGACACCCCCCTATCTCATTTCCCTTATTTTGCTGAGAGCTCATCTCTACCTGGTGATTATTTTTTCCTTCTTAATTTCCTATAGTTCTTATAATGTTTTCTTGCGTGACGAAATCCTCACGTATGTTTTTATATTCTGTGGATATTGTCTCGCATTTTATCTCTTGTAAATATTCGTCAATTTGTTTGTCACTTATTTATTGTGATGTGTATATTCTCCGTAATATTCTTGTATGTGTTTTAGTATTCTATTTATGTCTTTTGTTCTGTGTTCTGTATTTACGTTTTTATTAAATTTTCTATCGCTTCTTCCTCTAATTTTATTTTCCCATGCCTTAATTTTATATAGTATGTTGCTATATTTTTGAATCTCCCTTTTAAAGTGTCCAATTCTTTTATTATTTACAAATTATCTTTATTTGTACAAATTTCTATTTCTTCCTTAACTTTCCGCCCAAAGTCTATGTTATCTAAGATCTTGTTTATTTTCCATTGTCCTCTGTACCATATTATTCTATTTATTTTCCTTATTTCTACGTTAATTATTTTATAGTCCGAAAGTTTGTAATTTATATTTTCTGCATTTATATATTTATTTGTTCCCGAAATTGTCACCAAAAATATGTATTAATCCTACTCCCCTTATTATCTTTGTAATCGAATGTGTATTCTACGCTATGCATATGCAGTCTCCTGTATGTCAATCAGTTTCTGTGTCGTCAGTATGTGTTCCATTTTGTCTTTAAATCTTATATCATCTCTTGTTAGTTGACCTGTTCTGTCTATGTTTTCACCTACACAGTTTAAATCCTCTTCTAGTTTCAAATTTCCTATAGTGTATTTCTCTAAATATTTGGCCAGATTGTCAATAAATTAATGTATTGTGCCTGTTCCTTGAAAGTTCATCCTACTCATTACAATGTGTATTGATCTCCCGTTAAAATGTTTTCCCTCCTCTATTATTTACCATATAACCATTCTTTTATTTTTAATAAAACCGGCCACCCCACCCCCTATTATATCTTTCCCTATAAAGTCGTTCGTAATTATAAAACTGTACATACCTCTTTCCCTCTCAGTTTTCAGTCCATTATCTGTCTCCTGTATAAATAACATGTCATTGGGTTTCTAATGTTTTTAATTTTTCTAATTTGTCCCTATTTATCCCATTTGCGTTTATAGACAGTAAACGGAAGTTTTGTCCTCAATTTTTTGTCTAACCCATAACCCAGGTTGTCGATTATTTTTTTTCAGATTATGGTTATTTTTTATTTTTGTATTCCCTGATATTTGTGTGTGTGTGTGTGTGATCCATTTGTGTTCATATACTTTTTTTCTGTGGAAATGGGGGTCATCCCATATCGTATCTTTGCTACTTCGCGAATGGTAAAAATCGCTTGTGGTGTTCAACTAGTATAGTGTGTCTCTGTTCATATTGTTTTCCGTTACTATTGTCCTTTCGGGTGCGCTATCATTGTTTATTCATGCAGTTTTCCTTAGACTCTATATCCTCTTCACTTCTTTACTTTTGTTCTTCCGTTTTTTTATTGGCTTGTTCTCTGTCTATTTCTTCTTCTTCTCCCGTTTATATCTCGACGCTTTCTTTAGTGTCCTTAATATTTTACGTTGAGGAGGTTGATATATTACTAACCTTCACGTTTTAAGATTCCTTTTCATTGGTGCCTATGGTGTGGGTGTTGTGAAGGGTATCATTCCTAGTAGATCTCCCATGTCTTCCTCTTCTTCAATCTCCTTTCCCTTTTCACTCAGTACATCAAATCTGTTGTTTTTTTTGGGTAGTAATGGGCTCTTTTCCTGGGATTTTAACCATTGTGTTGCTAGGGCTTAGAATATCCCTCCACGTATCAGCACTTGATTGGTTCTATGTTATTTCCTCCTGTCTTATTTCCTAAGCTGTTGTTGGTGGGCTTTGTGGATTTTGTTTGCGGAGAATTTATTACTTGTGCCGCAACGGCACTTGTATAAGTATTGGGGCTGTCGTTCGGTTTGGCTGTTCCCTCTTTGAAATCCCATGGGCCGTGACCGGTTTGCCCGCATCTGGGGCACTTTCGATCGTCCTCTCACCCCCTGTACCAGCTTTTGAGTTTAATGCCCAGTACGTAAAATAACATGGGGATTTTCTAATCCTCTTGTCTGGTTATTGTTTGTATTCTGCCTCCAGTCTGAGTGGGGGCAAAGCCCCAAATGGTTGCCATCTTAAGATAGTTTACATTGGCTCTCAACTTTTGTTGGGTTTTGCTAACTTTGGTCGCATGTGTCTATCTCAAGCGGAAGTCTGTTCACATGCACTTCGACAGTCTTTCGGCCTACCTCTCTCTCGAATGGTGGTACCTCTTTTAGGCCTACTATAGCTTTTGCACCTTTTACCTCCAGCGTCTTTACGGCTATAAAAGGTGTTTATAGGTCTTTTGGATGCAAAATATATTTGTTTAGATCAGTATTCTGGAGGGCCTCAATATTTCCAATGTAGTATTTCATCGCCTGTAGTGTCGCTAAGATTTCCGCCTGGCGTGGCACTGCCTTTCTCCCCCAAATCCAGTAGTTGACACCTATCAGGATGGAAGGCCAGCAAGACATAATGCTGTATTGTAGTCCTGAAGTATTTGCTCAGCTTTGACTTCAGTGCCTTTGGCGGCACATCTACCCATCCGGTGGCCGCATTAAATTCTGAGTTCATATCCAGGAACTGCTCGATGTTTATCCCGTCTGTAATGTCACTGTCGGTCATGGGTCTCACACTACAACACATCTGGTCATTGTTATGTTTCGCATTTTTCTTTAAAACAAACCGGTCAATGTATGTGTTTAACTGCAACATTCTATATATTCCTACTTTAACTTTTATATTTGGCAGATATGTTCTGTCCGAAATTATATCTAATTAAGGAATATATTTTTCTAACTAGCATAGTTGGTGAACAACCTGTACTTTGTAAACCAAAAAGACTAATCTTTTTTAATCTGCACAATTTTCTCAACTCAATGCAACCTGTAAAGAAAGGTGAACAAATCTTTTTCTTACTTCTCCGTGTGGGTAGTCCGTAATCCTTATTGCGATCATAAACACTTACTTTGCTTTTAAACAACAGATATTAGAATTGTTTTGAAATCCATACAAGTCAAAAGCCATAAATTGTGACATGAAGGCCCCGATACGGTATTGTGGTGCAAATAAAAATTATGTTCGGGCATGTCGCTGAGTTTACTGCATTAACTGTTTGATGTGCATTCAAGTATATCCGCAGACCGTGATGTGTAACTGATTTGTTGTTGTATTGATAATAATAATAATAATAATACTTATTATAATAATAATAATAATAATAATAATAATAATAATAATAATAATAATAATAATAATAATAATAATGTTTCTTCGCTAACTATGGAATATCTCACAGCTAAAATAGCTCGACATTGACTATAAATAATTATGAAATATTTCCCGGTCAGTGATTCTATCAAATAGCAACTATAGCAGCGTCAGGAAGCTCAGGTGCAATTTTCAGAAGGTACAGAGCAGTTATCTAAATTAAATGTCGAACCAACCTAAACAAATTGTTACAGCAACTCAGACAACATAAAGATCTTAAAACATTACCAGAGGATATTGCTTATCAACTTCAACCCACTCCACCACCTCATTAACCTCTTTAGCTACAGCCCGGAGCTCGACCATCACCACCACCACCAAAGTTAGAACATGATATATACATTTACTGATGAAGGTTTTGCCGCTATCAGGGATGCAGACAAAATACTTGATATTGCCGTGTTTGGATACGGGGGTAGACAAACGATACGTACAACCAGAATATACTAAAACTCTAAAAGCTGCCTATTGGGTTAAATATTTATACTGTGTTGCTTTTAATATTCAGCAGATCACATCTGATGAAGATATTAATACGTTTGTTATCAATGACTGGACAACAAAGGAACATACTGCAAGAGTAAACTAGAAAACGAAAGAAAAACAGGAATAATAGAAGCAAAGACTTGAAAAAACAACAGGGAAAGGATAAAATCGGGTGTAGAAACCAGATCTGAAACAAGGATATAAAATGTAATAGCCGAGTCAGAGGTATTCGCCTTAACCACAATCAGATCCGCGCTATATATCTTGAAAAAGCTACAGTAAGTGACCGTGCAACTCCTAATAATAGAGTTTATGGTAATATGGGGAGGTTCGTGTGCAGGCTCTCGTATTGCAACCACCATCCTGGACTCTAGGATATGTAAAAACAATTCCTTCGTCACATGGGCTAACAAAATCATATCTATTGTCGATGATCAAGTCGAATGGTAACATTTAGTGTATTTGGCATTATCTAGAGCTTCAAAAATGTGTCAGCTGCCGTCAATTGTCCGCGACAATTCCAAAATAGTTTAAAATCAACCTCAGGTGACCCATGTGATCTACTGCGTGCCAGTCCCAGACACCGTAACGAAAAGATTAGTTGGCTATCGGCGAGAAGAAAACAAAGTATACGCGAGTTTGATCTTGATGCTGCATTTATCATGATGATTAAACGACAAAATAATTACTGCGCCTTCTGTAACACATTGACGTTGTGGGAATATTTTCCTAAGGACGATAATTTACCGTGGACAGAACCAAAATATGAAGGAAAGATGGCTGCCATCGCTTAACTGCTTGAAAAAAATTCTTCCGTTTCTGTGCTATTTTTTCATGATATTTGCGCTTGTTGTCTATCTTCGTCTACATTATTGTGTTTCACCATGTATTGGCTGTTCCGTTCGTATGTGTTAATTCATATCCTTGTTTTGGAAACGAGAACAATTATATTTTTTCTCAAGCTGTTTTGTTCCATTGTTAAGACGTCATTTGTTTTTTAATAAACCGCCGTCACGTGATCGCCAGTCAACCCGTTTATAATATGACGGACCCACATTAATTGCATTAAATGACCACACCTTGGCTCTAGATACTACATTGTGCTCAAGACTGAACGAACTGGGACTACATTCATCATTACTTAAATGTAAACGGAAGCGAAAAAAAAAATTGTTTCGAAGCTGGCCGGCGTAGAACAGGAAGAATAATTCCAGTTATCTCCCTTTCGTCCGTAACATGTAAACAATTAAAAAATTATGCCGTTAATTTTGATAACATGATTCAAATTCCTCTTAAATCGTCAACCGTTGTGTCAACTGTCCCAGGGATACCATTACATATTGCATTATTCAACACTCAATCAGCAGGATCACCGGAAAAGCGCACAGAAACAGTTAATTTTATCAACGACCAGAATATCGACGTCTTCTTCCTGACAGAAACATGGTTACGATCATCAGGCGATGAACCTAAGTGTGCGGATTTAACAACCAGCGATTACTCCATCAAGTCGTTCCCCCGCAACTCTCGCGGAGGTGGAATTGCTGTAATGACATATAATTCCATGATCAAATGCCGTAAATACAACACAACCATCAATTTCTGCCACACATCGTTTGAACAGATCCAAACAACGCTCACACTGGAACAAAGGTCAGTCCATTTTTCTGTCTCTACCGCCCTCCTCCTAGTAGAAAAAACAAGCCGACTGAATCTCTTTTAGGAGCAGTTTCCAAATCTTCTAGAGTATGGAAATTCGATAGGTGGTAACCTAATTATTCTTGGAGATTTCAACTTTCACTTTGACTGTCCTGGAAAAATCATACACGTCAAAACTCATAGATTCCATTATTGTTTTAAATCTTAAACAGTCAGTTAACCAACCCACACATAAACTTGGTCACATTTTAGACTGGTTTATTTATAGACCTGATGATAATATTCTGCAATCCACCCTTGTATCCCACGAACTTGCATCGGATCACCTCTGCATTGTATGCCATCTCGACTTATCAGTCCCAAACCCTCCACCTATATTTGCTACTAAGATAAACCTCCGTATGATAAAAAGAACCAAATTCATGTATGACATCCAAGAAAACCTAATAACTTTCTTACATCCAACAGCGGAACAGCTTGATAACTGCCTGCGTTCATTGCTTGAAAATCATCCCCAGCCACCAAATGCAGAGTATCAAAAAAAAAGTGTTCTCCATGGTATAGCAGTGTTAGGGACCAGCTTCACACTGTTAAAAGACATCGCCGAAAAGCAGAGAGGCTTTGGCTTTCCACCAGACTCATTATTCATAAACAAATCTATGAAGCCGCTAAAAAAAGCGTCACAAACATAGTCCATTTAGCCAAATTATCCCACTACAGTACCAAGATCACAGAGAGTTCCAGCTGCAAAGAGCTCTTCGAGATAACTAAGAAACTAATGTCAAGGAACAAACGTACACCACTCCCAACAACCTTCTCTCCAGTAGACCTTACGGACCAATTCGCAAATTTATTCCTTGACAAAGAACAAACCATTAGAGATTCGCTTGACAGCACAATTTCAACTGACTCGTCACCATACAGTTATGATGCAGAATTTCAGCGACAGCCATTAGGAGCATTTTAACCTGTTTCTATTGATTTAGTACTTACAATCATGATGAAGAGAGCACCGAAGTATTGTGAACTTTATCCAATTCCGACATCACTGCTGCTTGAGTGCTTAGACCCAATATTGACTTCACTAACTGATGTTATTAATATCTCTCTCATTGAGAAATTAAATTCCCATCATTTTTCAAAACTGTCATCGTAAAGCCTCTGCTGAAGAAACCAACACTTAACCATAACAATTTAAAGAACTACCGCCCAGTTTATAATCTCCCATTAATATAAAAAATCTTAGAAAAAGTTGTTATAACCCAGCTTGTATTTCATATGAATTCAAACAGTCTTTTTAGCAATGTACAGTCTACATATCCCCCTCGCCACAGTACGGAAACTACTCTTCTAAAAGTATTTTATGACATTCTCTCTACTTTGGATAGTGGAAAGATTACAATCCACAATCTCCTGGATTTATCTACAGCATTTGACTCAATATAGCATGATATATTACTTCAACGTCTCCAGCATGTATTTGGCATTCATAATATAGCCTTACAGTAAGTAATTCAAGTCCTACTTAGTCAACAGGACACAAATTATATCTACAAATGGAATACATTCCAGCTCAGTTGACGTATGTTGTGGTGTTCCATAGGGATCTGTTCTTGGACCTGTTGTCTTCATTTTATACACTCAGCCGCTCTCAAGTGTAATAGATCATCACCCATTGTCGCACCAATTTGTACGCTGATGACACCCAAATATACAAGTCTAGCCACCCAATTGTAGTTGATGCTACAATCCATGGAGTTGAGAGGTGCATTTATGATGTGAAATCATGGATGTCATGTAACAAGCTGCAGATGAATGATGATAAAACTGAGGCTATTCTGATCACAACACAAAGACTTTCTCATTCACATCCTTCACCTCAGACAATAAATATCAGCAGCATAAATATTAAATTCTCACAGTCAGTGCCAAACCTAGGTGTTACTCTAGACAGTACTCTCACACTGCACCAACATGTCATGAATATATACAAGGCTGCATATTTTGAACTGAAAAACATCAGTTCCATTCTTAAATATGTTTCAGTTGATGCCACTAAAACACTTATGTGTTCATTAGTACTTTCAACTATTGTAACTCAATTCTGTCTGGTTCATCAAAATATTTACGCTAGAAACTTCAAAAAGTTCAAAACACAGCTGCACGGATCATCCTTAGAGTACCTCGATCAGAGTACACTTCACCACTACTTTGTACCCTACACTGGCTATCAATTTGATACAGAATCAAACACAAATTTGTTATCTGTGCTATATTTCACTGACAGACTCCAGTCTAACATACCTATCCAGCCTCACCCACGTGTATACACCAGCTAGATACTTAAGCTCTTCTTCTGACAATCGTATTCTTATTGTCCCCACGGTGATAACAAAGTCATATTGACAACGTTCTTTTGCATACCAGGGCCCAGTGATGTGGAACGAATTGCCCATTGAAATTAGACACAAAGAGAAAGTGGTCCCTTTTAAGAGTGCTCTTAAAACGCAATAGTTTCGACTGCAGGGACAAACTTAGAGACGTAATCATGTTTTGTATCTTATATGTTTTCAGCATGTTTTTATGTTTTCCAAATTGATTGTTTTTGTCATTTCTTTTTCTGTAGTGTAGTCATATCATTATAGATGGTGTAAAGCGCTTAGAGCTTTGAAAGATTAGGCGCTATGCAAAGTCCTCATTATTGTTATTATTATATGGTTTGGTCACATATATGAAACGTTCACGAACACATGTCTATGGCATAATCCACGAGAGGCAATAGTACCAATACATGCTAACATATCTATCTGATGTATCGGATGCTCGCTAGTAATAAATTAAATAATTTCGACTGACCTTGGTATATGGATGGAATTAACTCTTTTATTTTGACCCATGACGTCAAATTCTTCAGAATACCCCCTTTTTATTATTAATCCCCGTCAAAACGCAACACATATGTATACATCTATTAATGACCTTAATTTTGTTTATTGCTGACGCATGCATTGAAAGCAGCGTCACCCCAAGGCAATGGCAACTGCTGTAAACGTTATCGCGAGGAGCATATCACATGAAACTGACTTCTTGTTGTTGTAGGATATAATGCCAGTATCAATGGTGGATGATGAACCCGGGAAATTCCCGTAAAGAACAGACCGACGAGAGGCTGCTGGCAAGCTTTCTCACATACCCACATTGGTCGAATCAGAGACTGTAACCTACACAAACAGACATTTAGATGACAGTGATCCTTAATGGAGAGTGCTTTAGACCAATCGTGCACTCATGGCCCCTACCCCCTACGGTACTTAATAACGTTTGGGACGGAATTGTGAGAAACTGAAAGTGACATTATAAAAACTAGAACTCCCTGCTGTAATATGTGTTTTAATCTTAAATGTATTTAATTAAAAAAGTATTACAAAAATGCAAATGTCCTCAAACACATTTGGGATAGACATTCAATTGTTATATAATTATGTGCAGGTTAGCTATGCAACTAACACTGATCACTGGTAGATGTTACATAACTACACTGCAGTCAGCGAATAACAAAAATAACAATGTATCACTGTTAACTGGTACTACTGCTCAGTTATCAGTATTATGTAATTCAGGTTAGCCTATTTATATTGCTGCTTGTTGTTGTTGTTGTTATTGTTGCTGTAGGGTTTAAAGCCATTTTTCAGTACATGATACATGGTTTAGGAAGAACCTGGGAAAACACCTTGTAAGAACCACTAACCCATGAGAAACTACTGGCAAGCTTTCTCACCTACCCACATTTGCCAAATAAGAGACTCGAACACACACAGAGGTGAGATGGCAGTGATCTGTAACAGATAGCGCTTTAGATCACTCATCCACTGATGGCCCTCTTGCTGGCTGTTTGTGAGTGCCATATAATTAGCATCATTTTAGCACACTGAATTTAAATTTATCATACAAGTAACACATAATTAGATTTCATCACATCACAAATGATATTTTTAAGTCAAGCAATGGAAAGACATACAAAAATATGGATTTCAAATGAATCCAATAGTTATTTCATGACACATCTGCAGTTTGGAGTTATAAAATGAGTATTTTTAATCATGCAGTAAATAAAATCTGCATTTATGCTCATTTCAAAATAAATGAATGAACTTGTCAAATAATTCCAATCAATGCCTAAAACAACAACAACTTTGTGTAAAACAAAACCTTTATGTGCCATAATTTTATTCCGATGGTTCTAACAAATCTTTAATTCCTGACAGCTTTGTGATCTCCACATCACTCAGAGTCATGCAAAAGAAAAACACAAATGTGATTGCACCATGTTTGGCTATCACTTACCAAACCTTTCCAGGTAATGTGAGTTTTGTAGTTTGAAAAATTCTTTGATGTAAGCACTAGACATGAGGGTCTTTCTGTAAATATTTATGTGCAGTCAATAATAATTCTGGTTCTTGGGTAGGACAGTTGAAACTCAAGAGGCATATTTGCTTGAATCTGCTCATGACTTGGCCAAATATGTATACTTCCCAGCAAGAAATACAAATAATTTGTCCACATGATTATTTTCCGACTTAAAAAAGACATGTGAATATTAAACTGAACAGACATATCTTCAATCGGAAATCCACAACACAAAAACATGAAAAGTTCATCCACTGGGTCCATTGCTTTTTGCCGTCCTCGGATGTTGATGTCATTCCTGGTGCTGTAATATAAGCTCTTCATTCTAACTGCAGTAGGTTTGATGCCATTGAAGGTTATAAAAACCTCATGTGGGAAAAGAAGTGTAAAATTCTATCATTTCATAGTCATCTGTAAATCTGTTCAATCCAAATTTCTCCATGTTTATTTTATATTAGAATCTTACAGTTTCCTTTCCTTTTCTTCCAATTCTGTTTCTGCTTTCCTCAGTATCTCCTCCAGATATATAATTTTACTTTTGCATTCTATATGCAACTCACAGGATCTGAAGAAGATAAAATAATAGTGTAGCTTTTCATCAACATTTCTAACTATAATGGAGACAAAAAAAATGTAACTAGCAAAGTTACCAGCTTCACTATAATTTAAAATTTTAGAATTATACAAGAGTTTTAACAGAGGCTGCTTTCCACCGACTGCATGCTCTCTCTCTCTCTCTCTCTCTCTCTCTCTCTCTCTCTCTCTCTCTCTCGCTCTCTCTCTCTCTCTCTCTCTCTCTCTCTTATACACACTATGAGTATGAAATAAATGTATAAAACAAAAGTTACGTAGCTATGGTTTGATTACATATCAGTGCCATCTGATTCTATTTTATAACGAGGTAATAAAGTTCACTTGTTCTGTACTTACTATTTATACGTGAATTCATAATTTCTTATATAAATGCGCTGCGTGAAGTACGCCCAGTTTTCGATGACCCCGTTATCTGGAATGGCACTTGGGTTAACATTTTTAGAAACATATCATTATAAAAACATACGTACATACAATCGTTTGCTTCATCGACAGAATCTATTTTGCGTTTGGATTTCTCATTCTTACATCATTTAGTTGCAATTAAATACAAAGAAACCATCATCGCTCCAGTTACTAAGTAAGTTACTTTAAAATTCGGCCCCGCATCACGACGTATTGCAACAATTCATTTTCTACAAAGCTCCATCTTTTTCACTGATGGAATATGGTGGAAGGTTAAATCTATGTGAATTCAAACATTCCCATTGTACAACGGAACACAACAATAAATGCCACGATTTTTTCCCGTTGCCGGTATCAACTATAGCACTGGCAGCCATGGTTGCGAGATAAAACGAAATTAGGAGCCTATCTTAGCCTCTTTTTGGATGCGTTGACCCAGGGTCACATGAATGCATGAATATATTATAAGAATGGTCTATAGAACAAACTCTTGCACTTTATTCTACTGCATTTCAAAACGTCGAGTGTGTTATGAGTTGTCATTGAATTTTATCTTAAAGAAAACACATTACAAAGTGTTAATTACTATTTTAAATCATTTAATTAAATATCCGAAAAATATTACTTGACTTTGATAAAATCAGAAGCATTTTTTAAAATGTTGCCATAATGGTTATTATGAAGTGACAGTTGGGCTAAACACAACCATTAACACACCTATAAATTTTTGCATAACAATATTTCATAATTAGATGTATATTTTTAGTAAATCACATCAAATACTAGTTAAAGGCGATATTATAATACTTATATGAACTTCTCTATGTTAATAAATCAGAGAAGTAATGTATAGCACGAGAGCAAACATTAAGGCGACACCAATTTTGTCACCCTAATGCTACTGTCGCCATAATGACTACCAAGTGACAATGAACTGTTGCTGTAATGACGGGTTTGCTGTAATACACACACACACACACACACACACACACACACACACACACACACACACACACACACACACACACACACTATAGTACTGTACATGCTACAACCAAATAATCAAAAACATTAGCCTAAATACTAAAAATATACACATGAATTTAGTTTCAGAGCCTTATTTACATGAAAATAGTAGACAAATACTTCCAGGTGGCCATATTGTTTGCTTGGGTGTGTTTGATTTATTGTTGTTGCTGTGAACTTATTGCCATTTCTCAGTTAACCCAAGAAAACCCTGGGAAGAACCACCAACCCATGGGAAGCTACTGGCAAGCTTCCTCACCCACATCGGATAAGCAAGACTTGAACTTAACACCAAATTCCATTATTTTTGTATAGTGTGGCCTTGGCTTTAATGACTTGGCATGCACTAATAAAGTTTAATTACCTAACAATATCAATTAATTAGCTCTAATTGTAAATCCTTATTATGGCACTTATGTTTCAAAATCATTGACAACAAGAACTGAAAAAAGCTAATAATGCCTGACCTATGGCAAGTTGCTCATAATGCCTGACCCATGACAAGTGGTTCATAATGTCTGACCCATGACAAGTGGCTCATAATGCCTGACCCATGACAAGTGGCTGATAATGCCTGACCCATGACAAGTGGTTCATAATGCCTGACCCATGACAAGTGGTTCATAATGACTGACTAATGGCAAGTGGCTAATAATGCCTACCTATCGCAAGTGGATAAAAATGCCTGACCTATGACATATGGATAATAATGCCTAACATATGGCATGTGGCTTATAATGCCTGAACTATGGCAAGTGGCTAATAATGCTTGACCTATGACAAGCGACAAATAATGCCAAACATGATTAAAAGATAAGGAAATATATTAAATGGGGTAATGTCACAAAATTTTTCTTTGAACTATCAACATTTGGATTTTTGATGATCAAGCATATACATTTTGACAACAAACTCCAGAAAATGAAGCCACGCCCATTATGATACGCTAAACTAAGACTATTCACCAGTACTAGCAATTAGAAATTCATGGGCCTTTAAAACAAAAGACCTGGACAAAGTGTGAAGTATACAACCAAACCAAGCTGACAATAAAAACTAATATTTCCTAATCAAGGACCATTAATAAAATATTTTAAAATCACAATATGTATCATTATTATCTATCATGCTAGTTAATGGAATGCATTCAATTTAAGTATACAGCTTCAGAGTTTGTGCCAGTACAGTTAAAAGGTAGATAGTGTTAAGATCCAAAGAGACTCATATTCTGTATATATTTTGCTATATGTAACCTGATTTCACAATGCCAGTAGTTTGGAAAATGTAATGCGCACACTCCTCCCAGAATTTGTTAACATTTGCTGATGGTATCCCATGCTCCTCCACAAACTCCATCATTGCTTAACTTCTCTTCTTTGCTCCATTTCTTGTATGATCTATTTTGATCTGGGGACTGAAATCAATAACATTTATGAGCTATAATGTTGGAAATGAACTGTAAGTACAAGTTGGTACTTGTCATATCAATCTTAGACTATGTAACAAGTAATTTTATCAAGAATTAGGAAAGACAAATAACTGTTAGTTAATTACCTATGGCTACTTAATAATGCAAATATTTACCTATTGTCATCATTTTCAATCCTTAATGTTACAAGGCTGCTAATTGCATAATAATGTAAGAAAATTACTTGCTAACAACTATTATAAGAAACAAAACAAAACACTAGAATATATAATGAAAATTATACAGGATGACAAGCTAAAAGCCAATAAAATGTGTGCTTATATGTCATTCATATATCAATGTAAAAACACACATGATGTCTTAAAATACAATACATTGGTCCTGCAATACAGTAAATGTAAGTGTTACACTGTGTTTGATATATGCCTATAATAATAGCAAGGTAAACATTCATATATAATCAGTGATTATATTTTTTTTAATTACAGAACCTCATTATAATTATAAATACTTTTTATATTCCCATGTGTACCTTACAAGTGCATAAATAAAGATAAACAATTGACTTTAATTAATACTTATTTACTTGTCTTACTGATGAGTTAAATACATAAAAGTCATGTATAGTTTTAAGAGAATATCTGTTTCACTTTTGTAACATATCTGATTCAAAGTATCAACATAAAATGAGCAACTCTTTAAACAAGGCCTTGAATGTAAATCTTGAGGGTAGACATTCAGAATTTTTGCAAAGTTAATCAGTACGTAATATTGCCAACTGCAAATGGAATTAGTTATTATAATATACCTCTAACTGTCGGCGATTCTCTATCTGCACAGGAGTCTTTCCTATTGGTGATGAACTCTGTCTTTTACAATAATTGTGCAAGATAGGATGACACTCCATTGTATAAAAACATTTAGAACATTTCAAGAAACATGTTTTTTAATTTTTATTCTCATTTGTTATCAAAGAATTAATTCAGTGTATTTTTAAATGACACAATAATTAATACTGGTATTAATTTTGTAACAATATTATATTGTAAACAAAATATAGATATAATAAAGATATTTTTGAAAACATCTTTTTATGATAAATGCTTCACATATCTTGTGTTATTGTCCGTCATTAAACATACAATGTTAAATTTAAGTTCCCTTAGAAAAGGATATTTATTTCACTTAATTAATACCATGAAGATTTCTTCATAAACTTTGACATATATGTATTGTTTAATTTAATAATTGATTTTTTTTTTAAATAAGCCCATATAAACACAGAACACCAGAGTAAATAAGATTTGACCAATTTGGTACATTTGGGTTCAATCAGTCAAATTGAGATAATTGAGATTTTTCATTCCATACTCAATCTCAATCCAAGCCTCCGGCAAACACTCGTAAATGAAGGCTAGTGTTTTGGTTTTTAAAAAGTGCTAGCTACACATGAACAGAGGAATCCTTATGAAGTTTATATAAGCATATCTGGTCATTACAGGTTAAATAACTAATCTTCTAGACTATGCATAACAAAATGTAAGGAACTGCTGGGACGGTGAGGTTTGGTCATTGGTGGAAACATTAGTACATGACAGTAGACAGGAAAGTCAAGCGACAATGTAGTAAAAAAGAATATATTACTATAAGCAATCTTATTCATGAGGGAAATAATGATTCTGGATATTGCAAGAGAATACAGCCAAATATGGCCGCGCATATCAGCTACCAGTACATCCTATATCATAAACTAAATGTGAAATTCTGATCCCCAACACTTGTAAACAAGAATGGAAATTTGCATATGTGGGACATATACAATATAATTGTTATGATCAAATGTTAAAAAATAATTCAAATTATCTGTATGAACATTTAAAGTGTATTTTTAAGGGTGTTTGATACCAATTATAAAGCTCAGTGGTTCAATAGAATCAGATAACAGTTGATACTACAATACCGTACCTCACTCCGTCTAAGTACTGAATTGAAATATGTTACCATACATGGGCATATTAATGAGAAAATATCTTTGTAAGTCAAAATGAGACATACATTTAAAATGTATGAAAGACAGATTCAATTTTGTATTGATCATTCAAACTATTTATTAGGGGTCCAATCAGTTAATTTATGTGTTTATGATGGGGTGACATCCTGAGTAACACATATCTGCTTATATAGCCTTTAGTAATTGTTAACAAATATAGTTGCAGGGTGTTTAGTGAGAGGACAGTGATGAAAACTTTCTACTCAAGTTCCCTACTAAATCAGTTTAAACGTTCTGAGAATGAAATGCAGGCTGAAGGGATAAAATATACTTTCCACATGTATATTTACCCTTGCATGTAAGAAAACAGCAAAATGATGTAAGTTGAACACAAAATGCATTCAATTTTATTGTTCAGTTTGGTTAAGATATTGATTAGTGAAGTGCGGCATTGTGGCCTGTATGATGTTATGTGAATTCTAATGATCCATCTTAATTTATGCATTGTTAATTACTAATAATATTTGTTAACTGACACTCTAAAGATTGCATAAGATATATTCAAACAGATATTTTGAGTTTAACTGTGTACAACTGATCTTAACATGGTTACATATCCCACATGAACAAATATTCACATATTTTAGAATGTTTGGGATCCAAAGTTCACATTCAGTAAATCATATAGGCTGACATTGTATCTACAGTGAATCTGTAAGACACATTTCTGGCTGTGTGCACTAAATGTATCCCAAAATGTTATTTTCCTCATTAATATGCCCATGTATGGTAACATATATCTATTTAGTACTTGGATCGAGTGCGGTATTGTAATATCAGCTGATATCTGATTCTATTGAACCATTGAGGTTAATAATTGGTATCAAACACCCTTAAAAATACACTTTAAATGTTCAAACAGATCATTGGAATTATTTTTGCACATTTGATCATAACAATAACATTGTATATGTCCCACATATGCAAATTTCCATTCTTGTTTACAAGTTTTGGGGATCAGAATTTCACATTTAGTTTATGATATAGGATGTATTGGTACCTGCAGTTGTCTGGTTGGTCCAGAATAAAATTGTGTTGCTTGCACATCCAATAAGACTGACAACGATTCCATCTTGGTGTTGATGTGGTATTGCTATTTCGTATGAAAGGGTGGTTGTAAGAGCATGCGGATTTTATTAAAATTATTTCAAACATAGTGCTACGCGCGTCGTTTAGGGCTTGGCAGAAGAGTAACACATGTATGTATGTATGTATGTATGTATGTATGTATGTATGTATGTATGTATGTATGTATGTATGTATGTATGTATGTATGTATGTATGTATGTATGTACGTATCTATGTATGAATCTATGTATGTATGTATGTATGTGTGTGTGTGTTTGTGTGTGTGTGTGTGTGTGTGACTATGTATGTATAACTGTTTTCAGAACGCATTTTACTTTAAAATTTAAAAGAAATTGATTATTTTCAGCCACTTCAAATCATGGAGGTAGATGTAGTAATTAATGGCCAACTTGCTGAGAATGTAGCTATAACAGACGAGCATCACAGAGACCACGAGGTGGATAGGCGAACGCTTTTAGAGAACAAGAAATACCATGCTTTCTTCTGCTACAGAGATGTTCCAAATGATAAACTGTGGGTGAAAGAGGTTGTGAAAAAATTGGAAAATGACTTCGGATTTATTTGCTGTGATCATGAGAGAGACTTTTTGGCTGGGACTAAAGTCATGTCCAATATAAAATTTGGTATCAAGAACTCTGAAAAGGTAGTATGTGTACTTTCAAAGGAAGGTCTTGATAGTGAATATCTACGATTGGAAACTGAAATGGCACACAAAGAAGGCATCGATAAAAGAGAGAACCTTTTGATCCCTGTTTTGCTGGACGATTGTGAGATACCAGAAGAATTGAAACTATTGACTTACATCGATGCAAGGAAGGAGATTAACGAAACAACATGGTGGCCAAAACTAATTGCAGCGATCGAATCTAAAGGTAATTTGATGTTGCTGTATATAGATTATGATGTTACACTTTACACCACTGTTGGTTGCAATAACATCTGATAATATTGATACCATATTGTAATAGAAATAGATGCAAATGAGGCGACAGTTATAGTATAAATAGGAAAGGTAAGAGAAAGAGAGGGTTATAGATATGGGACGCAATAGCTACAAATGGAACTAAAGTGTTAGTTCTGAGAACACTATCAGCATCTGTATAATTTGGAACGAAATTGTTTGACGGATCGTTCTTAAGTAATATAGTGCATGACAGAGTCCTATTACCCCCAATAGTCTCACATATTGCATTGGATGACCATCAAAGTATTAAAAATATTTTAATCAATATGTGATGATGCGCATATCGACACGACATTATACTCCAGTGACATTGTTAGACTTATTGCCCTTTCGACTTTGAGTCTAGTGTTGTGTATATAATCAAATGATCTATATAGTGTGGGTGGCAACCAAATGTATATATATAACTACACCACTGGAAGACATTATCACTAACACAAAGCCAATGACTGCAACAATGATATAAGTGACGTCAACGCTGATGAATACCGATAATAGTTTTCCTACTCCAATAAAAGACCCTAATAGTCGGTCACTTGACACAATTGGCGCAATTGCTTTGATATTATATACTGGACAAATATCAGATTAAAACACTTGATGGATTATCCGCTAAAAATTCACTAATATTCGCATATGAAACAGGGAGGGACCTCGGATTCTACCTGGAACGTCGTGGATATTCCAACAGGATCAAATCCAATCAGTATTGAACGTCTCGGTAAAATCATATCTACAGTCAACTCCACTTAACTGCACATCGGTTAACTGCACACGCCGGATTACTGCACGTAGTCACGCCGGTCCTGTTTTCTCCCAATGCTTTTCAACGGGAACAAACTCCGGATAACTGCACTTCGCTTAAGTGCACACTCCGAATAATAGCACGATAATTTTCTGCCCGTTGCACATTATTCAATACAATGTTACTCCGGTTATCTGCACAATATATATTCACGATCAGTTATTGCCAGTCCACTGCTGTAGCGCTTCAAATAAGCTGACAATTAAGCCGGTAAATGCGACTTTGTAAATGATTCACATGTAAAGGACGCCTTATATACATGTATATCCGCGCCCACTAGGGATCAATAGCGTGGGAAAAATCATAGTACAGCATGGGAAACATTGCTCTCAACCGTTCGGGATTGAATGATTTCAAACCTAAAAATGGATGGTTGAAAAGATAGAAAATGCGCAACGGAATTAAATTTAAACGACAACACGGCGAAAAACAGGATGCAGACGACTTTGGAGCTGAAAGCTACGTAAACGAGATTTGACCACTCGATGCGGTCATTTACGATCCAAACAATTGTATCGGATATAGTCAGATAGTCAGCCCCTGCGAAGAATGTATCATCGCTGCGTATCCTAGCTTCCATGGGGATTTATCAACACGCAATGCATCTTCGACAACACTCATATCAACCAACACAATATCATTTAACACCATAATCTGCTTTTCACTTTGTCCTGGAATATCAACTTCAATATTTTGTCTTCGTGTATCCGAAGGCCTATAACACAATGACACTGGAAGTGTTGCAAATTTTTCTTTATGCGTGTTAAATTAATCACTTAATGGTGGTTCTGAAACTATTTCACGCGCTTTTTCACACTGGATTCTATCCGGTTGTAATCTGATTAGTTTCTTAAACTCACATAATTCATTATCAAGTGATCTATGATTAGTACTAATTTCTTCATAATAGTCTACAAAATTCTTCAACCAATTATGTGGAGACAAACCGACAAATGATGGAGGTTCATCATGATCGCCAGACATTATCACTTTTGTATTCGCTAGCAATAACCAATCGAGAAACTTTTGTAATGCATCTAACGACACTGTGCATATCTCATCCCAAATGATGATTTTAGGAATATATTTCTAACCCATTCGATCAGAAGTCCATTCGTCACCTTTCCATCGAAAGAAACTGTGATAAGTGCAAACATTAACCCCCCCCCCCGCTGTTTCATCTCTCTTGCAAATCTTTGTTGGTGTTAGCACAATCATGTTTGATTTCCCTCGAAATATTTCAATCGCACGAGTCGTCTTCCCTGACCCACCACAGCCGTTTAAGTAACTGGTTTTATATCTGCATATTGGATCGGATATCGAAGGTGCATTAGATAGTTCTGATATCTGATTATTTTTCAAGTAATTGTTTTCATTCGTAACATCTGCTGATTTGGAATAATCACACGGTATTTCCTTTGTAATTATCCATGACCCCCAACTCTCATCGAAATTAGTGAATTCAGCCACTGTTTTTTATGTTTTACGTCTATATAAAATGAATCAGTGGTGACTCTAACCGGAAATTCAGGAAATCTATTTATCATCGAAAGTAAATTGATAGAAGCATAAGCCAGCATAGATGCCCTTAAATGTGTGTATTGAAGATTATATCCGTCGTTGTAAGTAACAATTATACCGAATTTTGTTCCATCGGACAAGAAAGCGTCTTTACGATTGGTATATATACCCCTAGATGTTGCATCTGCGATTATAAAATCGTATTCAACATCATCTATTATTAATCGCGAAGAATATCGTTTGTGGTCGTATTTTTTTTAACAATTATTCTTCTACCGAGATCTTTTGCGTGTTTATTTCTAACTTCAAAGATCTCTTTGGACCACCTAACGATATATTCTTCATCGAGGGATGGAAATTGTTTTTTGTTTTCGTTTTTTATATTATCTAGACTATCGGGTTGTGGTAACCAGACCTCAGTTTGTTTCCGATATGATATAATCGCTTCACTGTCAATCAGCGATATTAGTATTGAAGAATCAATCATATACCATAATAACACTATTGGCATCCAGTGTTTTTTCAGAGATGTGTCTACCAAACCAAACATAACAGCACGGATGAAGTCCTTTAGTCAATTCAAATGATATTACACGAGCGAATCTGGTTAAATCAAAATCAGGAAGTGTCCCATTAATCGCAACACGGGTCATTTCGTGTGTAGGATGTCCAAATCTTTTAAGTTACTCAGAGCATTCTCCATATCCGAGAAAACTCCCCGGATAACACGCAATCATATCAACCGGAATAATACTTTTAGGGTCATATTTGGTATTCCATAATCCGCATGTCCGTAAACCACGCAGCTTGACTTGATATCTGATAGAAATTCAGCTCTTGTTGGTTTCCACATATTTTTCTTTCTCGCGAAATGAGCTGCAACTGATGGAATTGTAAAACAGTTTGTTAGTAATTGTTCGTCGTGTTCCATTGAAAAACCACTAGCTAGTTTTTTCATCTCGTCGTGAAGAGTTTCAGTACGGTATATTTCGCCGTTGGGTCTTACAAATTGATCGAATTTACCGTCTTCGTTTTCAAAACTGTGAAGTAACCACACTGACACAGGATCGTTTTTACTTAACTCGTAAATAAAAACAAATAATTTCTCCTCAGAGAATTCTTCTCCCGTGAATTCCACGGATAGATATTTTATGGTTCTATCCCGCAGAAATATTGTTACTGCGGATGTCCAAGCTTGTGCATTATGGTCAATAATTTTGATTGGAGATCCTCTCGATTTATATTTCGATTCGTATAATACCTCGCCTGTTACTGTCGCTACGGTTATTTGGAATTTTAGTATCCGTTCTAGTTCAGCTACATTTTGAATTGTTTCTCCGCTCTCTTTCACTGTTAATCCCCATTCGTTTATTTTTTTATGTCTTAGATCAGTCAATTTGTTTTCACGCAACGGATTTGTAAAATGCTCTATTAATCGTTCTGCTACTCAATTTATCTCTTAGAATTTCATGGGTTTTAGTTTCTCAATACTCGGTTTATCATTTAACGGATAGATCCCATAAACAACCACGGTTACAGGATAAGCTCTCTCCTAATACGGTTTGTCAATCTCAGTCAGCGTTCCTGGTTTGGAATCCTGACTCATAGGGACAGTTTTATTTTTTTTTTATTTTTTTTTTTAATCTTTCAATATAGGATCAAATTTGTCGCGTATAATACAATTTCCCGTTTCTGAACGGATAATGAATTTCACTCTAAAAAATACTTTTTCTGGTCAAGATGTGAGATTATCACTGCTGTTCTTTCGTCGTTCATGGTAGCATCAACAATACCATCGATTCGAAATGTTGACCACCAGTGAGATGCTCCATCGCGCTTGAATTCATTAAATGCATCAATGATTTTGCCTATCATGCTAAAATCACTTATTAGACCCTTTGGTACATCAGTGGAGACTCTATAGAGATTGAATTTAGCATTTTCTAAGGCGTAATTTTCGATAATCTCTCGAAATCCTCCATATTATAAAAAAAAACAAGTATTTAAAAAAAGAATTTATTATATAATGAATCATTGCAAATGGCTTATGATATGATCGGTAACCGCTTGTAATAAATCATGCAGAAATGAATTCTGCGGATATCATTTACAAAGCGTACGTCGTGGAAGTTTTGGGCCCTTACCCTGCATACGATGTGGGGTAGGTGTACGTGGTAAATCACATTTGTGTCTCAATCAAGCGATACAGAGAGCTAAAGCGCTATTATGATAAGAAAATCAAAGATTCTGTCAATGACTATGACTCCATCAAGAATAAAATCATAAGAACACCTCAAGACTACATTGATAGATTCTCAAGTAATAATTAAACCAAATAATTAATTATATATTATTATTAACTCAATGCGGTGGGTACAGTGAATGAATTAATATGAAGAACTAGAAACAAAAACAAAAAAAAAACCCCGCAAAGATCGCAAAGAAAAAGACAACAGCCTTCAAAGAAATTATCCTTCTCGCCTCAACGACAATCAACACCTGATGATGATGATGCGGGTTTGAGATTATTGGAATCTGATAATAAACAATCATCGTGTATGCCATCTGATCATGACGAATCTAATGATGAACGTTTTAGATACTTACAAGATCAGGAAGCATTAAAATAAGATGATCATACACTACAACACAATAAACCAACCATGACTTATGTAGTAAACTCACGATTGCCTGTTTATAGAGCTTACTATGGAGATGGTCTCTTCAATACCATTGCATGATTGTTTGCAAGAATGGCTCCAAAAATGACACCAATCGCAAAACAGTTATCGATGAAAGCTATTGATGTTATTCGTGATAAGGGTATTAGCGCTGTTAGTGATGTTGCCGGGAAGGCATTTTCAGCCGCTAAAGAAAAACTACTAGCGTTAGTTCGCCGACGAAAGAAAGCACCACTGATGACTTCGTCATTGATGATAAAATCCCCATCGCTGGGACCACTACCGTCTACGGAAATTATACCTGCAAGTATTAGTAAAATAATAAACAACGCAGCGGATAATAAAAATATTATTGCAAATATGATAGCGGAAAGTGGTTTGAAATCGCGATTTAGATCAAGAAATATATAATGAAATGTTCAAATCTTCACCTGACACAGCGTTCGATTTAGATGCCCCAGTACCCAAGGATAATTCTGTTCGCGATTATCAGTTTTATTTTTATAATGCAATACAACCAAATAGTCGATCAAGAATCGAACTTAAAGTCCAGGATACCAGCAAATACTTTCTACCCGCTGAAGCGTTTATCGAAGTAGAAGGAAAAATTGTAACAGATGTTGCAGCTAATACGCCATATGCAGATGACCCAAATGTCCGAGTTGGTTTTGTCAATAATGGTATCATGGCGCTATTCGAGAGTGCTAGATATATGATTGATATAAGAAAAATTGAATTTATAGAGCATGATGCTGATGTTGCCACAACAATAGTGGAGCTAGCAAGATATTGTGATGATTATACAAGATCAGCAGGTCCGTCTATGATGTTCTCTAAAGATATTAATGATCACGCTGAACACATTCAGTATATTAAATTAAATACAACACAAGCTGCTGCAGTTAATCAACAACCAGATGATGTTGAACACGAAGATTGACCAGGAGGTGCCTTTGATATTATAAAAGGTACTAATCCTAATCACAATCTAGGGTTTGCAACACGCGTATCAATGTTGAAAAGACCGCGTAGATTATTTTCATATATATGCGATTCCACTGCATCATATATTTGAATTTTGCAGAAATGTTAGAAAAGTTATCTATGGAGCGAAACATACAGTAGTGCTCGTGCGAAAGGGTACTAATCATGATGCAATCTGGCGTGGTGCTGGTGTTCCTACTGATAAAGTAAATATAACAAAACTCTCATTGTGGATGCTAGTAATGACCCCATGAATCACGGCAGAGGAAAAAATTACTATCATTTATGGATCATGGATGAAAATCTTTGCTATCATGGCTAACAATGACCACTGAAACTATTGAGACTAATGTTAATGGTATATTTACATGGCACATGGCATAAAAATAAGGTGTTGCTGCGCCGCAGCATATATTTGTTGCGTTACAGGGTAGGACGCGATTAAAGTCTCAGAGCACAGCCATATGATATTTGATAAATTGGGTGTTAATTAAGTCTCATTGAGGATAAACGGCTAACAAGAACCATTTGAGGATATTTTACTTAATTACGATCAAAACCAAATAGCACGCGCGTATCATCGTTTTCTGACATTTATGGGACGTGATGATAATGAAGATACTGGTCTGCAAATATCACAGTTGGATTTTAAAAACCTATATCCGATTTATTACTTTTCATTGGAACATCTTGACTTAACCACCGTCGTTGACATACATTTCCTAGCTCGTGTAACCGATCTTCCTGCTGCTGGTGGTGGTGCTTACAGTGCAGTTGCTGTCATTCTCAGTGACAAATCAATGCTATTCGAAGGTGTTTGTGGACGAATGAGGGTAGTTTATGCGCCAGTAGAAAAAATGTAACAATTAGATCAATCTGTTATTAAATAAAATGTCGTACAGTCAAGTTAGTGTTACGTTAATTCCTGGAAGTCGGAATCAGCTAAAACATGTGGAACCACGATATCGCTGAAACACAATCAGATGTCTGGTGGTCATAAAAAACTATCATTGACAACTCGTCAGATAAAACACTTCAATGATGCTATCAAAGATAGAAAGGGTGTTCAGGTCACTCTCTCCGCGTCCGCGATCAAAGACATGATAAAATCAGGTGGTGTATTTCCACTTCTTGCTGCGATTTCAGCAATAATTGCAGCTGGTAAAGCCGCTGCGTTATGAGCTGTTGCAGCTCTTGGTGCAAAAGCTGTACATAGTATTGCTCAATCATATGAATCAAAAGAAGGGCGGGGGTATAAGAAAGGGAAAGGTTCTAAGATTACCAGGAACTCCGTATTCATGGTAGTGCGGAAAGGGCCTGAGACTAGGAACAGTTTTCTAACTCCAATGTTAAATTTTGATTTAATCGATGCTGCTAAAACACTAGCGATAAAAAACTTTAGAAGTGTTTTTATGCGAAATCAATTACCACAACAACCAAACAGCACTGAAACCGGTATCATTAATCTCGATAACAGCACCGGACCTGGAACTCACTGGGTTGCATACGCGACTGATCGGCTTGTGATTGTTTATCTCAATTCATATGGGTTAGCATCGCCTAAAGAATTTATGCGTTATATACACCATTTAAAAATTCCTATCTGGTATTCCACGCTGCGAACACAGAAAATGACCCTCCAATATGCGGCATAGAAGTATTAAATGTTCTCGACGCTATTTCATCATCGGGAAAACCACCCCATAAAACCGTACACGAATATACGAGTAATCGCTTTTTAAGAGAGAAATCATATAAAATAACATGATTGATATTTGGGGAGAAAAAACCCACCGCGGAAATATCTGCAACCGGTGATGTAAAAAAAAATAATTGAAGATGAAATATCCGAAATGCTAAACATCGCAAGTGTTAATCCCAATGAAATAGTCGTATTTCAAGATCGTCAGGGTAAATTGAAAATGAGTAATGTTTCCCTTGATGATATTTTGACAAAACGACGCGACGTAGTAGAAGATACTATCGCGTTGTTTTCCGATCAGGGTAAACTCAAACCGGATGTACTTGTTTCAACTATCGTGGATGACCAACAAAAACTACGATCGGAATACAACGATCATATAACAAAATTTGAACAACTTCAACAGAGTATAATTAATAACATCGAAACCCCGATAAATAATTTCTTTGAGACTCCGCGTATTCAGCCAACAATGAAAATCTCAGACGTAAAAACCGCTATGTTAAAATTAGCATCATTACAATTCAAGTATGAAGATCATGTAGAGAAGTTTTCAACTTTTCGTAAAAATCTCATTGAGAAATTCTTTGTCACCTCATTGGATAAACTCGACATAAGACTTCCGGATATTAAAAGATTCATTGGAGAGATTAAGAGAACTCATGAGATCAATAAAGATGATTTTCCTGCGATGATAACCCGATTAGATAAAATCTACATTCCTCATGAGAAACTTGTAAATTCGGTATATACGATTCAACACGGATCATTTGCGTGGACAACACAAAATAACATATTAAATATCACCGCGACCGTCAAAGGTATTTATCGATTAACAATAATCTCACCGACTCAAGTTAATATTTTATCAACGATTTCAACTGGGGTCAACAATACAATATCAACAATCATAAATAAAGATTCAGTTGAACAATTAACGATAATAAAGTTTCAAAATAAAATGTCATCATTGGCAACGTCACAGCAGTATCGATAAGATCATGTCAGAGAATTTCAAACTAAACTCAAAACACTCAAAGAGTAATATAAAACAAAAATATTAAAAATACCGACGAAGAATTACCGCAGTTGATACCGTGTACTCGGTATTAGGTGTAATTACCGGGACGGCATTATACTCTCCAAGGTGACAATGGTTTCTCCGATAGCTGTTCCAATTTGTATATCAGCGGCGACAACAATCGTGGAAATAATTTCAATAATAACAAGCAAAATTCATAGCGAAAACTACAGGATTACGTAATTAAGTTCCATGTTGTGTCAACTGCGTACTCGCAATTATCCTCGATGATATCGTATTCACTCGATGACAAATGAATATCCGATAGTGAGTTTTCAGCGATAGTACGTGTTATGATTCCGCGATGTCAAAATTAGAAAAACAACACGAATATAATAACAATGGCAACATCGCAAGAACTACTTCAACGACTAGCGGAAAATACCACCCCGGTAAAAACCAGCATGATCTGAATAACCTCAACCAATCCTGAATTCAGTATGAATTTCCCTACTGCTAGTCCGGTGAAGGAGATAGCACTAGCAAAATTACGAGTATACCATAGTTGGCCTAACATTAGATCAGTACCATTTGGTGGTCAACAACCGAATAATTCCCTGATGTTTGCGAGTAAAAATAAACAAGACGGAACCCCAGACTGGAACGTTCTTTCGCTACCATCTGGTTCTTACCAAATCGAACAGGTCAATAATGAATTACAGCGTAGAATAAAATCCATTACTGGAAAAGAATAAAAAATCGCTATAACAGTTCATGAACCAACACTATCATCTTTCATTTAGATAAACTCACACGGATATGCCGTATACATATATCAGAGTTCTATAAAAACTCTACTAGGGTGGCCTGAAATAACTCCTTCACCTGAACCTAAAAAATCTGATTATATCACGGATAAACAATCATACCACGATTTTACCCCATCATATAAAGAACACCTCCTCAATATAAAAAATCAACACTACTGGGTAGTAAATTTTATTAGCCTAATAAGGATTACGCCTTTTGGAGATTTGTTATTGGACCGAATCCAGAATTAAATTATATAGAAATTTTACAGAGTACATTTATTGAATACTTTAGAGAGATCAATCAATAACACAGTCCACAACTACAACAACTACTACAGGCTTTACGTGAGTCTAATCAAAGTTAAATTATTAAACGAATTGAAATATTACATCAGCTTGTATCCTACATGGAAGATATTTACAAGAAAATAATTCAAGTAATTATTCATGCTGATACTAAAACAATATCTCTAGACAAATTTTTTTAACCCTATACAATATAACAGAAACTGATCTACCAAATTTTAAATTTCTTGGATATAACGCAGACGAACTAAAAAAATCCGTTAATGATCTTATCAATGAAACGTTTACTGTGATACTCACCGCATGGAGACAACAACACATGGGTTCAACTATCCTCAAACATATAATGACCCAGACGGAGGCGGGCAGCATATTGCTCCTCAAAATGTGAATATATCCTCGGTGATTGCAATATATCTAGAATGTGATGCTATCGAAGGAAGTTACCAAATAAATCTCGAAAGATCAAATCTAGCCCAACAGGGATATATTTTATATTCGATCTATATGCGATGTCATAATGATTCATTAACGAGAAATAATTTTAAACTCACTGACCAGTCCAATAATTTGATTGATTTACAAGAAGAGATTTTACCAATTAGTCTGTTCGTGAAATCCTAAAACCTTTTACCATAACATTAAAACAATTTGTCTCCGCAGCACCATCAGAGACGGGTCTGTAGCGTAAAATCCTTTTTTTGTGTCTGCGAAATAGTTTCGGTTTGAAATTCTTTAGGATTTTCTGATATAGTTTCGGATTGTCTGAAATAGTTTTGGTCTGTTCGCCTTCTCTGCTGCTGCCCGAGTTGCAAAAAACAAAACAAAAACGGTCCTTTGCTGGTAGATCTAACTGGATTTGCCCATATTTAATGATTTGAGTTTGCAGCAAACATTCAGTTTGTTATTGTTGCCTGATTTAGTCGTCATTTTCATAAATCAGATCCGGAGAAAAATCTTACTTTTTGCTGTCAAGGGAATCAACGCGTTTGGGCTCCAATAGCTCCATTGCGATATATGCTTGATAAGAAAATATTGACATTGCTAACAGTGATTGAGGAAATAATAGCATAATAAGGTCTGGATGCCACACTCAGCGCGTAGTGGTGCAATTGGTATTAGCCGACAAATTATTGGTAAATTTAACTAGGAAGCCTCATTTTATGACAGGCATGGCTGTAAAGGGCTTTTTATGCACTGAGCTAAACTTGATTTTATAATCGCAGATACAGCAGCAGAAAGTGTATTAGCCACCAGAGTGTGTGCAATCACAATAGGTAGCATCATCAGCTACTAGGACGAGGATTCACCCCAGATTACAAATTTGAGCTCATCGATGCTTGCATTTCCATCAGTAACCCTGTTATCGATAATTAACCAATTTCGAAATTACACTATTATAATAATCACATATTTATTTTGTGTAAGAAAATCCTAATTAGATCTTTTAACCAATCTTCCAATGAGGCATATTGACTACAAATCCGCTCCTTCGGACCATTGGATCATACAAAATGAAAAAATACGTAAATATTCTGAATTTACAGGTAATAGAACTCATCATGTGTATTAGTCTAACTATGCATTTTCAGAATAGACACTGGTGCCATTGGTAAATGATCTTATCTTAATTGTCCTGGTGGTTCTGTTAGCACAATCCGTGCGATATAACTATTTAGTAATTCTAATATGGTATTGCTAGCGCCGACTCTCCTGCCAGGAAAAGTAAGTGATCGCCTGTTATACTTGTCATTGCTGCTCGTAAGCCAATATTATCCGTGACTGCCTTGATTGGAGCATAATATAGTATAGGATTTATAAATAATACATATTCCTACAGTATGAACTTGTTTGACAATTCAGCGACACTAGACCAAGTACCCGTCAAACATCATATGTACATAAATACCTTTACCAACTTCTTTTCACATAATCAGAGAACTCAAAATGGATTCATTACAATAAAAAAGTTAAAGGATCCAGCAACACGATATCTCATTGGCCCGGATAGACTCGTTTGTTGAGCAACTCATCAGCTGACTAAAATGAACATCAAACAGTAAAGTATCAGTAGATGTGGGGACGTGCGCGGCCCATAATGTTTGTTTTCACCTGGTGGAGACTGCAATGGGTCGTAGTGGGTATAATTTTAATTCTTTAAGAAATGGTTGGTCCCCCTAACCGTTGATTTCAAAACAGCACCAAGATATTGCAGATAAGGCTTACATATAATACTCAGATCGGCTTTTCGTTTATAAGATCTCATGATTTTTTATATGCCCCGATTCTACATCCGCGGCCTTCAAAGTGCCAGGTTAGTCGCGCCCCTAAAAGGGTATGTTTATTCCACTTCACCCTACTGCTGCTGTTTTCTGCCTATAATTAACACCGCCTACCCCAATCGGCTCATTGCGTACTCGGCCAATAATGTACATCTCTTATTATATTGTGAGCCTTCTAATCCATAAATTATATAATAAAATGTTGATGCCATGTTCTTTCATCATTGATCATTGCATTCTCTAACTCTTGGTGCGTGTCTTTCAAGATTATTTATATTGCAATACCAATATAATGGAATAAATATCGATCCCAGAATAATTACACCATTTCCGCACAGTACACATTTTGAAACTGTCCTCATCTTGCCGCTGTTAATTGTTAATTGAAGGTAAGACTCTACAATACGTGATTGTAAACTTGTTTTTTACGAGTGCATCTGATCATAGTCGAACTTCGCATTATTATACCGCAAATGTTATATCAACAATACATATTTTCCAATATTCAAAGAGGGGCCCCGAGTGGCATAGTGGTCTAAAGTTCTCTCTGTTACGGTTCACTGCCATCTCACCTCTGTCTGCGTGGGTTTGAGTCTAAGATTCGGCTAATGTAATTATGTGAGAAAGCATGCCAGTAGCTTCTAGTGGGTCGGTGGTTCTTTCTGGGGTTTTTTCCCGGGTTCTTCCTTTACCAATAATACTGGCCGCCATGTATAGCCTATCGTGTGCTGAATAATGGACTTAAACCTAACAAAAACAAACAAACCAACCAATATTCAAATTTATTACATCGCTGTTTGTAAGGCTGATACACTAACTTAGTTAAATAGATAGTATCGTTAAAAAGACCTATAAGCAAAAAGACAAAGCAAACATGTATGCATTCTTAAGCATATATTTTTATAGTTTAAAATTTGATAAGTTTTTATCTTCCGTCTCTAAATATTAACCGTAATTATATATTTAATTTACATAAATTTAGTATTTACGGTAACTATTCGACTTCCTCTTTTTTTGTACCTGTAAGATCCTTAAATGGAATTTGCTCGATGATATTTAGTGTGCCAAGCATTCAAAAGCTGGATTCAATTGATTTGATTGAGATATATTTGTATTAATACGTAGAACAGCAAGTAATATTTAATTTACTCTGGGTAAATGGGTCTTCGTGATCACCTTGATATACAGTTTAATTAACTTAAAAAGTGAACAGTTGACAACAAAATCAAATGGGCCGAGAAGGTTAACAAGACATTTCTTTAATATGTTTGGGGAGAGTCAGTAATTGACTGACTTTGTTATGGGCTGACCCAATTCTGGTCCGAGATTTTAGGTGTATACGTTTGACAGTGAGTATGGTTTTAAAATTACTCTTAAAGTGTGTTAGATAATACATAAATAAAACATAATATTTCGAGGCATATACTCTAAGTGTGTTGCAATATTTGCAAAATAAATATGTTTTTATGAGTGATCGATCACCTTCTCTCTCTCTCTCTCTCTCTCTCTCTCTCTCTCTCTCTCTCACGTACACACACACACATATACATATATATATATATATATATATATATATATATATATATATATATATATATATATATATATATATACATATATATATTGAATTTCACAGATGGTGAAAATTCAGACGATTAAATTAAATTTGGAATTGATGCATACTTTATTCATTTTCTGCGGAATGTTCTTTTTTCAAAGGTAGGAAGGAAGACGAAACAAAAGATAAGTCAGGTATGATTGTGATAAAATTAAAAATTAGACTATTTAATTTGAGTCAGACTGTGTTTGACTGACATATTACTGCTCTGATCGCTGGAATTATCGCTGTATTTTCTGAGCTTCTCTTTTTAAATGTTTTTTAACCACATCCTGAACCCTTATTCGAATGATGCAAACATTTTTGTTTGGAAGCTTCCTTTTGGTGCATTATCTTTAGAGTAAGCCACCATAATCTTTATTAAAAAATTACCCGTATAGTTCGACAAAGGAATATGAGGAAAGGAGCCAACCAAGTTCGTTGAGAGCCCTGTCAAATCTCACTTGAGAAGTCATAATTTGTACATAAAGGCTCGATGAAGTTTCGGTCGACCAGTCTCTTTACTTGCTTGAGAATTCTGGACAGCAAAACAGTTTTGCTGGGTAGACAATTGTAACAATGTGAAAACCTTGTCTGTGAAATAAAAAATATTTTTATACTATAATTATATTAAAAATTATGATAAACATTTGCATACATTTTAGCCACGGATATTGGGTTTCTAAATTTACCCACAGGGTACTTTCAGCAAGGTACTCTATTACCACAGTATTATCTGTTCGGTAATAGTAACGCATGTCTACAGGTGTTGACTACTTTCCATCTGCCAAGTAACTGCTAGGTGACTGACATTTCAGGGTTAATGACCAATCTTCGTATGTTTTTCTTTTTTAAAAACATCGGCATCATTATCAGGCATGGATCTAAGTCTCAAACACACCGACATATGATAGCAATTTCTTATCTTTGACCTGAACCATTGTGTGCCTAGGATCTAGTGTGACGCTATTTCATTGGCTGGCGAATAAACTAACATCATGCTGTAGAGCCTGAAACAGTTGTTTTTGTAGGTCAACTACGATAATACGATAATCAATAATATATATATATATATATATATATATATATATATATATATATATATATCGCTAATCCTTGTGAGATGCCTGCATACTTGCAATGGCAAGATACAGACAATGATCTCAAGGTGCAATTGGTCCTAAATGTTGACCCTCGTACATCCGATGCTTCTGGTGCTGTCCCGTGTATCCTAATGGAAGCATGATGCTGTCAAATTCACACCTACCATGGCCACTACTATAGTCATCTCGAAAATCTTGTTATCGCTTCTCCCAAATGAATTGTCATATCAACACGTGGTGTTCACTAGAAGACTTTCGGTGAGATATTGTTAAATGAAAATGTCACTGATCTGTCATCCAATATGTCTTCCTGAGTAAATGGTCATTTTGTCTGTACACTAAGAAAATAGTTCTTCGCGAACATCTAATATTGCCACCACAGTGTCCATCTTGAAACATATTGTTATTTGTACGCTTCCTGAAATTGTGGTTATGGTGTTTTTAATCAAAGATTTCAGACGATGCCGAGTTGGTATTAAATAGAAATGGTGCCGATCTCAAATCTGGTACTGCCAGAGCAGCAGCCATATTAAAAATGTTGTTGTAGCTACTCCACAAGAACGGATGATCATATCAATAGACGGTATTTTACTAGAAAATAGCCTATGATATTTTCATGTGGGATGTTTACAAACATACTTGTTATGCTCTTTAGTTTGTTCAACGTAAAGACGGTACTGATCTCACCCCCAATATTCCCGCAACGCCGGCCATGTTCACAACAGATACATCGTTTCTGTTTTACCCTTAATGCTCTGATTTATATTATCTTTTCATCGCTTCACTAAAGGCGGCTTGTTTCCTCACACGTATATCACCACCACTAGATAAGGGTAATTTTCATTATCATTATTATTATTCGATTTACACATAGCCATTGACAATAAAATAGAAAGATAAATCAAAGAAAGTTTTCAAAGTGAACAAAATATCACAATTACCAATAATGATATGCTCCGTCTGCATATTTTCTTACCACTTCGCATATTACACAAATGTACAAATTGTTATTCACCAAAATTAAAGGCATTTGGTCATTATTGCTGATGTTTCTTGTCTGTACGAAATAAACATGTCAGACCAACATAATTCATAAGTTTCACGGTATTAATGGGATGCTGATTGATCCTCGCAAATACGTATCTTGACGGTCATCGTTAGGTTTTAATATGGAATCTTTACTTGAACAGGTTGTTGGTCATATTTGTCGTGCCTTTTTCTAAAACACTATATCAGTATGTAGCTGGTTTTGAATGATCATGGTATTCATCTTACTCCTAACGTATGGCGGGCGCCATAGTGACCATTGCGAACGTCTTATTACCACAAACCATGACATGAATGGTGGCAGTGACATGGAGGTATAAATACAGATGTTTTGTGCAATATTTATTTAGTCTTCACTGAAAGCGGTACATATTTGACCACCAATATATTAGTACCTTTTGAATGAGTTTAAAAAACAGAGATCAAGTGGACATTGTGGTCAAGTTAAACGCCATTTCTTGACTATTTCCTTGAAATTCCCTCGAAACTTAACCTGTTCCCTGACTATAATTTCTTTCTCATTTCAGAGAACCAGCCGACGTATCATTGCCAACAACTATGCTCATTAGGAACTAGATTCAGCTGCAAACAATGTAGCGTACAGAGTACTTCAAAGTACATTCCTAAAGAGCTGGTTTCAATGGATGCAGTGGTAAGCTATGAGCAGCTAAGGGAGCGCACTATTTGAGGTGGAACTCATTCTGACAATGGGAATGTGACATTACACAGCCAGTTAAAAATCTGTCATACTGGAGACAAGGGGAATTTAATATTAAATACGGGTTCTAAATGTTTGGCAGGTCATATGGTAGTTCAATACTGAAAACGTCCGCATCGTTGACTGTGAGGCCTTTTATGTCTATTATAGACATTTAACAAGGACAACCTCTCCAAAGATAGATTTGGATTTATATGGTGGCACCAATAGCTATTATTTCAGGATTAAATGGCATATGAGATATTACGGGAATTTATTAGTGTGTTACTATATTGTCGAACATATTTAATGACAATCCATCAAGAATTCTTTTGAACCTGATGACATAAAGGAACTAGATTACCCGTATACTTATAGTGGAACGTACACGTGACTAGGTGAAATTTGAAATGGCCCCCGTAATTAGATGAGATGGATGAAGGACGAGTGTTTTACACATCATGGCTCAATATGTCCAACATGGCTAGGCCTTGTCTTATATTTCTGATATGAACTGGAATTTTAACTAATAACAAAACTATAAAATAGTATTTAACTTTCACTGCTCAGACACTTGTGATATATTTTATTTGCAAACACATTTTTTGTATTTTATTGGAAACATTTGTATTTATTTATTCAATTTGCTCGTTTGCTTAACGAGGTTCTCCAGAACAATAACATATCAAATACATGTGCTCTGTTTTACATGTTCTGTTGCAAATGGTAAGCAGACGAGATTACATTGTGTCTTGGTATTATATGTGATGGACCTCTACCCGTAAGTCATAATAGGAATTTCCTAGTAGTAGGTGCCATAATTACTCCATGTACTATTTGGGTCATCGTGTTGTTCCAATTGCTTAGACACCACAGCCACAAAAGCAATATGCAAAACATTGGTTAAAGCTTATCTTCTTGACATAAAAATCCATAATTTAACTGCTGCCTCGGTTCTGTACATAAGCCCCTCACGCCAAGTGGTATACTCATTTTAACGATATTATGTCGTGATGTATCTGCATCTCAGGCCATACGAACACTATATATGAAGCCTAGGCACAGAATCATTAGAAAAAATACACAACCAACAACATCTACTATTTCTTATCTTCCTTTAAGATTTGTCTGAGGACCTAATCAAATAAAACGTCGCCATTGTTTTTGTTTTTCGGCAATACCCGTAACGTAATTTAAGCATTTTCGAGGTAGCGAGCCGGCCAATGAATATTTTTGTTGTAAATAAAGTGCTGTAGAATAATAATGTAAACTACTGTTGTTTGTTTGTAAGTTTTCACTCTACTGATAATAGATCAGAAGAGCTAATGGGATATGTATCTTGTCCTTAGTTTGACATCCGGATTTCGTAAGAACGATTTTGATAACGCTACACCATCTAAGCTACGTTGAGGATTATCATCGAACTTTACATTTCATTGGTTGGTCTAGTACGTGCTAGATGGACACGGTGCAGCTAAGACATGCAATATGGCCATCCAATCCAATAAAGTCACCTCAATGGCCATTTTGAAAATACTGTTTTGTCACTCATTCAAAAAAGGGTTTTCGGTAAACGTTGTTAAGCCTTATTGGCAGTAATTGAAAATGGTGTCCATCCGAAGTCAAGTATGACCCGCCATGCTGAAATTATGTAATAACTATTCCTTTTGAATGCAAAGTAATATTGTCATTAAAGTTTCACAAGAACACTTCCTAGAAATATGTGAATAAAAATGTGCGTTGTCTTGCCTGACTTAAAATGGGCGGCACGTTTATATATTAACCTGTAGTCAATTTAGATAGTTATTGCTACTTATTCATAGTGCCGATTTGTTAAGTACTATTTCCCTAATTAAATAATTATATAAAAAAAAAAATAACCTGCAAATTCTATATCAAGTCCTGCTTCAAAGCCGGAACCGAGTGAAGCCCAAATGCCCATGAAATGTAAAAATCAAATTTCAAAGCCTATCCAGCATTGTAACAAGTATTTCATCACTTAAGTGGTATTATATGAAGATGCAACGTAATTCTTCTCTAGTGATATTATGTAGTTTTATGTATTTAAAATGTCTCAGACAAGGAACATAGTTAATTTAATGTACGATACATTTCATGTTACCGCTGAAATATGTAAATTATAGACTAGTTATGGCTGGCATTGACCTTTTTAAAGAAAAAGCGTGTCTTCCAATGAGGAGAGGATTAGGAAGATATTTATTTAATGTTTACATCTCAACCAAGTTGTAATGGTGTATACAAATACTAGCTATAATCAATGGTGACCATAATATCGTCGTACACAACTCTTATTTCACTCCATATTGACCTAAACCATCACAAAGAAAACTATTCTTCTGGAAATATGCAGATACGAAGGTGTACGAACAGGTTATTTTAGAATTTGGCGCACACTTTGTAAATAGCACATATTAACATCAAACTAATGGATATGTTACCGGGGCCCGGGCCCTGTTACATACACTTTTTAATTTATTACAGAATGTTGTTTGTTTGAATAAGAACTAAAAGAGGCCCGGGTGTTTCTTACCCAATGGCCGTGATCGGTCTCTACGGCCCTAGATGAAGTTCCAGCTAAGCTATCATGATATGTTCATCCATATAAGAAAGCAAGTAATACAAAGAAAAGAAAGGATACAAAAGGCAATATGGTGAAATGCAGTATAATATTAGAAAAGCAAGTAGGATAAACATTGACGCTGAAATCTACCGATATACAACAAATGAACGAGATTCGACAGTTTGTGAAGAATGATATTACAACAATCAATTGTTGTTGCACAGCTCAGACATAAATACTTCATTCTGACATTGCCACATCCTGAATGCAAAGTCCATGAATACCTTCGCAAGTGATTATTTCGTCTGTCATCCTGACAAACCCTTTGTTCCTATCTTGACAAATAAATCATCATTATGGAACAGAAAAATGTAATGAATTTTATGAAGGAACTGAAAGCTCATCAATCTACTGGTCACGGTTCCATTACTGTATACATTTTCAGATCTACAGCGATTTGACTGGCGTCAGTGCTGACGACGTTTGATCAGTATTCCATGAAATCCATTTCTGTACAAAGTCAAACATTATTCGTTTCTACTGAATAGGTATGACACGTGGGTCACATCTATATACACGAAAGTGGAGCAACATTTGTCACAGAGTCATCTTGATCGTATGCACAAGCTTGGAGCACATCCGCGTCATGAAGTACTTAGACAAAACTGACTTTCTCTGTGACAGTTAGAATGTATTATGAACGAAGCATTCATGTGGATTACAACTGATAGTCATCATTCACAACGTAACTAGAAATCTTGTGAAGGGCAACCAAGCGGATGGCAGTTTGAGTCTGTTTCAGCAAGTGAGAATTGCATATGTTATCAAGGCAAGTCTCTTGTTCCTATCTGGACATGTACAAGGTAGGTATTGACCAGAAAATTTAGATGTAGGACCGAGAAAAGATCATAAATCTTCTGGCTTCGTCTCCATGTCTGCTTTCATTCTCAAAGCGGCTGCGGTTCGACTGAATTCAATGTTGACGAAAAGTGATCAGTATAACATGAACACCATTCATGACCAAAATCAAGCAATTCGGCTCTCTTATGTATATGCATGACACATTGATTGTATCTATATATAAGAAAGTGGAGAAACATTTGTCAGCTAGCTATATCTTAATCCTCGCACCTTGACCACATGCAGGATCTTAAAGAATGATATCACTGAGAATCGAATTACCACCACGGACATATTTCACAGGTTGTCGAATAAATTAAATATCACTGATTCACCTTTACAAATAACGTATCTTGGATAAAAGACAGTCAAGTGTAATACAAGTCAATTGATGAAATGGAAACCTAAATATACTACGTAACAAATTAAAAGTTTGCACCATGAAGGTCAAAGCAGTCATTTACACCACCATCTCAATGTCAGTTGTTGCATGTGGTTTTCAATATGGGATCCACACTGCGAGAAGAACGCCGCCAAATCGTTAGAGCTGGTACAAAGAAGAGCATTTAGGTATGTTTCCACCATCTGTACAAACTACCAGGTAGTGTGTCCAGAATTAGCAAATTTAAGTAGGGAAGAATTGAATTAAAGAATGGAATTAAAGAGTCATATGTGTAAACTTTTTATACTGTGTAAGATTCAAAATCGCCGGATTAACATAGATAAAGACAATTGTATACTGCTTAGGAACGACAGAATAATAGGTGTACAACGATTCTACGGAAATGAGCAGAATATACATTATACGGATACTCCTTCTGTCCACTCACAATTCGTGATTAGAATCAGCTGTCTGCTCGTATCACAGCTGCTATATTACTATTTGCATCCTACGATGTCGTACTCCTTGGCTAGTGACGCTAGACACTGTTGAATATCTGACTGTACATATTTTAGCCTTTATAAAGCTGTCAATAGTCATCTCAATGACATTTGTTATAATGTAACTAACCGAAATGTGCAGTCATTACATTACGACAACTGTTCTATTAAGATCTTTGTTTTTAACTGGGAAACGTTCCTATGTGTACACAGTTATTATGCATAAAATTATTGTGTGAATTATAATTATTACAATGCTATGTCTATTGACTAAATTATCTTAATACACTAACATCACGGTCTTTCTCTTGTTTTTTTCCCCAGTTACCAATCAACATGCATATTTAAGTTTATATAGCTTCGACTGAATTTGCAATATATGTTCTGCATTACAGGTTTCTGTCGAGACCATCAAAAACATAAAGAGGGATCTACTTGATGCCCCTAGAATCAAATGCAAGCAAGCATGTTGCTGCTTCTGTTGTGGATTGCTGTTTCTTATTCTGTTTATCTGCGTTTTAGGTTTTGCTTTTGATTTATCAATAATAATTACATGTGCCACCACAACGACCATTAGCAATGAAGATTGTTTTGGCTTATTTGGTATTTGCGTCCTAATTGAAATCGCAATTGGAATATGTTTCGTCGTCGGATTTAGATGTTATTATAAGGTATTTATATTCCCCCCATCTCTCTGTCTCTCTCTCTGTCTCTCTCTCTCTCTCTCTGTCTCTCTCTCTCTCTCTCTCTCTCTCTCTCTCTCTCTCTCTCTCTCTCTCTCTCTCAGCTTCCAAACTATATATTTATTTAAGTAAAGTATAGTATCAATCAAAATGAAAGAATTTACAATAACGTTCGGCATGTGAATTGCTAATATGTAATCCGTATAATCCTAATAATGTTCGATCAATTTCTCATTAATCATGAAGCTGTTATAGGTAGGATTAACATTGCTATTATATTGTTTTATGTGTTATCGGGACAACACAACTAAATTCAACATAATTATTAATCCAAATATTGATCTCAATCAATCTCATAATGGTACACAACCACTGAAGTCCTGGAAAGTATTACATAAATCAATAAAGTTTAAATAATCCCAAAGTACTTAATGTTTAAATCAGGATCATTGTGATTTCAATGCACGCTTGTTCACGTGACCCACAATAAATATCAGAGTGTGATTCTATCTTGCTTCAGGTGTTGAATTATAAACTTAGCGATCAGTCTTGTTATGTCCGAAATCTTATTATTATGTAAAACTATACTTTGACGAGGGGCCTCGAGTGGCCGAGTGGTCTAAAGCGTTATCCGTTACAGATCATTGCCATCTCATCTCTGTCTGCATGTGTTCGAGTCTCAGATTCGGCTAATGTGGGTATGTGAGAAAGCTTCCAGTAGCTTCTCGTGGGTCGATGGTTTTTTCTGGGGATTTTCCCAGGTTCTTCCTCCATCATTAATACTGACCGCCATGTGTAGCCTATCGAGTGCTGAAAAATATATATAAACACCATGGAATATATGTCATGGTACTCATTACATAATTCTTTTCTTGACTATTTTAAAGGTACCAAAGAGCATTGACAAAAAGATAACAGAATACAACACTGAGCTGATCAAGAATGGTATACTAATAACTGTGGTATATACACAATTTTGGAAAAACACTTACGTATCCTTTTGCTAAGATTGTGTCTTTTACTTGCCATATCTGAAGGACATAGGAAATACAAATCAATAAATCCACAAATGCGACAAACAATAATCCTTAACAGTATTTAGATTGTATTTTACAGGGCCTCATTTGACAGTTGCAAGGTTCGCTCTCTCTCTCTCTCTCTCTCTCTCTCTCTCTCTCTCTCTCTCTCTCTCTCTCGCATGCACATATATGCACAGACCTGCTCAAAACCACGTAGTTCTTTCCAAGTCCTTTAATCTGAAACGTTCTACGTTTTTGCTCTCTTTTTTCGTATATCACCTAGATTTTATATATATATATATATATATATATATATATATATATATATATATATATATATATATATATATATAGTGATTGTTTGGCAATCTGAGCCACTTTCAGTGTTTCTGTTAGAAGCCAGACAAAGCCAAAAGGCCAGTGATTTCCATTCGAATCTTTATAATGCTAATTAAAATTTGCAAACTTTCTGGGAGCATAATTTGGTTTTTTTCATGAAAGTAATTATGTATATGTCCATTAAATGCAAAAATTAGCAAAGTATTGGTAAATGTTCTGTCTTTCCTTTACTGAGTCTCAAGAATATGCATTTAGCATGATCCACATAATTACCGTGTAAATGATGCCGCATTAATCTTCGGAACGTATCTGTACCTATTAGATACCAAAATATGATTATATTGAAAGTATTGATAGAAAACTGGTAAGGTTCAGAACGTTTTAGACAGGATCACAGAACTTCAGATAACATATTAAAGTTCCAATGCCACCGTTACGTGCCTAAAGTTGTATCTGTTGAAGCATCTGAATAAAAGTTTATCTTGAACGATATTGATCCTAAGATCACTTGGTTCCTTTCCAACCATATAATACTGACGTGTCATCACGTTATGAGCCATATAATATAATCCTTGAACTGCTGGAAAACGAGATGGGATGACATCACCGTTTTAAGCATATAACGCCATGACCACGCTTTACCAGACTACCTTCAGTCCAGGTTCTCCCTTCAAATTTTTGCAGCAACCCTGTTGATCACCATTATTCGGCCGAGTTTTTATTTTATCCATTGCACGCTTTTTCTTCTCAGATCCGCTTAGAAATATAGGCCTGGCTCTCTTCATTCCCTCTGGAATCAGTGTGTGTGCCACATAAGAATATTGTTATTTTTGTTTAGCTTAATCATTAACGGATTTGTCGAATGTATTACATCGCTACTTTTGGATCTCTCCTGAAAAAGAACAGACCTACAAGCGCCTTCGTTGATTGCATTAAGGGATCGTACCTCTTAATTATAAACTGAATATCTGAACGTCAGTTAAACCTAACAACCTGATTATTTCAAATATATGTTGATATCAGACAGATTTGTATAACAAATCATTTCCTTCCTTTCAAACTTTAGTTACATTAGAATAATAGTGCAATTTATAACAAACGGTGCATTGTGACTTTCGTATTGAAATAAAGAAAACATTGTATATGCTTTATTGCCTTCAGTAAAGCATGTGGCGCTGTTTATATAGCTAGACTTCAATGAACGCTTTCAATATAATTTCTAATAACTATAACATTATAACAAATACTAGAATCTCGAACATTGTTATTTTTAATATTGTTCCTTAACAGTTTTGTGTGTATTCCCCATCTGTTTAATATTTATTTAAATGATTCGCATGGCTATCTTGGTCAGGAAAACAACACAGCAATCACCACCTATATTTGATGCAACCTTTGTAGCCCATCTTTAATTTGCAGATCGGTCCTTATTTTGTTTTTTGGGGGGAGGAGGCAATGGGGTGATAGATGTCTTAACTTCGTCTGAAGAGAACTATTACAAATCAGCATAGATTTTGCACTAGAATGAAAGTTGACTGTAATACTTTTAAAACTAAAATACAATCCCATCTTAGACGAAACATTTTAGTTTCACCTACTTATATACCTGAGCCTACGTTTTCATCACAGTAGAAACATTTCGTTGGCAATATTTAGCCCGTATAACAAGGACCGCACGTCCTGGGTCGAATATCAAAGTGTATTTGTATATTAAATGATACACCTATTTCATTGTTCATGTTGCTGCAGTGTGTGACTAAGCATATTTGTCTCTATGGTTATGATGTTTAGAAAACTGGTTTTATACATTTTAAAATGCTAACATTTTCAATCACTGAACAAATATAGTAGCAAGGCCTTGGTCAGAAAGTTTAATCAATTGTTGACCTACCTAAACTTTGTAGTGATATCGGTCCACTAGTAGAGCTAGAACTGCTCGCATTTGGTTTTTGTTGTTGCTTTTTTGTTCATTTTGGCATGGTATTTGTCTCATCCTTGAGCTTTATCAGGGGCATTATAGGATTGCTATACCCAGCATTTAACAAAGACTTGAACTTCTCCAACACCATGATTCAATCTCATAATACATATATTCGGCATACATTCACTCAATATATTATATAGGTCTAATCTTAATCATCAGCACGTAATAGACTTGTCTGTGTTGTCCTGTTTGTAAAAGGGAAACCAGCTTTTAAATCTTGTAACTTGCATATCTAATGTATTTGTATATAGTGATAACATACAATTACTAGCATCTATCTTTCCAAATTTAAAAGTCTGAAAAGTAATAAAGGAGCTTTAACCTGCCATAGTCTCTCTACATATTCTCGTATGCTGGAATATGGCAGATAAATTACAGTATTGAAGAAGTTGTCTTGTTTATGCCATTTAGAATGAGGATGAATCCCACATCATATTATTATTTTAGGATGCATGATAATGTTAGAGAGACATTGATCATAGAAACCAGTCACCACATACCATATGTTATCTATGCCAATTACACCGCTCAGGAGGCCTAGTGATTAGAGCGTCCGCCTCTGATGCGTGAAGTTGCGGTTTCGATTCTCGACTGGTTCATACCAAAGAATTATAAAACCTTTACTAACATCATTAAGAGGTTAGTGTTTGGAATGGAGATTAGTGTTAGGACAAGCCGACTTTGTGTCAGGATAATGTGGATCATCATGTTACATGTCTGCGGCATGATGTCCGAATGCTAGGTATCACTAAAAACTGCCACACTGTAGACATCGTGGTAATATGTGTGACAAATTCTTACATATACGTTAAAATAAAAATCAAACACACACACTTTAACAATGTTTCTAAAAAACTGAATACAATGATTGATCTTCTTGCAGTAGTCGTAATGCAAAGCTTTTAAATGTATAGGCTCATTTATGATTCCATAAAGATCTGATAGATTGTTATTTGTAAATAATAATAATAATAATAATAATAATAATAATAATAATAGTAGTAGTAGTAATAATAATAATACTTAAAATTCTACTATAACTACTACTACTACTACTACTACTACAACTAATAATAATAATAATAATAATAATAATAATAATAATACTGCAATTCTACTACAGCTACTACTAATAATACTAATCAGAATATTACAAATTATAATAATTATAATGATTATGATTAAAATAGAAAAACATCCTACCAAAACATATGTGTACAGTCACGAGCTTTCTGAACAATTAACTGTAAATCTGTAATGCATACAAGTAATCTTTATTTTAATAAATTTTTACGTTCCAAACAATCTTGTAAAATACGTTGTGTACATCAATATTTTAGTTTGCGATTGCGATAAGTTTTAATATTAAATCCTAACCACTGACGTCATGTAATGCAAATGAGTAGAAATTCGAGTTAAAAGGATGATCGGGCATGAGCCGTATTTATATACAGCTTGGAAGACAATGAGAATCATATTTAGATGCTTTACTTAGTCTGTGCTGTTCCATCCAAAAACGAAATGGTACACAAATTGATTTATTTATCAGGGAAAACTCAAGTAACCAACAGAGTTAACAGCCTCGAAAGAAATGGCAATGGTACAAATAGATATGAATCATTTCTTGAAATTTGCGTAACGTCCTTGTAACTCTTCAGAATTTAAAATGCTCTGCATAATATTTTTTTGTATAATGCAAAATAGTCTTTGTTTCCAAAACAACCATTAATATACATTATGTTGTGTGCTTAATGTGCTGCTGTTAAACCATATTGAAAGCAAGAACTGTGTTCAAATCCATCATGCGACTATTTATTTGTATGTAAGCAAAGCAACCTAATTTTAGTTGAAATTGACTCCTGTGCTCTTGAGTAACTATTATTTCATTTTGAAACACACTCCTTTGTTCTTGAGTAACTAAATTTTGAAACAAACTGGAATCATCCATTCTTTGTATTTCATTTGAGATATGATTGTATTTGATTTTTAACAATCACTGCGCATTGCTTTTTTGACTTATGCGACAGGCATTCGATTTGGAAGTCGGGACACCGTTCATCTGTCAGCAAGTATCCATCCCCCTCTTGATCAGCCGCATTTAACGTACTCTCTTGCCGTTTTGTTTTAGTGTTCTGTGGACAACATAATTATACATGTCACATAGCAGGTTTAGTGAGACAGAACATTTAATATTATTTCGTTTATAAGTGATTCTATCTTGTGTTTCTCTTTAGCAATATATACTTTTTCATATGAGAGAAGACAGGAAAACAATGAGGGAAACGTTCGTAAATATCTCTGAGATAGAAGTACAACATGATGCAGATGATATCCCCATTTTGACCCGATCGGGGAATGAGGACCTCGCCCTAGCCACAAAGGTATATACAATGATTAAAGAACTGTAAACTGTTACTTGTTAACCTATAATATACTATGTACTCTCAGATTTTGAGCAAACAGTTACATCCTTACATATGGAAAGAATCAAGATACGAATCAAGACACCCTTGTTAATAAAAATTAAGTCCGCATATTTCTGAAAATGTTATGATGCAGGATACTGAAATGATAATCACTCTGTCCCTCTGATTTATGCAAAATATAAATAATTGAGTTATATATAATTGATGTTATTGACATAGGCGTTACTAATTTAACTGGATGACGAATTATGAAGATTCAACAAGATCGAAATACCCAAGCCATTGGAAAAGCATCCCGTTCCAACATATGATGGGATCACATATTATCTCTTTGATACATCGTCAGTCAATGAAAACATACTTATTGGCGTTATCATTACATTCTACATTTTAGAATACGTTGAGAAAAATGCTGCTAATGTAATTGTCTTGCATTCTTTGAAATATCAACTCAAATGTGCAATTTTGTCTTAGAAGTTCAGAAGTAAATGATTTAGTAAAGCATAAGAAAAAGATCGACTATATGTTGTGACTTAAAGTCTTTTCATCAATTTATTGTCCTGCTTTCTTATCTTGTTGCAGAAAAACAATATATGTGTAGTACCTTCATCGTTTATAATGAGCTTTTCATTATGAATGTGACGGTATTATTGCTGTATATTTTGGCTCAGTACTCACATATATGTAAAATTCTTAGTTCAGGTTACTCACGTGATATTTACCGATAAAAAATAAAACGGGAGTAGGGAATTAAAGATAACGTTAAAGGAAATTTATAACTTTTGCAGTTGAGATAATTCAAAAGGTAAAAAAACTAATTTTTCCAAATTTATTTCGGAATTTGTTTATGAATCAAAATGAAATACCGAAATTTTAAATTTTAAACATGCTAAGATAATAATTGAGAAATTATTGACGCTAGAAATATAGAACTAATCAGGTGATATTTGTAGAACTTATAACAATAGCTTTACAGGAATATTAGGAAATACCATTTGCATTAAACGCTGCCCAAAACTGTGAAAATCTGGAATTTTGCAGTTCAACGGATACTTCAGGCAGAGCTTGTCCCTGGTCCTTGTTAAATATAGACGTAAGCACTAGAAGGTCAGTCATTGATTCAGTCTTTGTGGTGTAGTAAGCGCTGCAGATGTGATCATGGCTCGCTGCGTTCGATTTCTTTAAACTGTTATTGACTTCAGTTATGTTGATACAATTGTTTAAGGCGTCAATTTAGTCTTCACCAGTTTGTATAGCATGACTTAATTCCCACTCTATAAATGTAGTGTGTGTACCCCAATGGATGTAGAAAACGTTTAGCGTGCGAATTTCATCGCAATATCTTATAACACCGTTTGCAATGGACTTGCAATGACGCACACAAACAACCATCAGCAATATTTCCTGACCCAAAAAAGTAACATTTTATCTCTCCTAATCTAAATCACTTTGCAGAATTCTTTATTTCCATATACTTCCTCCATATGTTTTTCGATAACTTGTGTTTGGACATATCTAGACAGTCTGTCTTACTATGTTTATATTTTCTAGTAGTCTTATATCCACTATTATTTGGTTTTCGTACACGAAACATACATCCTTTGTTATGATCCTATCACCAGTCTGCTTTGGTGGGAAAACGGAATTTAGACATTGAGAGCATGATGTCGCTTAGGTCCTGTGTTATAGTAACACATTCATATGTATGAATCAATGATTATGCAGTTTAAACAATTCAACCTTGCCTCCTCCTCAATGTAAAAAATGATTTTTTTTTCTAAGGATGCAAAACCAAACCTCTAACATAAAAGTATAAGTTCCGTTTTAACCTAAATTAGTTTAAAAATGAATAAATATTTCAGGATTGAAGCATGATGTAAAGCTATTTAAGCCTTGCGTCCTAAAGAAGGTATACTTAGAGCACTTGAAATTACACAATACAACGACCGTGAAACAAACAGTAATATATAGTCATCATGAGAGAATAGTTGGAGTGTATGCTTATATTATTTGCAGATATTACACTTTGCAGTATTTGCTATTAAATTAAAATATTCCTTTCTAAAGTGATTTGTTAACTCGCTTTATATTATCACATCTACTTATGATAACGATTTTCCTCCATTTCTTGAGATTTTGATTCTTAGCAGATCTAAACTATTTGAATATCAAATTTGTATTTATTCTGTTCAGAAGCACATGTGTTGAATATTGTAAAAGTCTCTGAAGTGTTACGATGATGTGATCATAACCTAGGTAAGTGAAAGAAGCAAATCCAACAAGATTTGTTAAACATAGCAGATAATGCTACTTCTCTGACATTAACTACAACGTTTATATTAACTTACATTATTATGAATTAAATCAAACATAATCCCAATACGTTGTACAGAAGTCCAAAATAAATCAATGTTATGAATGAAAATTTCTGGTCCTCAAATATGTTGATGTGTCAACCATCTTGATGTGTGAAAATGGCATTGCCATATTTTTATCCAAACATTAATATGATAACAACTCCAATGAATGATCCGAGCACATGTTTTCTCTAACATTTTATTGAAACACAACATTAAATACATCTGCAAACGGATCTTAATACAGGAACATAGGAAATGAGAATGAAATAATTGAACAACTCTTGACCTTCTGTACATATTGTGGCTGTATTACGAGACTAAGTCGCAATAATTTTCACCTGACATATGTCGCAATATCCCATGTCTCAAAATAATCCTACTGACTAGTCTATTCAATGAGAAATAATCCCATGCTTGTTAAAAGGATTATTATTAACGTTGATTTCAAACGTTGTAAAAAACCTATCTACAGCTTATATGTAGTCTGCATGTAAGAGAGACATGATCGATATACATGGCAAGAGATTTAGATATTAGTCTGCACACATTCAGCACTGACACCACACCTACAGCATAGGCACCACATCTTCAGCATTGGCACCACATCTTCAGCATTGGCACCACACCTTCTACTTTCGAAGTCTAGTAGTGTTCTTATCACCACGAAAGTGGCAACTAAGAGAAATCCATCAGAATGTCAACTAAGTATTTAATTTCGTCAAAGTCCTTCTTTTGGTCTTTGAGTAAACATACAATAATTGTCTAGCTACATGACCTTTCATAAAGAAAACCACATTCTGTTTACAAAATAGTCTCAAACGTTTTTCCAAATGATCGATAGTTTCTATTTTCAATAGATGTGATACAGTGAGTAGAACGGTAACTTGTTTGCACTTACTGTTATCGAGGGGATCGTTCTTGTTTAAAATCGGAACTACCTCGGCCTGCTTTATGTGATAACGAAAATACTACACTCATGTTTGTTTCGTCTCCATTAAATTAGATCTGTAAGATTTCTACTAAAGCATTGTTCCACAGTTTTTAAGATTTTAATGGGAATTGTATTACACCTAACATCATTCCCATTAGTGTTTATCACATTCATACTTTCTTATCAGTGTATACACTTCATCACGGGAAATTAACACAACTTCAAACAATGTATAAATGGAACTGTTGCCCTCACTAGCCGTGGCACTTTGCTGAGCTAAATCGTCAGAAGGAACGTCCTTGTCCATGTGTAACGTCATATTTTTAACGTCATGGACAAGGACGTTCCTTCTCACCATTTAGCTCATTAAAGTGTCAAGGCTAATAAGGGCAGCAGTAACATTATTTATATTTGTTATGTTTCCTTTGTAATGTATACAGAATTTGTAACATCAACAAGAATGGTAATATCTTCCATGGACGAACATTATTAGGGAAATAAATCTTAATAACTGACCAGTTTCTCTGGTTTTTGTTATTTTGGTTTAGAAGGTCAACGTTTTCTACGTGGTTGTAAGTGTTTAATTGGAGCAGGTTTGATTACATCATTTTGACAAAGCTTTTGCAGCTTTAGTCATAATTGACAGGTTCTGATTCAGTGTTGGAAGACCAGATAGCAGCTTTCGTATTTATCAAATCATTTGCAAATTCTCATCAAATAAAATCTGTACAGTTTGTGTTGTTTTTAAGAACAGATCTAGTTGCAGAACACAGAATGTCTCTTATGTGACCAAAATTAAAATCATACTTTAAAAATCACTAACTCACTTAACATTTTCTATGTCCCTATATTTGGTTATCTACGTAGGATATCTTTAGCCAGAATAATCTGTTGTTGATCAATCGAGCGATAAATAGTTGTCAAAGCTAGAATAATACTCGTATCAATGAAAACTAATATCGTATTATTTCATTATTAGCTGACTCAGGACATAGACTATATTAAAACTACAAGACCCTAACATCACCGTTTGTCTTTTGTTTCCGTTTAATTAAAATAGTATATCTTACCACGTTTGGTATCCTTATATTTACATGTTTAGTGTTAGTAATAATGTATGTATAGGATGTCTGAATAATTGAAAATAGATAATTTCACTTCTAACAATGTTGACATATATCATTGCACACACACGCGCACCAGTTCATCCTCTCTCTCTCTCTCTCTCTCTCTCTCTCTCTCTCTCTCTCTCTCTCTCTCTCTCTCTCTCTCTCTCTCTCTCGCAGTCTATTGTCAGTTTAAGCATGTTGCTTTTTTTACTTAGCTACTACTTGTTTTAATTTATGATTTTGCTAGTAATTTGCTAGCTTTGCCATACAATGACGAATCATTCGGAATAAACATTTTTATCATTAAGTTCACTCCACATTTTAGAGGTTTCCTTCGTATCAGTTATGAGTTGTATTTATGTAGAAAGACACTAGCGCGTTACTTTTATAACGAAATGGTCTGCGCGTCAACCATATTAAATGCAGGTGATGCTAGTTTGTCTCAGTTGGAGATACAAGGTCCTGCATAATTTCTACCGGAATTCCTAACTCATCTTTCTCGTCTAAATCATTTCATCACAATGCACTCGTCATTTATACTGTACATATACAAGTTTGTTTATGATTTCTGGCGATTGCAGGCCGCTCCTTAAGTATAAGATTCTTCAATTGCCCATCAAATAGGGCGTTTTTTCAATATAAGGATAACGAATTTTGAATCTGTCTTTCCAAGTTTATCCAAATAATATTGGACTACGCCAGAAGGATAATGACCAGGGAAGCACAATAGTTAACTTAAGCGACCAGGACGATAGACCACAACAATTTACCCCAAACTCACAATTTCCACATAGCTCAGACTTGGGCAACATCGAGGTATTTGTATTAAAATAACGTACTATTTGACAAAGAGATCTTTGGAACAGATATGAGCCATGATAAATATTGTAATATTTACCCTTGTTAAAATGCATACAAATACAAACTAGAAAGCATGATCCAGCAACATCAATAACTTAGTTTAAGAATTATTTTGATACTGGAACCGACTTGCACACCTGTTGTATGTTCAAGCATAGTGAAGAAGAAAAATCATCGAGATTTGTTATATAATGAATATTGTAGAGTCCTTTGGTCATATAATTTGGAAGAAACGATCTTATAGATAAAGTATCTTTTTGAAAATGTGCTGTATATTTAAACTCTTTCAATTTCAGAATGTGGCTATGAGGTTGTTGCTGATGTACGCACATGAGTATTTGAGACAGGTGTTTAACGGAAAGATCGAAAATCCAAAGGAAGATCGACACCTTCGTGATTACACGTGTCTTTGTCAGTATATTGAAAAAACGGATAAGAAGTTTCGGAAACTCGTAGACAAAAACAAAATTATCCAAGCAAGAAATTAAAGTATAGAACACAACACAAAGAAAATACTTGATGCATTTCTACTGTAAGAATATTTAAGAATAATATTTATATGAAGACTGTATACTTTACTTGCTAGAACCTTCTGGATAAAGATTAGGTCCTTCAGATATTGATATATAAAACATACATATTTATAACGGTGCGAACTCAAAACTGTTTCCATCGTTACAAGCTTAACAATCAATGTTCGTTAAGGGATTAAGCAACCTACTTACACGTAGCAAACACTCAACACAAAATCTTAATTCCTACATATAAGAATCATTTTAAGAAGAAGAGATATACAAATAAAAATGTCGGAAAATGAAGGCTGATGACTAATAATAAGATAAGAGTGTAAAGGGAGATTAGATTCGTATATGTCATTTTGATTTTAAACTGTAATATCCAGTATCGACTGTTACCTCTATGTCGGTCCACACCAAGTTTTTTTAAGTCTGTATCATTTCTGCTGAATGTTCTGTCGAGTTGTAATTGTTTACGACGTTCGCGTTATGTTGCAAATGTGGATTTTTGTGATGATGCGATCTCGTTCTGAAACCAACGGTTCACCAACATATTAAAGGTCACTATCCATCAATATTGTACAAACGTGTAATATTATTATAGTGTGCAACAAAACGCATTTGTTATGCACGCACACTATAAAATTGTTTAATTAGTTTTATAAATCCACCTTTTTAAATGAAAATAGTATTCGGCAATTGGTAGTTTCCGCGTACAAAAACGGTTATGACGTATATGTATCCCTTGTATGCAACGTTGACATTCAAGTGTTTATGTCCCCAAGTAGATGTATATGTGATATATCTTACAATCATGCTTTTATACAACAAATATGGTGCACTGTGTTGCAAATGGATGTATCAAACAGATTGATGATGGGACTAAAGGGTTCTTTCTTTTTCGTAAAAACCCTCTTTACCAAAAAATAATCGTATTGAAGCTGTGGAATTGAATATGGTAAGGTATGGGAAAGTTGTATAATTTATGACGGATTATAGTCAAATTGGCCCAAAGACATTGCAGCGCAACTTAATAATAGATGGAACAAGTTCTTTTTCTTCAAACAACAAGTAGATACTATGAGCGAAAACACAAACTGGCATATCTTGCTCGTTCCAATTAAAATATTTATATACATTTATTTGTTATGTTAACAAAATATATATGCATCTGCACAACGGCATCGTCAATTTAAGTCTTCTGGTCAGGGTATCAATATCGATGTATAAAACAATATAAGACTTAAACACTTAACAGATACTATTCTACAGAATAAGTATGCGTGGTTTTTAAAGGTAGTTTACATAAGAAATTATAACATTTATATTTGGTTTTAGGCTTCAGGTTGAACTGCTGCATTTAATATACACTCGATTACACATGAAAGAGAGACAGAATCATGTTGAGCATTGTGTCAATGTTTATTTGTTGCATTATGAAGCTCTTACCCGTCAGTTGTATTGTTTGTTTTATATTTCAAGTTGTCTTATAGTGTGCGTGCGTAATTTGAAAACTTGCCATTACTAGTCAATATCGCCAATCATATTTGCTCATTTATTCCATACAAATGAGAAAGACAATAGTTTTATGTTGCATTTGAAAATACTATGAATGCAACTAACCTTCCAATGTTATCTTTGATTTATTCGTCCGTATCGTGCGAAATTTATTAACGAAATATGTAGTGGAGGCCAGCTTGTCTATGCATCCTTACTGTATCACTTATATCAGTTAACAAAATAAAAAAAAGAGACGTAAATATCATCTGGTTGCTGTAATGCACCTACTATTCACGCACGAGACGTTACGAGGTGCAAACTGACCTAGATTGTATTGTATCTAGGTTAACTAAACGACTGTAACTCGCAAATAAAACAAAATCATTATGTTAAAATACATTTATTTTTCGCTGAAATAGGTTACAAAAATATCATTAAAGTACGTTATTGTTGAGAATACTTGTTGTCCTGCAAACATCAAACAGGATCACATAATGGCTAACGAATAGAAGACTGGGTGATGAATAAACAAAACTGGCAGCTAGCAATTTTCTTACTTAAACTTACAGACCGGATATCGACTATTAATATAGTATGTACAAAGCAATCCGGAAACTGATTTTTAGTATCTTTTAAGTCTGACTCATCGTATATCAACCTCCTGTCGATACACGTCTAAACGAATCTCTGTCGGGCATATGTTTGCAAATTAGGCAAGGTTAGTCTTTGTTGCAGTACGTACCTATAACACTGGTATTGTGAGAAGATACCAGATGGTCTTTTGGATGTTGATGTAAGCGAACGTCTTAAAATATACCCTTCAGACTCTCAGACGATTCACTATGGTGTCAATGCATACACACGTACTGTTGTAGGTTTGGGGGTTTGGGGTGGAATGTTACCACAAAGCGGATACTGTTGATGATGGTCTTGCTCTTTGTATGTTAAGAGGGGTCCTCTAGCACGGAATCTTGTGTTCTGAATGGGTTTTTCAGTGTAGGTCCTTCAGTATCGTTTCCTTTCTTAGGTACCCGTGAACTCTCTTGGCCTGAAAAAGCAAGATTAAGGTAAATGCGTTTGTTACTAATTCACATAAAGTAAAGAAATCTTTTATTATGTGCTGCTGGTATAAGCTAATACAGGTCATTCAACCTCCAGGATGGTAGATGCGTATGAAAAAGCGATACTGGACCTGCTAGATGTAGTCATTGAAAAAGTATTTCTCGCAAAGATTAAACTCCCTGCCATGATTTGTATAATTTTTAACAAGATTCCTCAAGATTGTTTATTAAAGAAAAGCATCTTCTGCATATAATAGATTTATACCTTGTAGGTATGTTTGATCCTTGCAACTTAATGGATATATTATGGACCCAAAACATTGGCTTTGTCGCACATATAATTCCATATGGTTATAAAAGAATCAACGAAGATAACTGCTTTGGAAAATGTTCTCTCTGCATAATTCAGAAACACTTGGGAAAATGACAATAATTATCTCCTGAAAAACGTACTTAGGACTTTTAATTTCGACACAAATTTTGAATCATTATGCTTATAATATAAGAATAAAAATTGCCGTTTACAATATTTCATCCAGCTGACAAGTAGAATAAGGACCTTTTATAAACCCGATCAAGAAACAAAACTGTGTTTGTTTTCTGACTTTAAGAAAGGATCTTAAGGTATATAGTGCAAATATGACCAGTTCTGGAGTGCTTAGATGTACTTAAAATTATTTTGCGAAATCTACGAATGTTATTGACGCTTCGATTTGATATAACTGAATGAGATATCTTGAAATTTTAAATTAACAATGACTTTCACGGTGAGTGGATATTCTGCTGCATATAAAATATATTTCATATTCACCATAAGGCACGAATATATGATTATGTTTGTCTCGATTATCATTTTAAAAAGTGTAATGTAAGTAGACATCGTCTTATCTTATGTACAATTGATGTATACATGTGGGCATGTGCGTCCACTATAGAATCATCATTATCGATATATACATGAGGTTCCATGATGTTGTCATCTTCACCGCATTCATTTCAATCTTTGACGAATGCACATAACGTATATATATATATATATATAAATATATATATGTATATATATATATATATATATATATATATATATCTGGATTATATATTTGTAACAATTCATTATTTGTTTGTAATTATTGCTTACTCTTAAGAGAGTATTTCGTTTCACTGGCGATATTGATGTTGTGGAGCTTCCTAGTAAAATGACCTTTTCCGCGTACATTTTGAAACAGATGTCGAAACTAAATTTAACTAAATTTGTTTTAATATCTTTACCACTTTTGTATACTCATGTTATTTTTATATTGTTTTTTTTTTTGCCGCATGAATCAATAGGTAGTTTGGAAACTGAAAGGCAAAAATAGGTTGTGTACTTGATCCAGTATTATCGTTTTGAGTTTGAATGTGTACACATTTACTTTAGAAAATGATCTGTCAAGTGTTCTTAACAACATTATTCCTACTTTTCTTTTGACGCGCATGAATATTGCAGAGTGTGAATGTTCCTGTATTTTTTTCTTCACTACATCTAGTATTTAAGATAAACACATGTTATTTTTACATATCTCTAATATATTATTGTTTAAATAATATCATGCCGTGTTGTATGTATACCAATGCCAATTTTTGTATGCTTTTGATGAATTATATACAAGTTGTAAAGTGTGTCATGTATAAACACAATGGATCAACATTGATATTATCGTCTTTGTTTCAGTTCTCAAAATTAAATCTCCAACAACAACAAAAAAATAATTATGTAAAATGTGCACATTGTTATTTGTACGTATGAAGCGGGTTTATTTAGACAGCAATGTTAAATCGAAATTCCATTAATGTGCACCGAAGAAAAAGCATTCGTTTGAGCGAACAGAGCGATATTTATTAATGTTATCCTAAATATATGCACTAATTATGTTAATTATCGTCGGATGAAAATTGAATGTCTTTTTCACTACTACTCTTATATCCTCATTTATCTGCATTTTAATAAATCACAGTCTCGTATATCTACAATATCTTGTTTGTCTGGTTTTATTTAATTTGCACATAACATAACATAATTTTTACAAAGCTACGTTAGTCCGGATGCGAAGGTTTATATATGAGTGCGAGTGGATATTCCGCTAATGTTTTGAAGTCTATGTTCTTGTTTCTGATCTTTATTGATGAGTTTCCTTGAATAAAAGGGAGAGTTAGCTCTTTTCGATGCATTGTTTGGTGGCTGCGATTAACTGGTCTCTGATTAGTCTTGTACCATGAACATTGTCGTTCATGAGATACACTCTGTGTCCAAAGTAAATATTTTTGTTGAGGTGTGTTTTCTGTTACAAGCGTTGCGTCTTTGGTGAAATTATTTAAAACGCATGAACACAGATTGTCCGTATTTGTATCTACCCGACACTGCAAATCCTATTTGCAGTTTTGTTTTGTATTGCGCAAACAGAAGGATGAGTGAGTGTATTGTTTTAAAATATAACACGTTGACCGTAATATAAAACTATATTCTACCTGTAATATGAACTGAATAGAAATTATGGAACCATAAAGACGTAATTTAAATAAGCGGTGTTTAAGTTATACGCAGAAGAATGCTGTGTGAATAATATGTGTGACCCAGTACTTGCGGTAAACGCATATATGGGTTGCGGCTCTAGCAAACTACAATTTCTCCATCAGGTATAGAGCTGGCAAAAATAACGTTGACGACGACAGTCTCTCTCGTTTACCACAAATGTTTCCCGATATGAACAGTTGACAGATAAGACCCTAGCGAAATTCATTGACCTCAAGAGTAAGGGTTTTCGGCATAAGGAGCAGGATATCCGGAGAGAAAATTCGTCCTTGCAGAGATTTTTCCATGGATGGAACCGCCTTGTAGTTGGAAACGGAGATCTCTACAGAACCACATCACTCGGTAGTCAGTCGATGAGACAACTCGTGATCCCTGAATCATACCGCAGCCTAGCCTTGAATGGTATCCACAACGATATAAGCCATCAAGGCAAGGAAAATACACACTGGTTAGCTAGGCAAAGGTTATATTCGCCGGGTAGTCTTTGCCGCAGTCAGATGGCTCAGACTGCAGCTAAAACCCTTTTTGAGAACTTCTTTCGATACCACGTTTATCCGGAAAGCTTATGCAGCAATCAGTGACATAGCTTTGGGGGTAATATTATAAAGAAGTTATGCAAATCAGGAAACATACGAAAGTCTAGATCCTCTCCGTTTCACCCACAAGTGAATGGTGCGTGCGATCGCTTCAATGGAACTCTCTTATAAATGATACGAACGGGGGAGGAAGAGCAAACACAATTTGGAAGTCTTTCATTGCTCCATTGGTACACGCATATAATACTGCTACGAATGATTATTATCGCCGCAATTCTTTATGCTTGGGTGGCTCCCCCGGCTTTCTGTCGATGCCTATATGGGTACAACATCAGAGAGTGGTGAGGCCGCTGAAGAGTCTCACGCGTATGTGGAGAAACTGAAAACCGACTCCAATTTCCTTATACGTCCGCGACGAGGGAGTTGAGCAATAGCCATATCAAGAATAAGATCCATTAAAAGATGTCCGAGAGTCCAAACTTGAAGTAGGAGACCGAGTCTTACTGCGCTAGGTTGGACTGTGAGAGAAACACAATCAGGCGATAAATGGTCTAAGGATGTTCATCAGGTGATATCAATCCCCAATTTAGACATAACTATACACAAGATAAAAAGGGTCAATGGTTCGAAATATACGCGAACATTGCATCGTAATATGCGTTTGTCCTTTAGAATACCTTCCTTGTGATTCAGTCCCCACATAACAGTTCGGAAGAAATCGGGTATACCAAAAGTTATCCCTTTGGAGTCCAACTCGGAATCTTTGAGATCTGACTCGGACTCCAACCAGTAAGTTATACCACAAAGACGAACTGTTTGGGCAAGGAAGGATAATGATCAATTCCGTGAAAACTCTACACAAACTGTCTTTGATAGTTGACCACCATCTATTACCGATTCCCATACTAGTCAGCATCTTGAAAGCGTAAACTTTTAAACCAAAAGGTCTAGACAATAAGGCAGTAGTTTAAGCGAACACGCGATTCATTTTGCTGCTCCCTCACGCGTCTCACGAAAGAATACTCAGTTCACTCCTCGTGATATATCAGCCGACAAGTCGGTTCAAAGCCCGACCATATTACAGGGTGACCCAGACCGCCAGTCTATAAGGTTGATCCTAAAGTACACAGATGTACATTGAACAGACTTGTCTTTAATTATTCAACTTTTCCAGATGAATATGTTTTCCGAATGATCACAGAAAGTGGAGGAGGATTAATTACATGGGTATTAATTTTACATGCTCGTTTGTTTACATATATCTTTTATTGACTAATATTAGCGTGTTCTTTCTCTAAAGTGTAATACTAATAATGTGTTTATTTCAAAGGCGAATCACGTTGATTGGGAAGCTTCATATTTTACCGTTACCATCATCTTACTATTTTACTTTGAACTATTTGGTTTTCTATACCGCTGCTCGATATCAAACCTTTTTGTATTTTTAAACATGTATAAATAAAACCTATTGTATGGCGCTACATAGCCTAAATGTGCTGGTGCGCAGTTAAAAATCAATAAATCAATGAATGAAAGGCGGAGGGGATCACATCACATAAACGACAGACGCCACTAAGTAGAATACTTTATTTCTAGACACGACTTGTGTGCAATGTTACACTAAATGACCGACATATTTGCACACGTGAACGGGTAAATACATGCGTATAGCGTTCGAAATTTGCACTCCTTCGCTGCTTTTGGACTATGAATGGAATGTCGCTGATGGCCTTCACTGCAGTGATCACTTTCCAATCTCCCTTACAAATAGCAACTCTACAATTGATGACGCAATTCCACAATGGAATATAAAGAAGTCCGACTGGGCTACGTTTGAAACAAAAATAACACCGTTAATAACAGTCGTAAGAATTGTGAAAGACTATCTAGTTATATTCAAAAAATAGTGATTGGGAAATATGAAACTATCAAATATAAATGGAGCAAAATTTGTCCCATTGTCATAAATTACGAAGCATCACGTCATGGTGTAATCAAACGCTGTCGAAGAAAAAAAAGTCGGTTATCTAAAATATTTTGCTGCGAGATAGAAACAGTATCTAATCATTTTATTAATTTATTGGGGGGTACTCGAAAACAGTCTTTGTGATCGATCATATCAGCGGCAATAAATTCGATAATATTTTTTTATAATCTAAGAGCTATTACACAGAGTTAGAATAACAAATTTGTTTGAATTGGGAAATATACAAACTTCCAAGGTTTGCTAAATCTATAAATAAAAATAATGGGGAAGAAATAATATTTCAATCAATAAATGCAGATGGCAAATATTTTGATATTGGCATTCGTTCGGTACAATGAGTCGCAAATAATATTACTAAATCAACATTTTCGGATACATATAACAAACAGAAAATAATATTTCGTTATTGTTGAAGAAAGATATATGCGGTAGTTGCTACTTATGTTATAATTACCATTTAATGTTTGTTTATATTCTAAATCTGACCTTTTCATCGTTGATAATTTCAGCTTTGTTGAAGGGAAATAAGTCTTTAAGGATACGTTGCGCGATTCGAGTTACTTTCCTTAATTTATTTAGCTTTACATAAATTACATCTTTTGGGGTTATTTTTCTCCCCATCATGCTGCTAAATATAATAAAATCAGTATTTTCAAAAGAAAGGTATCTTACTGAGTATAATATAACAATTTGGGAAACATAACACATTGTAAGACAGAAATTATTTGCCAATGATAATCATTGGATTAGATCTAATAAAATAATCTCTAACTATCAAGGGCAATAATTCTAATATGACAGTGTGAAAAAAAAACATTCATATTTCTTGTATTTTACAACCATTCTCACATTTCAATTAACTATTTTTTAGTTGTTTCTTTTGGGATATTTTTAAACTAAAATTATCTTTATCTTTTTGAATCTTTCAGATTTATTGCTTCATCTAGAATTTGTCCGCAATAATAATTAATAAAAATACAGCTAGTACAACTTAGAAATGGACCACGCAAAATGGCGTGAGCTACTTTCGGATTTATAGTATTAGTTAGTTTATACTGCATATAACACGCTTTATAATTGGGGGTCCTCACATTAATTGCTCGAATTTGAACAGACAAGCACACTTTCCCACCATATCATATGTGAGTGTGTTTTACGCATTTTTTTTGTATGTTTAATGTTTGTTTGGTTTGTTTTTTTTTGTTTTGCGGTCGGGGGTGGGCGGTGGGGAGAAGGCCCCTTGTATGTATTGTTCATACTATATAATCAATTTAGTGTTGTGCTGTTCCTAAGATAACATAGATTTAATATGGTGTTCTGATGTGAATAGAATAAGATTATATATGTATATTCTGAACTTTGCTAGAATGTCGTTTGCCAATCTAGGAGTACACACGCGGGTTGTGTTGTGTAAATATTTTGTTTATTTTGAATATTTGTATTTATTATATAATAACTACGAAATTATTAATGATATTATTTCGGCAATTAAAAATTACAACATGACGGTATAAATATATCTGATCAACTAAAACCTGAAAAGAATTATTTTTTATTTGTAATTATTGCAACAGCAAGCATTTGAAGATAGATATACAATGCCAGCAGAATACTGGTTGATACAGATAATTCAGCAAGGTAATTTTCAATCCTTGTCTACAAATTAAAGAAGTAGAAGTGAATGCATTCAGCAGCAGAGAGGGTGAATCAGACAACCTTTACAGGCGTCGATTCGGTAATCTAAGGCTTCTTCGTAAATCGTAAAAAAAAACGTCGATTCGATAAATTGAGGCCTCCTCGATGAATTCGTCAATGACGCCATTGTCGTTGTCATTCACCCTCTCTGCTGCTACAGGTTAACCAAATATTTGATCGAGTCCGATACGATATCGTGTCCGAGGATCATGTAAATTTATTGTTATAAATCCATGCGGGGTCGACTGAGCGTTACTAAAGAAATTTTTAAATTGATTGAAGTCCGTATCAGAGCACCATGTCTGCCAAATATTTCGTAGCGTATGTGTATCAACGCCGTTGAATACAGCAAGAATATTACAGTTATCTCTGATCACTTTTGGAATCTGAGTGTAGCGTTGAGTGACATATATCACATCAGTGTTTTTGTGCCTGCCTCGGGAAAATATTCTAGCTGGGTTTTTTTGTTTATCTAACATGACATCATCGTATACAACTAAATTGTTGATACTTCCATTGAGGTCTTCTACTGATGGTGCCTCGTCAATATCGGTTATAAATTCAATAATACACTCGCCAGCAATCTCTGAAGCGTTTTCATTAAAATCTTTTAGCACTTCATAGCATCGTTGATCATCTACGCTAGGAGCAACTAAATACAATTTATCCCACTTCATCCATCTCATTATTAAATTGAGCAACAATTGCGTCTTGCCGGATCCAGATGGCCCGATTATAATTGCGCGGATAGAGTTTGGTAGCGCTGCATGATGCTTAACTGGTTCTCTTGTTTTAGTCGCTGAAAAATCAATTATATCCATATTTATATACATAAATTATGGATCTATATTGTGTGAAGTGTAAAACACGTACTAGCACAAATGATATGACGACGATTACAACTAAAAATAACAGATCTGCACTTACTGGTAGATGTGCAACATGTGGTACAAAAAAATTTAGATTTAATTCTATGAAATCCGGAAATGTTTTTTAAAAAAACGAGGAGGTGATATCGCAGCCAAATTGGCAAAGCTCCCTGGAACCCCATTGGCAAAGTACCCCGGAGAAAAGCACCTTCCAGGATATAGCTACTGTGGCCCCGGAACACAATTAGATATCAGACTTGATGATCAAAATCTGCCCCGACCCGGCGAGTATCCGATAAACGCTATTGATTAAGCGTGTCATGCTCATGATGTTGCTTATAAAAGCAGCAATCTGCAAAATAGACATCTCGCGGATGTGAAATTAATTCATGCGTTAAATGCTATTCCTGATAAATCTTTGAAAGAAAAATTGGCTTCGTGGTTGGTAAAATCGGCTATGAAAGGCAAATTGATGTTAGGTGCCGGTAATTAATAACAGCATGGAATCTATTTATTATTCTCCAAAAGGATACTGGCGGGATAAAGCAGCAATCAGTAAACTCGCCAGCGCCGCAAAAGTGAAAAAGGCCACTGCGGCTAATTGGTTATCCAAACAGGCTATATGGCAAATTTATCTACCGCGCCCTAAAGAAATCAATTTCTCGCATTTTGATGTTACCGGAACCAATGAAGTTCATCAAGCTGATTTATTGTTTTTACCACATGACAACGGTTACAAATACGCGCTAACCGTAGTTGACGTTGCGAGTCGATACAAACAAGCAGAACCGCTAAAAACAAAATCATCACTTGAAGTTGCTTCTGCATTTGAAAAGATTTATCGACGAGGCCCACTACGCTGGCCAAATCTGTTGCAAGTTGATCCTGGCAAGGAATTTCAAGGCGCTGTTTTATCAGCGATGAAACATCACAATGTCACCATCAGACGAGGGCATACTGCGCTACATCGCGATCAGGCAATTGTTGAACGATTTAATCGGACTCTTGCTGAACGGTTATTAGGATATCAATACGCGAAGGAGTTTATTCAGGATAAAAGATCCCGTGAATGGGTTAAGAGATTACCAGCTGTGATTACCGCGCTCAATAACGAGATTACAAGAACAATTAACATGAAACCTGTCAACGCGATTAAGAAAGCGTCTATACCAAAAATGGAAATCCAAGGAATTTCACAAAAAGATTTCAAAGAACCAATTCTTGGTAGTAATGTCACTGTTAGGTATTTATACGAACCAGGAGAGCTTGAGGGTGGTAAAAAAAGAGCTACCGATCCTATTTGGAGCGTCACTACGCATAAGATATCCGGTATAACACGATCTACTGGTAGACCTCCAATCTATAAACTGGATTCAACTGCTCCTCAGCGAGGATTTACTCGACACCAACTACAGGTAATTCCCGAGGATACTCAATTACCACCGCGTGGTCTTAACTAGCACCCCCTTCGTCTGTTGCACTCAAGACAAGTCAGCATAACGTTATCTCTGATATGACCAATGCTGCTATTCTTTCTGTCTACGGTAAATTGGCGAGGATCTTTATCCGAATACTGCCAACGCATTATACAATTGCAACTCGCGCAGTGATTATTCTGTTGTTGCTTCAGCGTAATTATTAATTCAGCATCAATGTCAAATTCTCGTTGTTTTTTTTGTCTTGTTGTTTGTAACCGGAGAGTTTTTTATCAATAATTTTAACATCAACGATGCTAGCATCATCCATTGTAGTGCCATTATCATCCAGGACAACTCTTCGAAGTTGATTTATTCTTCGTACTCTGAATACTGCAAGATAGACTAAATTTGACCATTCGATGTGATTATCCACCATCTAAACAATTGTATCTGATATAGTCAATCCCTGTGAAGAGTGTATTGTCGCTGCGTAACCTAACGTCCATGTGGATTTATCAGCACGCAATGCATCTTCGACGACGCTGATATCAACCAGCACAATATCATTTAACACGAGAATCTGCTTTTCACTCTTCCCTGGAATATCAACTTCAATATTCTGCTTTCGTGTATCCGAAGGCCTATAACACAACGGTACTGGAAGTGTTGCAAATTTTTTTTATGCGTTTCAAATAACTTCATCTGAAGTGTGTCTCTGACTATTTTTCTACTTGCTACTATCAAATCATTTGGTCTCCACGTTTCCCAAAAATTATTCATGGGAGTTTCTGAAATTATTTCACGCGCTATTTCACATTGGATTTTATCCGGTTGTAATCTAATTAGCGCTTTGAATTCTCGTAATTGTTCATCAAGTGATCTATGGTCGGTATTAATTTCTTCATAATAGTCTACAAAACCCTTTAGCCATTCATGTGGGGATGCACCGATAAATGGTGGTGGTTGGCCGTGATCACCGCACATGACGACCTTTGTGTTTTTGTTTAACAACCACTCGAGAAATGTTTGTAATACATCTAATGACACTGTGCATATTTCATCCCAGATTATGATTTCAGGAATGAATTTATCACCCATTCGATCAGGAGTCCATTTGTCACCCTTCCATCGAAAAAAACTGATAGGTACGGGCATTTACCCCTCGTTGTTTCATCTCTCTGGCGAGTCTGTGAGTTGGTGTTAACACAATCATGGTTGACCGACGATATAATTCAATTGCACGAGTTGTCTTTCCTGACCCACCACAACCGTTTAAATAAACTGTCTTGTATCTACATATTGGATCAGATACCGGTGGTGCATTAGAAAATTCTGATTGAATCTCATCACACTTTAAGTACCTTTCATCCATGGTAATATCTGCCGATTCACAATACTCATGTAGCGTTTCCTTTTTAAATCTCCAACATCCCCAATTTGCCTCCGGATCTGTGAATTTAGCTATATCTGATTTGTATTTATTGTGTATATACATAGAATCAGTGGCTACTCTAACTGCGGTATTAGGAAATCTATTTATCATCGAAAATAAATTGATAGAAGCATAAGCTAGTATAGAACTTCTCAAATGCGTATATTGTTTAATATATCCATCACAATAGGTACCAATTGTACCTAATCGTCTTCCATCGGATAGAAAAGCATCCTTACGGGTTACAAGTTTTCCCTGTTTCGTTAAATCCGTTACAATAAAATCGTATTCAGCGATGTCTATGATCAACCGCGAAGAATATTTTGCATTGTCGTATCTTCCACCTTGGGTAAATTTACCGATTATTCTTCGTCCAAAATCTTTTACTTGTTCTTTTTTAATTTCAAATAACTTCTTAGACCAATTCATGATTTGTTCTTCATTGAAATCTGGAAACTGTTTTCGCTGTTCGCTAATTATACGATCTAGATCGGGTTGTGCTAGCCAAACTTCTTTCTGAGCTCGATAGCATATAATAGCTTCGGAAACAATCAACGATATTAGCATACCACAATCAATTATATATCGTAGTAACACTATTGGCATCCAGGCCTTTTCAGATATATGTCTATCAAGCCAAACATAACTACACGGATGTAACCCTGTAGCGAGTTCAAATGATATCACACGAGCTAATACGGTTAAATCAAAATCAGGTAATGGCCCATTAATCGCAACACGAGTCATTTCATGTGTGGGGTGTCCAAATCGTTTAAAATAGTTACTACATTCTCCATACCCGAGAAAACTTCCAGGATAACACGCGGATATATCAATTGAAATCATACCGCCACGATGGTATTTCGTATTCCACAGTCCTCCATGACTAAATTCGACGCAACTCAATTTAACGTCCTCGAGAAAATCACTTTGTGTTGGACGCCATGAGTTTTTTTCTCTTGCGAAGTGAACTACCACTGATGGAATTGTGAAGCTATCCGTTAATAGTTTTTCATGGGAACTCTCCGGTGAAAAATCACTAGCGATTTTTCTCATTCTGTTATCTAATTCTTCAACGCGATATAATTCACCATTTGGTCTTACAAATTGATCAAATCCTATTTCGGGATCTTCATCACTTCTAAGTAACCACACTGACACAGGATCATCCTTACACAGCGTGTGAATAGCATCGAATAATTTCTCAATTTAAAAAACATCCTCGACGAACTCCTTAGGGATATATCTCACTGTTCGTTCTCGTGGAAATATTGTTACTGCAGGTGTCCACGCGTGTTTGTTATGATCAATAATTGTATTGGCTCTCCTTGTGATTGATATTTCGGTTCGTATAATACTTCTCCGGTTATTGTCGTTACTGATATTGAGAATCTTAATGATGTTTCTAATTTAGCTATATCAGAAATCTTTGCACCGTGCTGTTTCACTGTCAGTTCCCATTCGGTTATTTTCCTACGTCGCAGATCAGTTAGTTTATTTCCTAGGGATGCATTTGTGAAGTGTTCCATTACCCGTGTTGCTACACAATTCAGTGAACTAGAATATTTCATAGGAGCTAGTTTTGCAATATCGGGTTTATCATTTGACGGATATATCCCATAAACAATTGCTGTTACTGGATAAGATCTCTCGTAGTATGGTTTGTCAATTCCAGTTAGAATTCCTGGTTTGGAATCTCTATTCACAATGACAGTTTTTTTATCCTTGAGGATTGGTTCTAATTTATCCCTGATAATCCATTTGCCTTCGACTTCGATAATGAATTTTATTCTGAAAAAATACTTCTGTTGGGAATTGCTTTGCAATTTACCCTTGAATTTCCAGCTCCTTGGCGGGCCAAGGTGTGAAATTATCTCAGCTGCTCTTTCATCGTTCATAGTAGCATCGATGTTGAGTACATTGACATCTTTATAAATAATTCGAAATGTCGACCAACAGTATGCTGCCCCGTCTCGGTAGAATTCATTAAAACACTCCCTGATTTTACTTAGTATAGTTCTATCACCGATTAGACGTTTTGGTGTATCAGAGACTCTATCGAGATTGAATTTAGCATTTTTCCAGGGCTTAATTTTCGATAATCTCTTGAACTCCTTATCAAGATTGAATTTAGTATTTTTCCAGGGCTTAATTTTCGATAATCTCTTGAACTCTTTATCGAAATTGAATTTAGCATTTTTCCAGGGCTTAATTTTCGATAATCTTTGGAATTCTTTCATGGTATAATCAATGAATTTAGGATTTTTCCAAGGCTTAATTTTCGATAATCTCTTGAACTCCTTCATATTATAATTAAAACAAGTATTTAAATAGAAAAATATAGTATAATGAATCACTGCAAGTCGCTAATGATTGGATCAACAACCCCGTGTAACAAATCATGCAGAAGCGAATTCTGTGGGTATCATTTACAAAGCGTTCGCAACGGTTTTTTCGGTCCTCTGCCATGCCTCCAATGTGGGGCTGGGGTAAGGGGAAAATCGCAGTTGTGTCTTGCTTGTGGGGGTAAACGATACAGGGAACTAAAACGCTATTATGACAAACGAATAAAAAATACCGTCATTGACCATAACGATGACAAAATCATAAACAACCCTCAAGATTATATCAAGAGATTTATAATTAAAGCAGATATAAATTAGATAAGTAGTATTATTATACAAATGAGCCAAGATTTCAGACCCCATCCAGTGCTTGTTAATTACGAAGCCTCCAGTGATGGTGTTGTTAGAAATTGCAGACTAAAAAGGCCTGTTGGATGGGTAAATAATATGGAATACTTGATGTTTACAGCCGGGGGGAAGAAGTATCTCTGTCACAGAGCCATCTATGAAGCATTTTACGGATTAATTAAAGATGGCTTTGTGATTGATCACATAAATGGCGTGAAGACTGATAATTGTCTTGAGAATCTTCAATCTATCTCGCAGCGCGATAACCTTTTAAAAAGCAACGCTGGTAGGCACTCAAAACGCCATAGGGGGGTCAAATCGTTTGATTTAGAAACCAAAGAGGAGAAAATATTTCAATCAATAAATAAAGCTAGTAGATACTTTGACATTTGTAGGTCTTCAATACGATTTGTTGCAGAAAAAATAATTAAAACTGCTCTGTCTAAAAAAAAATGGTCATAAATAAAATTCGTATACACCTGAAACTATTCAAGGGAGATAAATCCTTTATGGATAAATCCGCCGCAATTCACACTCTACATACTAAGTTCCCTTGTATTATGACGTCAAAGGAATTTGTCGTCTGCTATTACCTGTATACCTTGACTAGGCGCGCCGCACACGTGACTGTAATGAAGTATAACATAGTTTCGGTAGAATTTTATTTTTTAACAATTTCTAAAACGTTTTATTGTCGCTTGGCTAAAACCGCATCACATTTAAACAGTTGTATTTATTTAGACCATCTATTAATACACTTTCAGTACAGACCGTTCTTTATAATCCAGCGCAATACCTATGCGCTCAGCCGGAACAGTGTTTCCCATTCATTGAAGTAGGTATCGCGATAAACCATCTTTAGGACTGGTACAGACCTTTTTCACGCGTTCAATTAAATGGGCTTGGTTAAAATTCCTCTGCATACAGCTCTTTGTGATTTAATCGATAATGCATTTTGTTAGAGAATTAGAACAGGGAAATATACGCTGTCATTTAACAACTGTATTACCACCCTTAATTAAGTATATATAAATTGTTTCCCACCATGTATGATCAGTCACTGACGCAGGCATGCGTGACTGATATGTACATTATATTTTAAACAACACAGTTAAATTATTATTCGTTTTGTATGTACTTAGTTATTTATTTATTTCCTAAATACGATGGATACAGTAAAATTGTCTATTTTAAAAATCTCTTATTGTTAAGTATAATCAGAAGATATAAAAATATTAAAAAATCTCTATTTTGTATGACCGTTCAGTAGTCTAAACGGTAGCGTGTTTGTCTTGTAAACACAGATCTATCAACTAATACGTGTTTGGTCCCCATAGCAGATACATTATTTGATGGCGAAACGGAAGATGTTTTTCTATTAATTGGGGGGAGGGGCGGACCCCCTCAGCCAAACCAACATTGTAACTCATGCTATCGCATTCTCGGTAGCGTGGGTTGGTGTTTTTTCCAACTCATGCAACCATGAATTTGATTTCATGGGTTGCCATGTTGGTTTGGTTTACCACGCCACAATAACATCCAATCAAACATATACCTTCTGAGAGATCTAATTCAGTGTTTGCTGAGTTAGACCCCTCGCCGGAGATTATGTGTTTGTCAAAGTAATTGGGTGTAAAATCAATGGTATAAATTGATGCAAAAAGCTCTACATTCACATGAGGAACCCCATAGGGTAGCATAGAATGGGCTACCGGCTAATAGGGTCACAAAAAAGAGCATCTGGAATGGATAGGAAAAAGAAAAGACCCTAACAAAGACACAAAGGCCTGAATAAGGGACTCATGACTCATAATTTATACCATTTATTTTGCATTTTTTTTTAATAATTAAAGATAAAATATATTATCAAAGATGTAAATCTCGACTGTGACAGGATTGCCTCGGAATATGAAGACATTGAGTATCAGTCTAGTAAGAGTCGTTATGTTTTACCTAAGATGTACAGACTCGTGAAAGGAATTCAAAAGTCCATCTATGCTTGTTTGTACGGTAACGATATTGATGTATTTATAACGCTATTTAGCACCGTTGAAGCAATACGTCAAAGCTCGGCCAAGAGTATCAAAAACGAGCTGAAATTAGTTCTAAAGTTCGTGATCTTAGAAAAATATTAAACGAGGAAAAACCAGTATTTTAAACACGTGAGCGTTACTAAAAAAAAGGCTTTCAGTAAATAATTTAAAAAATAAATTTTTTAAAATATTAAACGAGGAAAAACCAGTATCTTAACAACGTGAACGTTACTATAAAAATAGGCTTTCAGTAAATTTTATTAAAAAATTTATTTTTATTTAGCGTTTTTTGTAACACTCACATGGGATTTTCTCCTGAAAGGATACTCAGCAGTTTGGGCCTGCTCATGCAGTTATATGCGTACTGGATGATCTGGTTGTGGTAGCAAGTAATCACTGCGACGCCTCTTTTTTCACGTAGTTGTTGTTGTTGCCGCGTCGTTAACAAAAATCGTTCATCGCCGTTCTCAGATATTACAATTTTGAAACCCCAGCGATGTTATTTCTGAAACACTCGCGGATAGCGTCGTACAGTTTAACCTTGTCGGAGATGGATACGTTAGCTTGATGGTACATTATTTAATAACTCAGCTTTTAATTGTGATAGTTTCACATTTGAAAACTCAGTTCACAAACACTATATGGTAGGTGAATCGCTTACAACTAGATTAGCTCGAGAGCGGCTAGCAGCAATTAAAAAGTTTATACCGGTTCGAGACAGACTTCGTGAGAAACTTCAACAACGACAACAAGCGCAGACTGACTTTTCTGTGTCAAGTGAACAACTGTTCGCCCCGGTAACTAAAGCGACCAAAGATGTGAAAACAGCAACTGAACGAGCAATATTTGGAAATATTCCTGAGGAAGGCAAGCGACGAGAAGTGCCTGTTCTTGGTGTGCTTGAAAAAATTGCAGCAAACAAAAAAGTCTTTAGAAACACTTCCAGTAGATATAGTAACTACTTCACGGCAACAACAAAAAAAAGAGCGAGTACTAGAAGAACTAGGTGCTACTGCAAGAAAACCAGAAGAAAAGGAAGAAGACGCTACTAAAGAAAAAATATATTCACCGCAAGGTATATTTACATACGATGCATACAACAAAATTAAAAAATTTAAAGATGACAATGATTTAATTAACTTTACCGTGCAGAATTTTTCACTCGATCAAAGAGAAAGAGCTGTAAACAAAGAGTATAAAGAGTATATAAAAAACGACGAGAATTGGATAAAAAAAAGTATACCTGGCAAACAGTAATAGACTTAGAATCACAGACAGTAACCGCAATGATTTTAAGAGTTTTAAAAACGAAGTATTGAGTAGAATAAATAAAATGTACCTAGTTGAAGAGGATGAAGAGGAGTCAACTGAAGATGAATATTTAGGTAGCGGCATAGTTGAAAACACTAGCGTTACTTGTCCTGGTAACATTCTCAGTGATATATCACGGCTGGAAGTTCTCATCGAGGCGAAGCGAGCCGGAAATAACTCTCCGGAAATAATTAATGAGGCCGCTGATATTTGCAGGCGGTTATTTGCCGGTGGTATCATGGACATTAATGTATATCGAGAATTCATTGCAGAATTAGTTGAAAATCACAAAGATGCCCATGGCTATTACAGAGATTGATCACTAATTGAAAAGCTAATAGTTTTATAACAAAATGATTATACACTACAACCATGATAAACCAGTAAGCGTCTACGTGGTGAACTCACGATTGCCTGTTTCCCTCGCGTGGTACGGAGATGGTTTCGGCAATAACATTGCGGGGTTATTTACAAGAATGGCTCCCAAGGTAGCGCCGTTAGCTAAACAATTGTCAATGAAAGCCATTGATATTATTCGTGAAAAGGGACCCAGGAAAATCGGAGATTTCGTTGGAAATCTTGCCGGAAAGGCATTTTCTGCCGCGAAAGATAAAATAATTTCATTGGTGCGAAAGAAACCAACGGTGCTGCCATCAACTCCAGTGATGCCTGCAAAAATCAGCAAAGCAATAAATAGCGCAGTGGAACAAAAACTAGCGTCGTTGGCTGCTTCGGTGACTCCGTCGCCATTGACGACTTCACCGGTAACAGATAGCGCTATCATGAACGCGATAGCAGGAAGTGGTTTGAAACGAAAACAAAAACGACGATGATTATAAAGAGTTTCACAATTGAAAACACTAGTATTTTAATAAAATGTTTAAACGAACAGCTGATCCCGCGCTTGATATGGAAGTCAAAGTGGGCAAGGACGATTCTGTCCGCGATTATCAATACTATTCCTATCATGCAATACAACCCGACCTACGATCGCGAATTGAACTTCAAGTTCAAGATACCAGTAAATACTTTTTGCAATGTGAAGCATTTATTGAAATCGAGGGAAAACTCGTAACAAACGATGCTGCTCATAATGATCCACCATATGCAAATGATCCAAATATCCGAGTTGGTTTTGTTAATAACGGCATAATGGCGTTATTTGACAGTGCAAAATATCTCATTGATGGAAAAGAAATTGAATCAATAGACCGTGATGTTGATGTTGCAACAACAATAATCAGACTACCAAGATACTCCGATGGTTATACAAGGTCGGCTGGTCCGTCTATGATGTTTGCAAAGGATATTAATGATCACGCTGATCACATTAATCATACTAGGGTAAAAGCAACACGAGATACCGCAGCTGATCCAGCACCGGCCGGATATACTAGACCGGCTGGTACCTTTGATGTCGTAGATATTAATCTCGATTTCAATCTAGGGTTTGCAACACGAGTAGCGATGTTACAAGGACAACAACGATATTGTTCATGTGCAATTCCACTCCATCACATATTTGGATTCTGCAGAAATGTCAGAAAAGTCATCTATGGAGCCAAACACACAATCGCGTTAGTGCGAAAAGGCAATGACAATGATGCAATTTGGCGTACTGGTGCCGCTGATGGTAAAGTTGTTTTGAGTAAAATTACCATCAATTACCAGAGAAGAGCGGCTACTTTCATTTATGGAAACAGGCGGTAAATCATTGCTAAGTTGGCTAACAACAACAACTGATGCCAAAGATGATAATGTCGCTGGTACATTTACATGGCATTTGGCATCAAAACAAGGGGTTTCAGCTCCACGCCACATATTTGTAGCTCTACGGAATAGGGATCGATTAGGTTCCCAAGAACGCAGTCATATGATATTCGATCAATTAGGAGTAAATGAGGTTTCGCTGAGAATAAACGGACAACAAGAACCATCTGAGGATATACAGCTTAATTACGGAAACAACCAAATAGCACGTGTGTATCATCGGATGCTGTCATTTATGGCCCGTGATCAAAATGTTGATACTGGTTTGCAAATATCGCAACTCGATTTTAAGAAATTGTATCCGATTTATTACTTTTCGCTGGAGCATCTTGATTTAACAAGACAATCCGTCGTTGACATACATTTTAGGGCTCCTATAGATCCTGGTGGTGTTAATTATAGAGCGGTTGCTGTTATTCTCAGCGACAAATCAATGTTGTTAGAAGGAGCTGTCGGACGAATGAGAATCGTTGATGCACCAGTGGAAAATATGTAAATGAAACTTGAAGAGTTTCCAATTAGATCAATTGAAAGCATAAATATGTTTTACAATAAAATGACATATAGTGTTGTTAGTGTCAAGCTGACTGATGGTCAGGTCAAGAAATTGCGATCAAAATCCGCTAAAGAATGTGGAACCACAATAACGTTAAAACCAGCGCAGATGTCCGGCGGTACACATAAAATATCACTGACGGATCGTCAAATAAAACATTTCAATGATGCGCTAAAGAATAAGAGAGGGGTTCAAATTGTATTTTCAAAGGCTGCAATAGCGAACATGATAAAATCAGGTGGTATATTTCCATTGTTAGCCGCAATACCAGCATTGATTGCAGCGGCTGCCCCAGCAGTGGCGAAAGCGGCAGCGTTGGGAGCCGTTGGGACCGCGGCAGGGATGGCGTTGAAAAAGGCAACTGGGAAAGGATATAAAAAAAAGGGAAAGGGTCTAAGACTACCAGGAACCCCGTATTCATGGTACAGCGGAAAGGGTCTGAGAATACCAGGAACGGTTTATTAGTTGAAAGCCCAATTCTCCCTATGTCCAATTTTGATTTAATTGATGCTGCTAAAAAACTAGCGATAAAAAAACTTCAGAGGGGTTTTTATGAGAGATCAATTACCGAGAAAACCTAAACGCGTTGAAACCGGTATCATCAATCTTGATAACAGCAGCGGATCGGGAACTCACTGGGTTGCATACGCGATCGATCCGCTTGGGATTGTCTATTTCGATTCATATGGGTTAGCTCCGCCAAGCGAGTTTATGCGGTATATAAATTCTTCGATGAAACTCAAAGAGTTTCCGATTTTTTATTCCACGCTGCCAACACAACAATTAAAATATCCACCGATATGCGGCCGTGAAGTATTAAATGTCCTCGCGGAGATTTCATCGTCACAGAAACCACCTCATCTGGTTGTAAATAAATACACGAGTGGGAAATTACAAGGTAATTTTAGAGAATCAATAAATTGAAAATACTAGAGTCTTTACAATAATGATTAATATTTGGGGACGATCTCTGTCAATGTCGAAACCCACCGCGAGAACAACTGCGGATTCTATCAAGGATGTAAAAAAAATAATTGAAGATGAAATCGCTGAGACGTTAAATTTAGTAAGTGTTGACCCGAACGAAATAGTTGTATTTCAAGATCGCCAGGGTAAATTGAAAAGCAGTGATATATCCGCGAATGACATTTTGATACGGCAGCGCGACGCCGCTGAAAACTCTATTGCGCTGTATTCCAAAGATGGACAACTTAAACCAGGCGCACTTGTGTCTACGATCACCGACGCGATTGACGCCCACGACAGCATGATTGCCACCCGCGGCCGTGAGCTGGATGATCATATACGAGGTTATAACAATTTTCGCAAAAATGTCGTACATAAATTCTTTGGGACCCCGCTTGTGGTTGGCATGACTCTCGCTGAAATTAAAAACTTTCTATCGCTATTCTTTTTTAACAAGAACGCGGGGAGGATGATGAATGAAGATGAAATCAAGGCAAATTATCTCGATATTTACACAGATATTTCTAAACTAATAGAAAATCTTGAAAAAGTACAAAAACCCACTAACGACGTTTTTTGGAACCCCGCTTGTGGCTGGCATGACTCTCGCTGAAATTAACGAGTTTATCGGCAAGCATACTCACAATGCCTACATCGCTAATATTTTCTTTGGTGTCCCAGCTACATCTACGATAACTCTCAAAGATATTAATATGTTTATGGTGAAACAAACAACACTTAATACCATCGTTGATAATTTTTTAGAGAGAACACCTGTTTCTGAAACCACATCGTTGACAGGTCCGACTCTCGCTGAAGTTAAAAAAGCTATTGACGAACAAAAGCTCACCAGCGAAATTGTTAATAAGTTCTTTCAGGGCAGTAAACCCCAAGATATCACGACGAATTTTTCTAACATCGACTCGCATATTAAAGAACAAGCACGGCTTGGAATCAACGGCCTTCTGGCTTCATTCTTTTCTAACAAGGAGGGGAGAAGGATAATGAGTTCTGGCGAAATCAAGGCAAATTATCTCGATATTTACACGGATATTTCTAAACTAAAAGAAGAATTTGAAAGGGTAAGGATTCCGCATCTAGACGTAGACGTTAAAAATGTCGTGTATGCGACCAATCATGGAACCATGGATTGGATAAGAGACGTTGATACTACATTGTCCATCGGTATCCCGGGGGGAAGAATCGTGTTTCTCCCCGAGCCAGAGTGGATCCATGGTATCTACAGGCTAACGTGGATCTCTATCGATCAATTTAATATGATCTCGGACGGTAAAACCTACTCTGGTGGCACTGCGACGTTAATTTTGAAGGATAGCGGACAAAAAATTAATTTCGTCGCGGTTGATAGCTCCACCATTAGATCAGAAATTACTTGGTGTTTAGAATTTGTAGTTGATTTGTCCGGCTAAAGCTACCATACCTACGACATCTCAACCCATTAACGATGGCGAATAATTAAAAACACTAGCGGGTTTAAAATAACAATGACATCGATGAAATCAATTGAACCGATAATAGTCCCAGAGGTATCACAATCGCATCGATATCGATATGATACCGTGAAAGAGTTTTCCGCGAACTTGAAATCACTTTCTGAGCGCTATCGTGAAAAAATGAAAAAATACCGACGCAGCGTAGCAATCATCGACATCACCGTGTACTCGGTATCCGGTGTGATGGCCAGCGCCGGGGTTATTTTGTCAACGGTGACCATGATGGCTCCGATTGCAGTTCCAATTGCTATCTCCGCGGCAACAACAATTGCGGCAGTCGCCACCGCGATAACTAAAAAGTTATCATCGTGTTCTCAGAAAAAACTCAGTGATTATACAGCTCGGTATCGGGTAGTATTTGACGCATACTCGAAATTATCCGAGTTGATCTCACTGTCGATAGATAATTCGTTCATATCCGATGTTGAATTTTCCACGATGACCCAGTCGTATAACTCCGCGATGTTGAAATTGGAAATTGAAGACAGCGTTAACAATAATGTCACTCGAACTGCTTCAACGAATCGCGGAGAATACCACTCCGATACGAACAAGCATGATATCAATAACATCAACAAACCCCGAATTTAGTGTGAACTTCCCTTCTCCGATTCCAGTGCGTGAGATCGCGCTGGCAAAATTACGAGTATATCAAAGCTGGCCTAATATCAGATCTGTTGCATTTGGCGGTCAGCAACCCAATAACACACTGGTGTTCTCGTATAAGAATAACCCGGATGGTACTCCAGCGTGGGAAACTGTTTCGTTATCAACTGGGTCGTACCAAATTGAGCAAATTGATGCTGAAATTCAGCGTAGAATAAAATCAATCACTGAAAAAGAATCAAAAATAGCTATTAAACTTCATGAACCGACGCTCTCGTCGTCGATCGAAATAAGCACAGAGGGATACATTGTAGATATCTATAACAGCTCGTTAAGAACAGTGTTAGGATGGCCTGAAAAACCACCGGAGATATTCACCGCCGACTTAACCACGGACGTACAATCATATCATGAAATCAATCCCAGTTATCGAGATAATTTATCTGATATAAGAAAAGGAAGAATCGCCGATAGATTTATATTTACCAACAAAGACACATTGCAATGGGATTTTATCATTAAAGGAACAACCGACTCATCTGTTACTATTTCATTTACGCTAACTGACGTCCGTGGTTATTTTAATGAAATTAAACAAATATATGACACACAACTAGAACAACTACGGAAAACAAGATCGCAAAAACACGTTGAAATAATAAATCAACTTATATCTGACATGGAATATATCTATGAACTAATTATTCAAACAATAATTAATGACAACAGCGACAATAAACAACGATTCCTAACCGATTACAATACCATAGAAGACATTCTGCGTAATTTCAAGTTTCCCAAATACAACGCTGATGAACTAGCAAGAATTGTTAGAACCGATATCAAGGCGCTACAAAAATCAGATTCAACTGTCCTCCTCAAATATAATAATGATCCAGATGGTGGCGGTAGGCATATTGCCCTGCATAATGTAAATATTCCAACGGTGATTGCGCTCAATTTAGTATGTGATGCAATCGAAGGAAGTTATCAAATTAATCTAGAGCAATCAAATCAAGCTCAGCAAGGATATATTCTTTATTCATTTGCACCAACAGCTCCTCCAGGATTCCTAATTATTGAAAACCCAATTAATCCTGTTTACATGCGATGCCATAATAATTCGTTAACGAGAATTAATTTCCGACTCACCGACCAGTCAAATAATTTAATTGATCTACAAGATGAGGTGCTAGCGATTAGTTTGTTTGTAAAATCCTAAAGACTCGATCAAATATTTGGTTAACCTGTAGCAGCAGAGAGGGTGAATGACAACGACAATGGCGTCATTGACGAATTCATCGAGGAGGCCTCAATTTATCGAATCGACGCCTTTTTTTTACGATTTACGAAGAAGCCTTAGATTACCGAATCGACGCCTGTAAAGGTTGTCTGATTCACCCTCTCTGCTGCTCATTCGTATCCCTCTCACACACGATTAATAAACTTGTATCAGAATTATTTCACGAATACAAACAAAAACACTAATAACACTCGTACAAGACAATTAAGAAATATTGTCAGCGAGAGACGATGTCCTAGATGATGTCAAAGGTGATTATGAAAGTGTAAACGAAAACAGCAACGAAGTCCTTGACGAAATCAGAGGTGATTAAAACCAAGTGTTTAATTTATTCTGATAATAATATTTATCTTTTTATGTTTGTATTATACCTGATAGTATTTATTATACACTTTTGTCCTGTTTTTGATAAAAGTTTCATGATTGTAGTACTATTTTACACTATCAAATTATACAATCTGAATGCCTTTCCTGTGTCATTAATTATCCTTAAAAATTATAAACTCTTACTGGCTGGACTTTATTAAGCTTTAGTACTATATACCCCACCAAATTATGAAATCAGTTAAAAATAATACAATTGTTTTTCTGATAATACATTTTTGTGTTGATAAAATTTATTTTGATAATAGTATGTTTTTGTATTATACTTGATAATATTTATTATACACTAGTTTTCTGTTTTTATTATTGTTTTTTATGATGACTTTCATTATTTTAAGTACCGTAAACCTTATCAAATTATAAAATCAGTGAAGAATAATATAATAGTTAGTCTGATAATAATAGTTATTATGTAATATTCTGTTTTCGGAGAGATTTTCATTATTGTAAGTACCATATACGCCAATAAATTATAATCTGAATTATTTTCATTATTTTATGAACATTAAATCCCATCAAATAATAAAATCTGACTGCCTTTACTTTGTTTAGTTCTGTTTGATCATCAAATTATGAAATCAGTGAAGAATAGAATTATAATATTTGTAATTGTCTGTCTTTCAGTAGGATTTTCATTATTTTAATACTATTTACTCTATCAAGTTATAGCATAAAACTGCATTGACTTTGTCAAGATGTAGTACCTACCATCGCATCAAATTATTAAATCAGTCTTATAATTATTATTTTTAGTTACATTTTACGTAAAATTTGAACAAGAATCAGTAACAACCATAAGTTCTGTTATGAATCTATAAGACTTATTTGCTATTATTTAATGTTTGGATCATATTAGATTTCCTGAAGGAAGTAAAATTTTTTTTATTAAAAACTAGAACTTGCATGCCATCACCAAGAGCATTTTATCTAATGCAAATACCGCCCCTTATTTCCAACATCTTTTCATCTGTACTCTTCAACATACACCATTTACATCTCCCGTTCATTGGGAAGCTTAATATTCTACTGTTACTAACATCTTACCATTTTATGATGAACTATTTGGTTTTTGATATTGCTTGTCGATATTAAACATTTTAGTATTTTTAAAAATGTATAAATACAACCTATTGTATGGCGCTAAATAGCCTAAAAGTGATCGTGCACCGTTAAAAATCAATCAATCAATCCATCAAATATACCTTCTACCATTTTGTTAGGTAATTCTGCTTCTCTTCTTCAGCAGTTTTAAGTTCTTGAATAACATTATTTGTACATGTATCAGTCATTTTAGTAGTATTTCGTTTTATTTGGGGTTTTGGTGCAAGATCTCATTCAGAAGGATTTTATTCTGCAATATCTGCAGGTTGTGAGGCAGCTATTTTAGTTGGAAGATCTTGCAAAATCACTTTTAATGTTGTTCTTCTAGCTATCTTTTCAGTTTCAGTCGCTTCTACAACTCTTTCAGTAACTTGTGTAATTGCTTTAAATACTTATTCTGTGTCTTATGCAAATTCAACTTAAGCTTTTTTACGTTATGGTAGTTTTCAGCGGACAGATTCACGAACAGGAAGAAATTTCGTTATTGCTTCTAGTTGTTTTCAATCTAATCTAGCAGTGTAAGTTCCCTTAGCCGTTGGTTTTATTTAATCATCAATGATTTAATTACTAAAACCTAAACAGCAGCAGGCAGGGTGTTATTTCAATGAAACGTCATGTGGGTAAACAAAATATACAAAATTTGAGAAACAAATCCCACTAACGACTAATAAATTAACAACAAAAACATAACCGAATAAGAGAAACTCGGTCAGTTAAATTATTTGGTTTGACGATAATCACCTTATATTTTTTTAATTTTCGTAGAAGGCTTTATTTTTTAAGAAAATGACGTTTCAACAAAAGGTCGGCTCGCTCTTACTGCTGCTGCCGGAAACTGCATCAAGGAAGAAAGGTATGCTCATTTTTTTTATAAAAGAGTTGTCATAAAAATGTACCTATCGAACGCAACACACTGTTATGGACTCACCAGGTTGACGTTTTCTTGCTTCGAACCTTGAAAGCCATCTGTTTTGCTGACGGGTGCTTCCGAACCTTTGCCCAAGTTTCCCAACCAGAGATAAATATGAATGTTTTTCCTCAACAGACAGACTGATGTAGAACGTTCGTGCAGCAACCCTAAGGCTTGCACTGAGGGCCAGAAGTTTGTCACGGTCACTCCATCGTCCGAGTTCCGCGCAGTTCTCAAAGTGGGAAATATACTCATCCCAGTCGTCGCTCCCGCTATAAGGTGTCGGCTGCATTGACGGACGTGCATGAAAATGAAATCTCTCAACATCATTAAACTCTTGTTTTGTATTGTTTATGGCATACTCGTGCCCATCTCTTTCTATAGATATATCTTCATGAGAATCTTCCCTTCCGTCTCCAGGTCCCTCGTCATATATAACATCGCCCTGACCAGCCTCAGATTCACCTATGTCAGCTCTAAATAAAACTTCAGGATCAGGAGAATCGGCCATATTTTTTTCTTCAATTTTTTTCTTCTTTTTTTTCTACACGTTTATACAGTAGTTTACAAATGTCAGTGTCCACCACACTTGCGGTCCAAATTTATCCTGGTCTCTTTAGGTTCGAATCCTGGATGGCAATTATAATTTTACCATCCCACTTCTGACACCAAAAGTTGTAACACCCCGTGTGTTATTTCGAAAAGACCAAGAGTTCAGGAATAAAATTGCTTTTTATAGATAATAAAGTTGAGATATAACATGCTTTACAATATCGCGAATCGACTTTACATAAACAGTGTCCGTCACAACACTATCACACTATCAACTTGTGAGAATATATATCAGACTTGGTTATTTAAATGTCAAAAGAACGTTATAATATACAATAGTTAGGTTAAATTAATGGTATTCTTTAATTCGTTTGTATATCAATAGCCTAATTTATTAGATTGTATGTAATACGTCCTGACATAGTAGCGTGATCTCAATAAAAATAATGATTTTAGTACTAGTGTACTTGAGCAGTGTGGTGGGAGATAGCAGCGGCTTTATAGAATATTACACTATATAATTATAAGGCATTTACGTTCGATAGCAATCACGTAATAAATCTACCTAATATTTCTTATAACAATTTGATTCAGGTTTTGGATTTTAAAGTACCAAAGTTAATATCGGTTATGAGAATTACGTAAGTGATACTTTTAGAATACAAGGCCGAAATTCTTTTCAACTTAGTTTCTACTTAGATTTTCATACTTTGCCGCTCTGACAGCTATCTGCCAATGCACTGTATGCACGCGTATTTATAGACAACTATTCACGTCACATGACCTTAGTTAGCCAATCAATTTTTGTCCTTCTCAGGGCAAGCCATGGCTGTAACCAAGTCAAGTGTTCAAACTGTAAGAAAAATCCCTGTGAGCGTGCAATTTAGACGAGTTAAGTTGTCCTCACAGTGTCCGTGGTGTGCGTTTTTACTGTTAATCTTATAAATATATTCATACCGATGATTCCGTATAACTGAAAGAAACGGACAAGCAAATTTCAATGAGAATCGAGTCAAAGTAGTGTGTACTGATGATCCAATGAGTCGTGATACGGTTAGAAATAGTCCCTATCAACTGCATACTACAAGTATTTTGCACACTAAGTAGCACAACAATTTCTAAATAACTAAGAACTTTCAATAATGAACAGTAGCCTTAGTTCTAACTTATTGTCCAACAAAAGTCTGACAAGAAAAATGTGATTCTTCGGCTGGGCACATTGCGTCAATATCCTGCATCTCTGCTGTTCCAGTAATACAACTCCATCAGATGGATGAATTCATAAGTTTATGGGCTAACATCATTTTTCTCGCTTTGATATTCCAAAAACATGGAAGGTAAGATAATTCATTTCCTAAACTATTCATGTCAAATTCCAGCACGACACACCTATGACTCAACATGGAATGACTATTGCACAATAACTGCGAACATGCGAACTTCTTTCTACTTAATGTTGATGTCCTAGTTTGTAGAACTGTTGACGTCTTTAGATGACTTCCTTGACGAATTAGTAAATATTCACGATAACAGCATGACACTTCGGACCAGGGCAAGGTTTTACACTCACATTTAGTATAATACGCAGGATACATATTTATAAAAGATGCAGACGGTGATCTAAACGGTGGTGGGTGGGTGGCGACATTCAGGAACGGAAGAAGTAATTTACGCACGATAAACGTTTTCAGTGAAAGATAAAAATGACATAAGCACATGAGCCAAAGTCTCATAGTTCATCATCATCTCATATCTCAACGTTGAACATCAAATAATCTTGACACATTAATATTAACTGGACAATGTGCATGCAAAACTCCATTCACAGTACCAATATGGTATTACAATATTGTCGATTATCAGGTCGAATGGTAACATTTAGTGTATTTGGCATTATCTAGAGCTTCAAAAATGTGTCAGCCGCTGACAATTGTCCGCGACAATTCCTAAATAGTTTAAAATCAACCTCAGGTGACCCATGGGATATTTTTAAACTATTTTTAAACTAACTGCGTGCCAGTCGCAGACACCGTAACGAAAAGATTAGTTGGCTATTGGCGAGAAGAAAACAAAATATACGCGAGTTTGATCTTGATGCTGCATTTATCATGACGATTAAACAACAAAATAATTACTACGCCTTCTTTAACACATTGACATTTAGGGGATATTTTCCTAATGATGATAATATACCGTGGACAGAACCAAAATATGAAGGAAAAATGGCTGCCATCGCTTAACTGCTTGAGAAAGGCTCTTCCGTTTTTGTGCTTTTTTTCATGATATTTGTGCTTGTTGTCTATCTTTGTCTACATTATAGTGTTTCATCATGTATTGGCTGTTCCGTTCGTATGTGTTAATTCATCTCCTTGTTTCGGAAACGAGAACAATTGTAATTTTTTCTCAAGCAGTTTTGTTCCATTGTTAAGACGTCATTTGTTTTTTACTAAACCACCGTCACCTGATTGCCAGTCAACCCGTTTACAATATGACGGACCCACATTTATTGCATTTAATTATCACACCTTGGCTCTACATACTACATTGTGCTCAAGACTTAACGAACTGGGATTACATTCATCATTAGTTAAATGTAAACGGAAGCGAAAAAAAATTGTTTCGAAGCTGGCCGGCGTAGAACAGGAAGAAGAATTCTAGTTATCTCCCTTTCGTCCGTAACAGGTAAACAATTATAAAATTAAGCCGTTAATTGTGATAACATGATTCAAATTCCTCTTAAATCGTCAACCGTTGTGTCAACTGTCCCAGGGATACCACTACATATTGCATTATTCAACGCTCAATCAGCAGGATCAAAAAGCGCACATAAACAGTTAATTTTATCAACGACCAGAATATCGACGTATTCTTCCTGACAGAAACATGGTTACGATCATCAGGCGATGAACCTAAGAGTGCGGATTTAATAACCTGCGATTACTCCATCAAGTCGTTCCCCCGCAACTCTCGCGGAGGTGGAATTGCTGTAATGACATATAATTCCATGATCAAATGCCTTAAGTACAACACAACCTTAAATTTCTGCCTCACATCGTTTGAACTAGTCCAAACAACGCTCACACTGGAACAAAGGTCCGTCCAATTTTCTGTCTCTACCACCCTCCTCCTAGTAGAAAAAACAAGCTGACTGAATCTCTCTTTTAGGAGCAGTTTCTAAATCTTCTAGAGTATGGAAATTCGATAGGTGGTAACCTAATTATTCGTGGAGATTTGAACTTTCACTTTGACTGTCCTGGAAAAACGTCAAAACTCCTAGATTACATTATTGTTTTAAATCTTAAACAGTCAGTTAACCAACCCACACATAAACTTGGTCACATTTTAGACTGGTTTATTTATAGACCTGATGATAATATTCTGCAATCCACCCTTGTATCCCACGAACTTGCATCGGATCACCTCTGCATTGTATGCCATCTCGACGTATCAGTCCCTAACCCTCCACCTATATTTCCTACTAATTGAAACCTCCGTATGATAAATAGAACCAAAATTCATGCATGACATCCAAGAAAACCTAATAACTTTCTTACATCCAACAGCGGAACAACTTGATAACTGCCTGCGTTCATTGCTTGAAAAACATACCCCAGCCACCAAATGCAGAGTATCAATAATAAAAAAAAAGTGTTCTCTATGGTATAGCAGTGTTAGGGACCAGCTTCGCACTGTTAAAAGACATCGCCGAAAAGCAGAGAGGCTTTGGCTTTCCACCAGACGCACGATTCATAAACAAATCTTTGAAGCCGCTAAAAAAAAACGTCACGTAGTCCATTTAGCAAAATTATCCCACTACAGTACCAGGATCACAGAGAGTTCCAGCTGCAAAGAGCTCTTCGAGATAACTAACAAACTAATGTCAAGGAACAAATGTACACCACTCCCAACAACCTTCTCTCCAGTAGACCTTCCGGACCAATTTGCAAATGTATTCCTTGACAAAGAACAATCCATTATAGATTCGCTTGACAGCACAATTTCAACTGACTCGTCACCATACAGTTATGATGCAGAATTTAAGCGACATCCATTAGGAGCATTTTAACCTGTTTCTATTGATTTAGTACGGACAATCATGATGAAGAGTGCACCGAAGTCTTGTGAACTTAATCCAATTCCGACATCACTGCTGCTTGAGGGCTTAGACCCAATATTGTCTTCACTAACTGATGTTGTTAATGTCTCTCTCTCATTGGAGAAATTCCCATCATTTTTCAAAACTGCCATCGTAAGGCCTCTGCTAAAAAAACAATTTAAATAACTACCGCCCAGTTTCTAATCACCCATTTATATATAAAAAAAATCTTACAAAAAGTTGTTCTAACCCAACTTGTATCTCATATGAATCCACACAGTCTTTCTAGCAATATAGTCTACATATCCCCCTCGCCACAGTACTGAATCTACTCTTTTAAAAGTATTTTATGACATTCTCTCTACTTTGGATAGTGGAAAGATTACAGTCCACACTCTCCTGGATTTATCTGCAGCATTTGACACAATATATCATGATATATTACTTCACCATCTCCAGCATGTATTTGGCATTCATAATATAGCCTTACAGTAAGTAGTTAAAGTCCTACTTAGTCAACAGGACACAAATTATATCTGCAAATGGAATATATTCCAGCCCAGTTGACATATGTTGATGTGTTCCATAGGGATCTGTTCTTGGACATTTTCTCTTCATTCTATACACTCAGCCGCTCTCACGTGTCATAGATCATCACCCAGTGTCGCACCAATTGTACGCTGATGACACCCAAATATGTAAGTCTAGCCACCCAACTGTAGTTGATGCTACCATCTATGGAGTTGAGAGATGCATTTATGATGTGAAATCATGGATGACATGTAACAAGCTGCAGATGAATGATGATAAAACGGAGGCTATTCTGATCACAACACAAAGACTTTCTCATTCACATCCTTCACCTCAGACAATAAATATCAGCAACATAAACATTAAATTCTCACAGTCAGTGCGAAACCTAGGTGTTACTCTAGACAGTACTCTCACACTGCACCAACATGTCATGAATATATGCAAGGCTGCATATTTTGAGCTGAAAAACATCAGTTCTATTCGTAAATATATTTCAGTTGATGCCACTAAAACACTTGTGTGTTCATTAGTACTTTCAACTATTGTAACTCAATTATGTCTTGTTCATCACAATATTTACTCTAGAAACTTCAAAAAGTTCAAAACACAGCTGCACAGATCATCCTTAGAGTACCTCGATCAGAGAACACTTCACCACTGCTCTGTACCCTACACTGTCTATCAATTTGATACATAATCAAACACAAAATTTGTTCTCTGTGCTATATTTCACTGACAGACTCCAGTCCAACATACCTATCCAGCCTCACCCACGTGTATACACCAGCTAGATACTTAAGCTCTTCTTCTGACAATCATATACTTATTGTTCCCACGGTGAAAACAAAGTCATATTGACAACGTTCTTTTGCATACCAGGGCCCAGTGATATGGAACGAATTGCCCATTGAAATTAGATACAAAGAGAAAGTGGTCCCTTTTAAGAGTGCTCTTAAAACGCACTAGTTTTGACTGTAGGGACAAACTTAGAGGCCTAATCATGTTTTGTATCTTATATGTTTTCAGCATGTTTTTATGTTTTCCAAATTGATTGTTTTTGTCATTTGTGTTTCTGTAGTGTAGTCATATCATTATAGATGGTGTAAAGCGCTTAGAGCTTTGAAAGATTAGGCGCTATACAAAGTCCTCATTATTGTTATTATTATATGATTTGGTCACACACACGAAACGTTCATGAAGACATGTCTATAGCGTAATCCACGGAGTGGCAATAGTACCAATACACGCTAGCATATCTATCTGATGTATCGGACGCTCGCTAGTAAAAAAAATTAATTAATTTCGACTGACCATGGTATATGGATGGAAACAAAACTCATTTATCTTGACCCATGACGCCAAATTCTTAAGAATACCCCCTTTTTATTTTTAATCCCTGTCAAAAAGCAACACATATGTATACATCTATTAATGACCTTAATTTTGTTTATTGCTGACGCATGCATTGAAAGCAGCATCACCCCAAGGCAATGACACCTGCTGCAAACGTTATCGCGAGGAGCATATCACACGAAACTGACTTCTTGTTGTTGTAGGGTATAACCCAGTATTAACGGTTGATGATGAACCCGGGAAATACCCGTAAAGAACAGACCAACGAGTGGCTGCTGACAAGCTTGCTCACATACCCACATTGGTCGAATCAGAGACTGGAACCTACACAAACAGACGTTGAGATGGCAGTGATCCTTAATGGAGAGTGCTTTAGACCACTCGTGCACTCATGGCCCCTACCCCCCACGGCACTTTCAAACGTTTAGGGCGGAATTGTGAGAAACAGAGTGACATTATAAAATCTAGAACTCCCTGCTGTAATATTTGTTTTAAACTTAAATGTTCTTAATTTAAAAAATATTACAAAAATGCAAATGTCCTCAAACAGATTTGGGATAGACATTCAAATGGACATCATTTTTATACTTATTGCTCACTATCTGAGGGCCAAAATAAATGAAGATGGTTTAAGATGATGAAGTGAATCGTACTTTTCTGTCCACTGTTAATTTCCATATTAATGATGCTCACACACACACACACAAACACACACACACACACACATATATATATATATATACATATATATATATATATATATATATATATATATATATATATATATATATATATATATATATATATATATATATATATATATATATATATATATATATATATATATTGTTACGACCGTTTGCTAAGGTTCTTTCAGTCATAACATAATCTGGGTTCGTTTGGTACTGGCTTGAGGTGAAATAAATGTAACCAATTTATTGGGGTATTTGCATTGATATTTCTGTACAATAAAAGACTAGAACGACAGAAGAGCTTATAGAGGAGAATGAAGAACTGTGTACTATCTATGACAAGTAAATACAAAAATAAATTATGTTTTACTTTTTATCGTGTTCTCTCTCTTATTTGCTTTTATGAAATATTCACAATATCACAAGTACATTGACATACACAATTGTAATTATACTTTATGACTATACATTTAATATATCCAACAATGTGGCTTGTTTAATACACAAGATTGTAGCCATCTTTTAAACAAAACATCAATTTCAGAATGAAGGTTTAATGAACTAGATTTTATAAAATAAAGATTTTATAAAATAAAGTTAATGTTTTTATAATATCAAAGATTAATCTTATTGGAGACAGGTATTAACCCTAATTACCTAAACTATATAAATAAATTATAAAAATCATATCGGAAATTTGTGTAAAATCAAAATCTGGACAAATCCGAATTTTTGGGCTAATCCGAAATTTGGAAGAAATCAAAATCTGGACAAATCCGAATTTTGGGGCTAATCCGAAATTTGGAAGAAATTAAAATCTGGACAAATCCGAATTTTGGCATTTCAATAATATATCACTTTTGTAGAGGGATTTTACCTGTATAAAATTATTCATGACTGAGGAAATTTAGAACAGTTTGATTTAAATGCAATCAGTCTCAATCTCTATCTAACCCCTTTTTCTCTATGTCTCTCTCGTCTACTGAACTGAACTGAAATGGATGTTTTATAGTTGCCACCGCCCTCTAGGGGCATTTGGGCAACTTTTATAGCCACCATATAGGTGACCATTTAAGATCCCTTGGGGAGGGTCGCTACTCCCCCCCTCAGGATTTACAGTGCTTAAATGCACTATATTTTACATAGGGCGTTCTCCCGAATTACTAAAAAGTAACTATCGGGAGAGATGTAAGCCCATGGGGTGGGTAGGAATAGTACCTACACACACCCACCCCTATCGATACCAACCAATCAGAGCAAAAATCATTGGTAGCGAGGGAAAATGCTTTCTCATTTCGCTGGTAATTAATGAGTCGGACGCAGAAAAGGCGGCAAGGGCCCAGGTCCAGGAGGGCGACGACACAGCAACACACACCAGAGCACGCAAACAGCAAGACAGCAAGGCCACGAACGCAGTCCACACCTGAAACAACAAGGTCATACTAAAGGTCAAATTCAGTCCAGTTGTACTAATGGACAACTTAACATCCAATAATGTGTTAGCCACCTGTGCAATTACTCAAATATTTAAGTTGAAGAATTATTATTTAAATTCCTATCATTCGAACAAAACTAGTACATAAGCGTACATATAATAAGTCCCTAACAAATTTAGAAAATTAAAATGTCTAAGTGACATATAATAGTGTAGTCAATGGTAGGTAATTTTGGTCTGGAATTTTACTGGAGGCGATACCAATAAGGTCTAATTAGTCTTTTTAGGGCCACGGAAAGTTGTTCAAGGAGGGGTACTCGTAAACAAATGAGCCCCCTATTATTCAGGCAAGTGAAATGGCAATGTGTGAAGTCACATCTTGCTCCGCAGGCACTTCTTCGGGTGTAGTAGGTGGTAGCCACAGAGTTACTCATGTGGCCTCCTATCCCTGCCGTTGTTATATCTTCTACTTTGCTGACCTCTTGGTTGTGGAAACGTTTTCAACTTCGCATGGGTACCCTCCACGTGCTTTGGCAGCCATCTTGGTTTTCCATATAAAGGCATTTCTAGGTCAGCATCGTATCGATTTAACAGCATTATATCTTCTAGTGGCTGGATATTTGAAGACTAATTTGTAGTGGAGCTTTACTCAACACTACCGCTTCTACTACTCATATGGGTGCGTTTCTGTTAGCACTCCTAGTTGGTAGCTTTATCCATGCATTTATGCATTCGCGCATTTACACCAGGTAGTCCTGCTGTCCCGGTCCTGCCTGCTCCGTGTTCACCGCCTGAATATGTGTGTTGTCTCTCGTCTGCGATGACAGGAGCCCTTTTTATACTCTCTATACCCTTGGAGGACCTCTAATGTTTACATAAACAAACAACGGAAACATTCGAGATTCTCCGATTTTGGTTAGAAACGAAAACGCTACCAGCTCGCGCACAAGCAACTTTAAAAGACTGGGAACGACGTCATTACGAAGTAGCATAGCACGTTCAGGGAGGCACTATTTGATTAAAAATACACTGTAAACAGCTAAGACATCATAAAATATCGTCATATAGTAATACATAAGTTACTAACAGTTACTCGAAACATAAAGATGAGTTGAAATAATCATCAGAATGGATCAAATGAGAGTCGGTCGGTCGATCTCATTCAAAGCCGTGTGCTTTCAACGAGGGACCGTCTCGAGGTAACGTGATAATTTGGAAACAAGGTACATGTACGACACATCTTAAATAATCATACTAAACTTATGGATAATATAAAATTGTGAGACTGGTATAGCATTACCCCCAACCATTAGGAATTGGTCCCCAATTAGTGAGAAATGTATGAGATGTAAATTTAAGAAAATTACTTTAATTTTCACGTGGAGCTGCAGTCTCGCAATTTTGTTTACATAATGATCATACCTGTGTTTACAAATATAATACATATTTTTTTTTTAAATGTCTTGTAAATATTTCATTGAGAGATAAAATAACCGTACATTTATTTACAACTGTTATAATTCATTTGAAAATTTATCATACACTTAAACAAATTATACAGAACCCTTTCTAAATTCTAGTAATATTTACTTTTCCTATAATGTATAGTGGTTCTGTAGTAACTGACTACTATCAGCCTCAGTGAGATTATAACCCACCCAATTTCTTTGAGAAAAGAATTAACACTGCATTTATGTACCATTTAAATAATTCATAATGATAATGATATCTAACAAATGAATTTAGAATTTCATTTGTATTTTTTTCAACATGAAAACTTTCCACACAAAAATATATTGACATGGTAATCCAGTATAATATTAATTCATATGTTAAATTCATCTTATGTTTAAAATATTTAAATAATTCTTTTAAAAGATATTTCATACATATAAATGATACAAATTGTATTTTAAAATAGATATTGATGCACATCAAATTTCAATACCTATATGTTGAACATAAAATACATATATCATACCTATGCATTTTCTTTCTTTCAGATAAAATATATCTACAACCATTAAGATAATATGAAGAAAAATCATGAAATAACCCAGTTTCAGCTTGGAATTAACATGCTGTAATCTTCTTGTACATCAAATAGATAAGTATGAGCAATATTATTAACAATAAATTAATTTATAAATTATTGGATGTACATCTAGATTGGGAATTAATTTTCTACATTTTCTGATTAATTCCCATTATATATTCATGCGCAAGATAGTCAGTAGACACCTTTAGGTCCAACAGTCTCAGTGGTATTTGGGTCCAGTGGTCAACATGGTTGATTTTCAGTTTCTCAACACAAGTTCAATCCTTCAAAATTTTTTAAAATAATTTTCAATTCCAGACAGTCTTGTAACATCTCAATTTTCATTATACATGTAGTTATTTCAATCAAATTTCTATTCATTGTGTGTCTTTCTGACATTATAGTTTTCAAACTTCTCCCCACTCAAGTAATAAATTCAGCCTTTTCCAAAGTAGTGAGGACAGGCCTTTCAGATTATAATACTCAGCCTCATGTAGAATTTCTGTTAAATTTTGCCTGTCTCTAGAGATTAAGGCCTCAGGCATAGAGCCATTGTAACGGAGGTAATTTAATATAAATCTCATATGGGTTGGGTCCCTGTCAATAAAAATAACATTGTTAGTTGAACAACAATGTTCACTAGACTCTATTGACTTTGCAAAGAGTGACTCAGGATCTTTAGACAAAGTAATCCGACTTGTTTCCATTTTACAACCCCCAACATTTAACATAAACTTACTATTTTGCAGTTGTTGTAATTCCTTTAGTCTACTTTGTATCTCCATACCTCTACTTCTTACATCATTATTGCTTTCTTTCTTTCTATTCACTGTCTGTTTCAATACCATACTGTGTGTCTTCTTGCTTAGGTCCCTTTTTTCTTCCAATCTCTCATCTCTAACATCGTTCACATTCTTCCCTTTCATAACACTCATGACATTTTCACCTTTCTCATTAATTATTTTTGGATCTCTTTCTTTTCTACTTCCCTTTTTATCTTCTCCATGATTTTCATTCTCATTAGCATCAGACATTTCATTCTTTCTTTTATTTTCCTTCTGTGCATTTGTCATCTCTTCCTCTAGTAAATATTCCTTGTTATCCTCCATTCCGAATAAACTCTCTGTATCAATTCCAAGGAGTTCTTTTAGTATTTGAGGGGTTGGTGGAGTCCTAACACTTTCAGTTACTCTCCTCTCAGGTGTTTTCGAAAATGAACTGGAGTGACTATGACTGGAAGAACTTCCAGATGAACTTGAGTTTCTTGTGGAAGAACAAGAGTTAGACCTGGAACTACTAGGAGTTGAGAAGGTAGGTGATTTGGTTCGATTTCTTGAAGATTTCCGGTTGGATGGTATTGAGGAATGAGTTTTGGCGGTGATGTGGATTGGTGGTATTCTACATTGCCTCTTGCTGGGAGTCAAGGAAGAGTTTCGTTTTCGTTTTGATGGACTATTAACTACCTTTCGCATGTCGTTCACATTTTTCACATTTTTATTTATCACTGTAGCAATAAAGTCACTTAACTCTTTTTCTGCATCAGGGCCTCGTTTTCCAGATACTTGAGCAAATCTATCAAAGTCTTCTTTTTTCGCTTTGCATGTGTGCGGATTGTCATTCCTAATAAATAACATTTTGCATAAGGTGCACTTGAAGATAATACCGGAATGTTGTTCAATTAAATGATTAACGCACTTGTTTCTGGTAAAAAATCTGATGTCCTCACAAATTCCGCAAACCCAGTCACCACTCTGCAATTCATAAAATATTTGTTGCCAATAAATAAATACACATATACAATTCAATACAGTTCTGCAATGTTATAAGTCATATTATATACCATTATTATTTTATTATTTTTTTTTTTTTTTTAAATTTTCTATTGACATTCCACCAGAAAGTTGTATTTTCTTTCTGGAAAGTTCATGTATTTCATTCAATCTTTCTTTTAGTTTTTTTGCATAATCAGTTTTATATTTCTGACTTTCAGATGGCTGTTTCTCAGGATCACCAAAGACAATGTCTATGGGTAGAGTTATCTCCCTTCCAAATATCATTAAAACAGGGCTTGTTCCAGTACTTTCATGAACTGTAGGCCATCATTACCAAAGGTACATATTCATCCCAGTCTCTTTGATGATCTGACACATAAGCAGAAAGCATATTCATTATTGTACGATTTGCTCTTTCAACCATACCATCTGATTGGGGTCTTGCAGTAGTTGTTTGGGTTTTCTTAATACCCAGAACCTGACACATTTCTTGAAATAAATTACTTTCAAAATTAGATCCCTGATCTGTGTGTATGAGTAATGGTACACCAAATCGTGATATGAAATTTTCAATCAAAGCTTTTGCTACAGTCTGTGCTTCAATATTTGGTAATGGAATGGCTTCTGTCCATTTTGTAAAATAATCTGCAACTACCATTAGATATTTTTACCCTGTCTTGATTTTGGTAAAGGTCCTATCAAATCAATTGCTATTCTTTCCATGGGTAAACCAACATGGTATTGTTTAAGGGGAGCCTTTGCTTTCTTTTTCGGCATCTTTCTAGAACCACAAATTGTACAATTCTTGCACCAATTCTCTACATCTCTTCTTAAGGCATACCAGAAAAATCTTTGTCTTATTTTATGTAGAGTTTTGGTGTGTAACCAAGATGTGCACTGCTAACACTATTATGCAGTTGGGTCAAAACAAATGTTTCAAACCTTTTGGTATTATAATGTGAAATGTGAATTCTTTTCCATCATGACTTTCCCATATTCTATATAAAACATTATTCTTTAGACATAGAGATTCCCACCTGTACCAAAAGTACTTAATGTCTAGGCCATATTTAGCAACATCAGCCCAATCAGGCTTAATCTTATTTTTCAACCAGTCATATACCATTTTTAAAATTCGATCTTGTAATTGTAACTTTGCTAGAACATTGAGATCCAAATTTTCTATGTCTAAGTTCTCTAGGTGAATTTCTGTGTTTTTAGAATTTCCAGCATCATTTACTTGAGACTTCAAATATCCATTTATGTCACTACATTCAGCTTTAGCATTTGATAAATCAGGTGCACATTTATTCTGTATATTTCTGTTATTAGTCTGCTCTAATTCAGTATTAATCTCTTTAGACATTTTACAGTATGTGTTTTCACCTTTACTTAATTCATCAGTGCTGTATACTGACTTTTCTGTACTATTCCTTTTCTGAGATCCTTGATTAGTCAGACTTTTAGATTCATTCTTTTCACATTCATTTCTTTTGCAATGGTGTTCTACTAAGATTGAGATGAAGCAGTATAAGAGGACAACAATTGTTGTCATTGTATCTGACACTACATGAAAAATTAAGAACATACACAGTATCATCCCATGGAGTAAGTTCTTTGTACACATTTCATTTAAGACACTTTGACCAATCGCCTTAATACCAACTTGTAATTCCTCCTTACTATTGATACTATCAACATTGTCAATTATTTTATTTCTGTCTACATTACAAGATAAAATTGGAACACTTTCAACTTTGCAGGTTTCATTGTTTTGGTCAATTTTCATTGTTTCATTGCAACGTTCTTCCAATCTATCACAATATTTACAGAGGATGTCATGACATGGTCTTCTTGATAATGCATCAGCATTATTATGGATCTTTCCTTGCCTGTATTCAATTACATAGTCATATGCTGACAGAAATATTAACCATCTGGCCAATTGTCCTTCCACTAATTTAAAATTCAAAAGCCATCTCAGACTACCATGGTCTGTTCTCACTATGAACCTACGACCATACAAATAATTGTGAAAGTGTTTAATGGCATTTACAATAGCCAATAACTCTCTGCGAGTTACACAGTATTGTCTCTCAGGTTTTGAAAAGCATTTGCTAAAGTAACAAATAACCTTCTCCCTTCCATCTTGGACTTGTGATAGAACAGCACCCTGTCCGATATTTGAAGCATCACAATTAAGGATGAATGGGTCATTTTCAGTTGGGAATGCAAGTATTGGAACTTTTGTTAGAGCTTGTTTCAACATATCAAATGAACTTTGACATTCAGCCATCCACTTGAACTTTACATTCTTTTCTGCCATTTGATGGAGAGGTTTAGCAATATCTGCAAATCTGTGAACATAAAATCTATAATATGAACACAGAGAAACAAAGCTTTTGGTTTGTTTGGCATTTCTTGGTACAGGCCATTCATTAATGGTTTGTATCTTTTCAGGTAAAGTCCCAACACCTGATTCAGTTATCAAGTGTCCTAAGAAATAAACTTGCTTCTGCAAAAGATAACACTTCTTTGGATTCAGTTTCAAATTTGCTTGTCGCAACCTCTCAAAGATAATGGTAAGATTTTCAAGTTGACCCTCAAATGTTTTCGAAAAACAAATCAGATCATCCAAATACAAGATCAGAGTTTTCCATATTAGACCAGAAAATACAATTTGAGTCAATCTGGTGAATGTGGCGGGTGCATTACATAAACCAAATGCCATTCTTTTCCACATCCACTGTTCACCACCAGGTATTGAAAAAGCAGTTTTCAGTCTGTCTTCTTCCTTAATTTCACATTGCCAATAGCCTGATTTCATGTTAAGGCAAGACCACCATTTTGAACCAGAAAGTGCATCAAGACTATCATCAATACGAGGTAAAGGTTGTGAATCCTTTACTGTCACATCATTCAAGCGTCTAAAATCACAACAAAATCTAACAGATCCATCTGGCTTGTTTACCATTACTACAGGAGCATTCCAAGGACTTTAGGGACATTTTTCAATTATGTCAGTTTCTGCCATTTTCTTAATTTCTTCTTCAGCAATCTTTCTTTTTGCTAGTGGAATTCTGTATGGATAAAGTCTAATTGGTTGAGCATCCTTTGTGTTCAACCAATGTTGGGTTAGTGTAGTGTGGCCTATGTCATTAGAATTTCTGGAAAACACATCCTGATTTTTAATTAGAAATTTTCTTAATTCATTTATTTGTTCTTCACTTAGATTCTTGGAGGACCTTTCAAACATATCTATTAGGTGTTTGGGCATTATTTCATTCATTTTATCATCTGTTTCTGAGTCAGTTTTTGATTCTGATGCAATACAATCATTAATTGATGCAGGATGATATTCAGCTACTACTGTATTTTTAAATATTTTGCATGGTTCTGTTCCAAAATTTGCTACCGTATTCTAATGGGTAATGTATTTCTGCTAGGATAAACTAAGACCTTGGCTACCAACAATCCTGTCTTTTCAGTAAATTTAACTTTAAGTTCAATCAATCCATAGGAGCCTTCTCCCACAATTCCCAATGGTTTACTGTTTACTATTATTTCAGAATGTGCAGGAATCTCAACAGTTTCAGTAACTGCTACCCAGCAACAGACAGGTTCCTTTCCATTGAACAAGAAACAGGTAACTTGTTCTCCATTTACATTTAAACATCTCTTGCTTATCAACAAGTCACATTTGTTTGCTCTCATAAAGTCCATACCCAGGATCCCATCTTGGTGAATTTCTGCAATAAGCATCTCAGTTTTAAATACTTTATTCCCAAGTTTTATATCCACATTTGCTTTACCAAAAAATGGTACAGTCTCTCCTGTTACTGTCAGTAATCTGGTATTTACTGGAATGATTTTTGGTTGATTTGACCATTGTTCTACAACACTCTTTCTTAAAATGGACACAGTTGCCCCTGTGTCACAAAGCAATTTCATTTCATTATGGTTTACTGTTCCCTTTACAAAGTAACCGTCATCCTTTCCCACACTGTTTAGCTTAATTATTGGGGACCTGGAGTGAGGAAAGGACGAGTTTTGGTCCCTTTGCTCGCCCCATTCCAGTTTTCCTGGTAGTGCCTTTGATGTTAATTTCTATTTTCTCTCCAACCACCCTGAAATCTTTTTCTATTGTCATAATTTGATCTATAATTCAAATTATGTTTGGAGTTGTCTCCCCCAATTATGTTTGATATTATTTTGCTGATGATTAAAACTACCATATCTTTCCCTGGAGTGATTTGCATAATTTCTACCGTTAATCTGATATCTTTGACCATGTGAATTTTGTGATTTATTGCTTTGCTGATTCAATTTTACTTGTTGCACAAGTTCATCTATTGTTGAAGTTAACTTTTCAAAGCTTTGTTTAAGTTCATCGCTACCACAGTTTTGTTTGCAATCTTCAAACTCTTTCATACCATTTTCTTGAACAGAACCAACCATTCTATTTCTTTGTCTATCTGCTATTATGTGTGCTTCTAGTTTTATAGCCAATGTTTCTACTTCTGACATGGTTTTTAGACCTTGTTCCCGAAGTCTCAATCTTATATCAGAATCATTGATAGCTTCAGTGAACTGTTCTATTGCTAAAATTTTTACTACTTCAGTGCTTGCAGAAGGATAGGCTAATCTTGTAAGTTTTCTGATATTCTGAGCAAGTTCAGGAAGGTCTCCCCCTTTTCTTGGTATCTAGATTTTAATTTTGAGCGAAAGATCTCAGCTCTATTTATAGAACCAAATCTATTGAAGAGAGCTCTTACTAGAGTATCATAGTCTGTTCTCTGTTCATTTTCCAATTCACCGAGCAATGAACGAGCTACTCCAAACTACTAGCAAGGTACAATGCTTTTTCGTGATTATTCCAACCATTGATTTCTGCCACAATGTTAAATTGAGTGAGATATTCATCAATATCTATATTTCCATCAAATAACTGAGGTTTAATTTTAGGGGTTGTATTGGTTTTACCATTATGGGGCAATTTATGCAATGAATGCACATTGTGGTTTACAATTTTTGTTTCTGATTCTTTTGCAATTCGATTTTTTTTACTGGATGAATTATCTTCTACTTTTTCAAGCCTTTCTTGCATTTCATGTAATTTGAGAGAAACATTTTCAAACTGCAAGCTCATTGTCTCACTCAGAGATGAAATTGTATTCTTCACCTGATGTGTAAACTGACTTAAATTTCTATCTAACCTTTCCTCAAAGGAAGTATTCACTTCCCAATTTTCATCCATATTTCTGTTTTCATTTTCATCAATTTCACTGGAAGGAGATGCACCTCCAATAAAACTTTCAATTGAATTGCTTTGTCTTCTTTCATCCATTTTTTTTTTTTTTTTTTTTTTTACCACCAATACCAGATTAACAAACAACTATGTACAACTAAAATAAATATAATTAATTTTTAAATTTTCATAACATTCTGGTTTTTAATTTTGTTTTTCAGAACCCCACATCTGACACCATTTGTTACGACCGTTTGCTAAGGTTCTTTCAGTCATAACATATTCTGGGTTCATCTGGTAATGGCTTGAGGTGAAATAAATGTAACCAATTTATTGGGGTGTTTGCATTGATATTTCTGTACCATAAAAGACTAGAACGACAGAAGAGCTTATAGAGGAGAATGAAGAACTGTGTACTATCTATGACAAGTAAATACAAAAATAAATTATGTTTTACTTTTTATTGTGTTTTCTCTCTTATTTGCTTTTATGAAATATTCACAATATCACAAGTACATTGACATACACAATTGTAATTATACTTTATGACTATACATTTAATATATCCAACAATGTGGCTTGTTTAATACACAAGTTTGTAGCCATCTTTTAAAAAAAAAAACATCAATTTCAGAATCAAGGTTTTATGAACTAGATTTTATAAAATAAAGTTAATGTTTTTATAACATCAAAGATTAATCTTATTGGAGACAGGTATTAACCCTAATTACCTAAACTATATAAATAAATTATAAAAATCATATCCAAAATTTGTGTAAAATCAAAATCTGGACAAATCCGAATTTAGGGGCTAATCCGAAATTTGGAAGAAATCAAAATCTGGACAAATCCGAATTTTGGGGCTAATCCGCAATTTGGAAGAAATTAAAATCTGGACAAATCCGAATTTTGGCATTTCAATAATATATCACTTTTGTAGAGGGATTTTACCTGTATAAAATTATTCATGACTGAGGAAATTTAGAACGGTTCAATTTCAATGCAATCAGTCTCAATCTCTATCTAACCCCTTTTTCTCTATGTCTCTCTCGTCTGCGATGACAGGAGCCCTTTTTATACTCTCTATACCCTTGGAGGACCTCTAATGTTTACATAAACAAACAACGGAAACATTCGAGATTCTCCGATTTTGATTAGAAACGAAAACGCTACCAGCTCGCGCTCAAGCAGCTTGAAAAGACTGGGAACGACGTCATTACGAAGTAGCATAGCACGTTCTGGGAGGCACTATTTGATTAAAAATACACTGTAAACAGCTAAGACATCATAAAATATCGTCATATAGTAACACATAAGTTGCTAACAGTTACTCGAAACATAAAGATGAGTTGAAATAATCATCAGAATGGATCAAATGAGAGTCGGTCGGTCGATCTCATTCAAAGCCGTATGCTTTCAACGAGGGACCGTCTCGAGGCAACGTGATAATTGGAAACAAGGTACATGTACGACACATCTTAAATAATCATACTAAACTTATGGATAATATAAAATTGTGAGACTGGTATAGCAATATATATATATATATATATATATATATATATATATATATATATATATATATATATATATATATATATATATATATATATATATATATATATATATATATTCTTCAACTAATACTATCAATCATTCTCCCAAAGAAATCAAGGGATAGCACTTTCCAGTCTGTGTGGTTCATATATATCATATATATATATGTATATATATATATATATATATATATATATATATATATATATATATATATATATATATATATATATATATATATATACACATGACTTTACTTTGGCAACTGACAGTTTATACCGCAATCAGATTTTAAAAAGAAATGAAATTCAATCACATAACATCATTCAAGAAGAAAAAAAATCATCTGCTGTTGCTAGTTAGTTGTGACTGTAACATATTTATGATCTTGTTGGAATGCTGCAACTTATACTGTATTACTCACTTGCTAGTATTGCTAGCTAGTTGTTGCAATTGCTATATAATTATGTGCAGGTTAGCTATGCAACCAACACTGATCACTGGTAGATGTTACATAACTACACTGCAGTCAGCAAATAACAAAAATAACAATGTATCATTGTTAACTGGTACTACTGCTCAGTTATCAGTATTATGTAATTCAGGTTAGCCTATTTATATTGCTGCTTGTTGTTGCTGTAGGGTTTAGAGCCATTTTTCAGTACATGATACATGGTTTAGGAAGAACCTGGGAAAACCCCTTGAAAGAACCACCAACCCATGAGAAACTACTGGCAAGCTTTCTCACCTACCCACATTTGCCAAATACGAGACTTGATAAAACACAGAGGTTTGGCAGTGATCTGTAACAGAGAGCTCTTTAGACCACTTATCCACTCATGGCCCTCTTGCTGGCTGTTTGTGAGTGCCATATAATTAGCATCATGTTAGCACACTGAATTTAAATTTATCATACAAGTAACACATAATTAGATTTCATGACATCACAAATGATATTATCAAGTCAAGCCATGGAAAGACATACAAAAATATGGATTTCAAAATGAATCCTATAGTTATTTCATGACACATTTGCAGTTTAGAATTATAAAATGAGTATTCTTAATCATGCAGTAAATATAATCTGCATTTATGCTCATTTCAAAATAAATTATTGAACATGTCAAATAATTCCAATCAATGCCTAAAACAATGACAACTTTGTGTAAAACAAAACCATTATCTGCCATAATATTATTCCGATGGTTCTAACAAATCTTTAATTCCTGACAGCTTTGTGATCTCCACATCACTCAGAGTCATGCAAAAGAAAAACACAAATGTGATTGCACCATGTTTGGCTATCCCTACCTAACCTTTCCAGGTGTTGTGAGTTTTGTAGTTTGAAAAAGACTTTGATGTAAGCACTAGAGATGAGGGTCTTTCTGTAAATATTTATGTGCAATCAATAATAATTCTGGTTCCTGGGTAGGACAGTTCAAACTTCAAGAGGCATATTTGCTTGAACCTGCTCATGACATGGCCAAATATTTATACTTCCCAGCAAGAAATACAAATAATTTGTCCACATGATTATTTTCCGACTTAAAGAAGACATGTGAATATTAAACTGAACAGACATATCTTGAATTGGAAATCCACAACACAAAAACATGAAAAGTTCATCCACTGGGTCCATTGCTTTTTGCCGTCCTCTGATGTTGATGTCATTCCTGGTGCTGTAATATAAGTTCTTCAATCTAATTGCAGTAGGTCTGATGCCATTGAAGAAGGTTATAAAAAACCTCATGTGGGAAAAGAAGTGCAAAATTCTATCATTTCATTGTCATCTGTAAATCTGTTCAATTCAAATTTCTCCATGTTTGTTTTATATTAGAATCTTACAGTTTCCTTTCCTTTTCTTCCAATTCCGTTTCTGCTTTCCTCAGTCTCTCCTCCAGATATATAATTTAATACTTTTGCATTCTATATGCAACTCACAGGATCTGAAGAAGATAAAATAATAGTGTAGCTTTTCACCAACATTTCTAACTATAATGGAGACAAAAAAAATATAACTAGCAAAGTTACAAGCTTCACTATAATTTAAAATTTTAGAATTATACAAGAGTTTTAACAGAGGCCGCTTTCCACCGACTGCATGCCCCCCCCCTCTCTCTCTCTCTCTCTCTCTCTCTCTCTCTCTCTCTCTCTCTCTCTCTTATACACACTATGAGTATGAAATTAATGTATAAAATAAAAGTTACGAAGTTATGGTTTGATTACATATCAGTGACATCTAATACTTTCTATTTTATAACGTGGTGATAAAGTTCACTTGTTCTGTACTAACTACTTATACGTGAATTTATAATTTCTTATATAAATGCGCTGCGTGAAGTACGCCCAGTTTTCGATGACCCCTTTATGTGGAATGGGACTAGGGGTAACATTTTTAGAAACCTATCATTATAAAACACACGTACATACAATCATTTGCTTCATCGATAGAATCTATTTAGCGTTTGGATTTCTCATTCTGACATCATTTAGTTGCAAGTAAATACAAACAAACCAACACCGATCCAGTTACTTAGTAACTTAATTCGGCCCCGCATCACGACGAATTGCAACAATCCATTTTCTACGAAGTTCCATCTTTTTCACTGATGGAATATGGTGGAAGCTTAAATCTATGTGAATTCAAACATTCCCATTGCACAACGGAACACAACAATAAATGCCCTGATTTTTTCTCGTTGCCGGTATCATCTGTAGCACTGGCAACCATGGTTGAGAGACAAAAACGAAATCAGGTGCCTATCTTTGCCTCGTTTTGGATGCGTTGACCCAGGGTCACATGAATTCATGAAAATATTCTAAGAATAGTCTATAGAACAAACTCTTGCACTTTCTTCTACTGCATTTCAAAAAGTCGAGTGTGTTATGAGTTGTCATTGAATTTGATCTTAAAGAAAACACATTACAAAGTGTTAATCACTATTTTAAATGATTTAATTAAATATCCGAAAAAATATTATTTGACTTTGATAAAATTAGAAGCATTTTTTAAAATGTTGCCATAATGGTTATTATGAAGTGACAGTTGGGCTAAACACAACCTTAACACACCTATAAATTTTTGCATAACAATATTTCATAACTAGATGTATATTTTGAGTAAATAACATCAAATACTAGTTAAAGACGATATTATAATACATACATGAACTTCTCTATGTTAATACATCAGAGAAGTAATGTATAGCACGAGAGCAAACATTAAGGCGACACCAATTTTGTCACCCTAATGCTACTGTCGCCATAATGACTACCCAGTGACAATGAACTGTTGCCGTAATGATGGGTTCGCTGTAACACACACACACATACACACACACACACAAGCTATATTACTGTACATGCTACAACCAAATAATCAAAAACATTAGGCTAAATAGGCAAGTGGAGTTTCTCTAAAAAAAATCACTAAAAATATACACATCAATTTAGTTTCATAGCCTCATTTACATGAAAATAGTAGACAAATACTTCCAGGTGGCCATAGTGTTTGCTTGGGTGTGTTTGATTTATTGATGTTGCTGTAAACCTATTGCCATTTCTCAGTTAACCCAAGAAAACCCTGGGAAGAACCAATAACCCAGGTAAGCTACTGGCAAGCTTCCTCACCCACATCGGATAAGCAAGACTTGAACTTAACACCAAATTCCATTATTTTTGTATAGTGTGGCCTTGGCTTAAATGACTTGGCATGCACTAAAAAAGTTTAATTACTTAACAATATCAATTAATTAGCTCTAAATGTAAATCCTTATTATGGCACTTATGCTTCAAAATCATTGACAACAAGAACTGAAAAAGGCTAATAATAAGTTGCTCATAATGCCTGACCCATGGCAAGTGGCTCATAATACCTGACCCATGACGAGTGGCTCATAATGTCTGACCTATGGCAAGTGGTTCATAATGCCTGACATGGCAGGTGGATCTCAATGCCTGACTAATGGCAAGTGGCTAATAATGCCTACCTATTGCAAGTGGATAACAATGCCTGACCTATGACATGTGGCTAATAATGCCTAACATATGGCATGTCCCGTACGAAATCATGAACAGGAATCCGCCTGGCTATGGGACGGCTTTGACAAGGAATCCGTGTAGATTTGTAAGAAATATTCAAAAACCCGGTTGTGCATGAGCAGGACACGTAATTTAAGCACGGATTCCTGGTATTTCACCATGAACAGGATTCCGCCACTTGTGCCTGAGCTATGACAAGTGGCTAATAAAGCTTGACCTATGACAAGTGACAAAAAATGCCAAACATGATTCAAAGATAAGGAAATATATTAAATGGGGTTATGCCACAAACATTTTCTTTGAACTATCAACCTTTGGATTTTTGATGATCTAGCATATACTTTTTGCCACACAAACTCCAGAAAATGAAGCCACGCCCATTATTATACACTAAACTAAGTGATTATCATTTTTTAAATTAAAGTACCTCATTATAATTATAAATACTTTTTATATTCCCATGTGTACCTTACAAGTACATAAATAAAGATAAACACTTGACTTTAATTAATACTTATTTACTTGTCTTACTGATGAGTTAAATACAGAAAAGTCATGTATTGTTTTAAGAGAATATCTGTTTCACTTTTGTAACATATCTGATTCAAAGTATCAACATAAAATGAGCATCTCTTTAAACAAGGTCTTGAATGTAAATCTTGAGGATAGACATTCAGAATATTTGCAAAGTTAATCAGTATATAATATTGCCAACTGCAAATGTAAATAGATGTTATAATATACCTCTAACTGTCCGCACTTATCTATCTGCACAGGAGTCTTTCCTGTTGGAGATGACCTCTGTCTTTTACAATAACTGTGGAAGATAGGATGACACTCAATTGTATAAAAAAAAATTAGAACATTTCAAGAAATATGTTCTTTAATTTTTATTCTCATTTGTTATCAAAGAATCAATTCAGTGTAATTTTAAATGACACCATCATTAATACTGGTATTAATTTTGTAACATTTTTATATTGTAAACGAAATATAGACATAGTAAAGATATTTTTGAAAGCATCTTTTTATGATAAATGCTTCACATATCTTGTGTTATTGTCCGTCATTAAACGTACAATGTTAAATTTAAGTTCCCTTAAAAAAGGATATTTATTTAACTAAATTAGTACCATGAAGATTTCTTCATAAACTTTGGCATGTATGTATTATTTAATTTAATAATTGATTTTAAAAAAAAAAGCCAATGTAAACACAGAATACCAGAGTAAATAAGATTTTACCAGTTTGGTACATTTTGGTTGAATCAGTCAAAATGAGATAATTGAGATTTTTCATTCCATACTCAATCTCAATCCAAGCCTCCGGCAAACACTCGTAAATGAAGGCTAGTGTTTTGGTTTTAATAAGTGCTAGCTACACATGAACAGAGGAATCCTTATGAAGTTTCTAAAAGCATATCTGGTCATTTACAGGTTAAATAACTAATCAGGTAGACTATGCATCACAAAATTTAAGGAAATGCTGGGACGATGAGGTTTGATCATTGGTGGAAACATTAGTACATGCCAGTATACAGGAAAGTCAAGCGACAATGTAGTAAAAAAGAATATATTACTATAAGCAATCGTATTCATGAGGGAAATAATAATTCTGGATATTGCAAGAGAATACAGCCAAATGTGGTCACACATGTCAACTGCAGGTACCAATACATCCTATATCATTAACTAAATGTGAAATTCTGATCCCCAAAAGTTGTAAACAAGAATGGAAATTTGCATATGTGGGACATATACAATGTACTTGTTATGATCAAATGTGCAAACATAATTCAAATGATCTCTTTGAACATTTAAAGAGGATTTTTAAGGGTGTTTGATACCAATTATTAAGCTGAGTGGTTCAATAGAATCAGATATCAGTTGATACTACAATACCGCACTCTGTCCAAGTACTGAATTGAAATATGTTACCATACATGGGCATATTAATGAGGAAAATAACATTTTGGGATGGTTTTAGTTCACACAGCCAGAAATGTGCCTTACAGATTGACTGTAGGTAATATGTCAGCCTATATGATATACTGAATGTGAACATTGGATCCCAAACATTCTAAAATATGTGGAGATTTGTTCATGTGGGATATGTAACCATGTTAAGATCAGTTGAACACAGTTAAACTGAAATTATCTGTTTGAATATATATTATGCAATCTTTACAGTGTCAGTTAACAAATCTTATTAGTAAATAACAATGCATAAATTAAGATGGATCATTAGAATTCCCATAACATCATACAGACCACAATGCCGCACTTCACTAATCAATATCTTAACCAAATTAATTAATAAATAGGAATACATTTCGTGTTCAACTTACATCATTTTGCTGTTTTCTTACATCCAAGGGTAAATATACATGTGAAAGTATATTTTATCCCTTCAACCTGCATTTCCTTCTCAGAAAAGTTTAAACTGATTTAGTAGAGAACTTGAGTATGTTCTAGTATAAAGTTTTCATCACTGTCCTCTCACTAAACACCCTGTAACTATGTTTGTCAACAATTACTAAAGGCTATATAAGCAGATATGTGTTACTCAGGAAGTCACCCCATCATAAACACATAAATTAACTGCTTGGACCCCTAATAAATAGTTTGAATGATCAATACAAAATAGAATCTGTCTTCACATATTTTAAATGTATGTCTAATTTTGACTTACAAAGATATTTTCTCTGACAAAATTTGTCAAATATCCATCATTGTAGCTTGTATATGCTCTGGAGTATAAACATGCTGCTATTATTTGATATCATTTTCAAAAATATTATGTATGTGCATTTTAAACGGCAAATTGTTTTTTTTTAAATTTTATTAAAATTTTAAAAATAAAATTAATTTTTAATTTCAAATGTCATTTTTATGTTTTGAATGTCAATATATATAACACCTTCAAATTATGTGTGTTTATCGTTAATAATAACACGTTTATAGCAATTTAAAGGTTAATAATAACTGCCCTGACAGGCCCAATGTTTTGGGGCAAATTTTAGTAAAACTTTTATATTTAATGCCACACCTATTTGAACTTTATACATAAAGTCTTTTTGAATTTCCTTGCATACAAGACATGTGACACCTGCTGGAAAGTGTGTAGTGCTGGTGTTCCACAGGGTGCACGTGCTGATCCAAGTGCTCTTGAGAAACCAAATTTGCTATATCTTTCTCAATTATAGGACTTTTTCAATGCAGTAAAAACCTGATTGTACTACAAGATAAGACCTGTCTGAAAATATGTTTAAAGTTTATACATATTGATCAGTTAAAATTTTAATGGAAATTTAAATAAACATTTAAATTTATAAACTAAATTTTATTGAAAAATTAAATTTTCATAAAGTTTGAAAACAGATTTTGACAAATTTTAAACAGAAAAGTTGAACAATCAATGGCATTTACAATAAATGGTAGTTTGGGTCTGTGTAACTGAGAACATTTTTCCCAGGAGTAGTGAAGTAGCATGACTCATAGTGATTTTGGCAACAAATCGCAATATGGTACTGAACTGGAAGTATTAAGTGTGATGTTATTCCCTATGGTATAACGGTACCAATTGCGCAAGTCCAGGTGGGTGGAGCTTAAAGTGTAGGGAACATTACAATCAGAAAAAACAACAACACTATCTATGATTGGTGGATTATATAAAAGTTGTTTTGTTATCATCAAATTCACAATCTAACATTGTTCTCTATAACAGTGTGTGAGATGCATGCTAAATTAGGATAGAAAATATATTTATCTCTCCAAATGGGAAGATTTATTTACCTCTGACATTGAAGAGCTTTACCTACCTCTATTTTCCTTTCTTTTCACTGAAGATTTGACAACGGAAGTGCTTTAATAAACATTGGGAATTTTAAGCTCTGCAAAAAACATATTAGCACACTTTTATTCAAAAGAACTGTGCATAGTTTAAAATTGCTTAAAATTAACATTAACAAAGTATCGTGGCCACGTGTTTGGAACTAAATTGATGTTCTTAGCATGCATATGTGACTCAGAGTCGATAAGCGTAGGGATAATATCGAAAATGGGAGAGTAAATCGCCAGGTGCATGAGTGATTAGTTACATTCGATGTTTTACTAGAATGCAATGGAAATGGCCGAGGGCATTCGGATGATGCTTTGTTGAATGTATGTAATTCTCCGTCACATAATACAAAGGTGAAACAAGCAAATTTCGATCGCCTATGCAGGTTAGAGTAGTCTCAAATGGGATTTATTTCATATTCAGGATTCTTTCGATAAGACCGAAACCAGGTATGTCTTTATTTTGTGATTCTTGTTCTTTTTACCAATGTTACAATGAACAAAGGGCATCTGTGCAACTCGGATCAACAAGTTGCTATCTAACTCTTAAGTTTTCTTTTCTTTGAAAAAAAAATCTGTTGCTACTGTATACATTGTGGAAATTAAAAGTGTCAACGTGTATTATTTAATGACTAAAAGAGAAAGTCATTCTCTAAAATGTCAGTCCTTATAATTTACAATTCGCAGGAACTCTACTTTCACTTTCGTTAAACTTGAAGTTAATCAGTTATAAAACTGCTTCTTATTATTCAGGTTAAATAGCCTAAGTTTTTAAAATATTGTCTGAAACAAGTTTGAATTCTTTAGAAGGTTTCAACCTTTTGTGCATTTTCTGCTCCGAATATTCGAACACTATACCCGTATATACAAAATGAAACAAGTTTCGTGACAGGACTGTTTAAACAAAACATGGGAGACAGACGAACAAGAACTTGGCTTGGAAAGAGGATAGATTCGAGTAGTAGAGTGGGCGAACTGACCAAGCCATTGGTCCTCCTTATTTTGTTTACTTTCAAAACAGCCAAAACCTCGCAGTTTTCCATTTGTTAAAGGTTGATCCCAACTCCAGCCTGTTTAATGAATATCCTTATCTTCCGGGTATCCTTTCTAGTGACATAAGGCCAACCCGTCGCCAGCCGGGTCTATATTAACGCTCCAATGTTTAGTATTTTTTCAAAAATGCCTTTCAAGCAATACTGATCATTGACCAGAAGAGCTTATGGGATGGTGTTTAGTCCATCCGCACAAGTTTTTGTCCGCCTAAACTAATTGGACCAATGCCATTAAATTTTACATTCACATTCGTGCCATAGTCCTAACTAAAATGGTGTTAAGTATGGCCGTCATCTTTAAAAATTTGCTATCACTGCTGCTCCTGAACGAAAAGTCATATTAATATGGGATTTTCACCAAAAGGCATTGTATAATGCCTAATTGGTCCTAAGTGAAAATAGCACCGACCTGATATATAATATGGCTGCTATCTCGTTTTCACTAAAATACATCTTATGATGAATGGTTAGTGCTATAGAAAAAGATGCCAAGCGATGTCTAATATGGCCGCCACAGTGGCCGTCCTGTACATTTTTATATAGCTACTCCTGAACGGATGGTCATGTCATTATAGTGTCCGAAACGGTGCCGACCTGATGTCCAATATGTCCGCAACAGCAGCCATCTTGCCAATCTTGTTTTCGCCACTCTTCCTGAAGAAGATGTCAATGTCATATTACCACTGAGTTTTGACGAGAAGACTTCGTATGCTGTCTGGTTGGTCCAGAATAAAATTGTGCTGCTTGCACATTCAATAAGACTGACAACGATTCCAACTTGGTGTTAATGTGGTATTGCTATTTCGTATGAAAGGGTGGTTGTAAGAGCATGAGGATTTTATTAAAATTATTTCAAACATAGTGCTACGCTCGTCGTTTATGGGTTGTCAGAATATTAACACATGTATGTATGTATGTATGTATGTATGTATGTATGTATGTATGTATGTATGTATGTATGTATGTATGTATGTATGTATGTATGTATGTATGTGTGTGTGTGTGTGTGTGTGTGTGTGTGTGTGTGTGTGTGTGTGTGTGTGTGTGTAACTGATTTCAGAACGCATTTTACTTTAAATTAAAAAAAAATAACTATCAGAACGTACACAATATAAAATTGATTATTTTCAGCCACTTCAAATCATGGAGGTAAATGTAGTAATTAATGACCAACTTGCTGAGAATGCAGCTATAACAGACAACCATCACAGAGACCACAAGGTGGATAGGTGAACACTTTTAGAGAACAAGAAATACCATGTTTTCTTCTGCTACAGAGATATTCCAAATGATAAACTGTGGGTGAAAGAGGTTGTGAAAAAATTGGAAAATGACTTCGGATTTATTTGCTGTGATCATGAGAGAGACTTTTTGGCTGGGACTAAAGTCGTGTCCAATATAAAATTTGGTATCAATAACTCTGAAAAGGTAGTATGTGTACTTTCAAACGAAGGTCTTGATAGTGAATATCTACGATTGGAAATTGAAATGGCACACAAAGAAGGCATCGACAAAAGAGAGAACTTTTTGATCCCTGTTTTGCTGGACGATTGTGAGATACCAGAAGAATTGAAACTATTGACTTACATCGATGCAAGAAAGGAGATTAACGAAACAACTTGGTGGCCAAAACTAATAGCAGCAATCGAATCTAAAGGTAATTTGATGTTACTGTATATAGATTATGATGTTACACTTTACACCACTGTTGGTTGCATTAAAATCGGATAATATTGATACCATATTGTAATAGAAATAGATGCAAATGAGGCGACAGTTATAGTATAAATAGGACAGGTAGGAGAAAGAGAGGGTTATAGATCTGGGAAGAAATAGCTACAAATGGAACATAAGTGTTAGCTCTGTGAACACCATCAGCATATGTATAATTTGAAACGAAATTGTTTGACGGATCTTTCTTAAGTAATATATGGAAACGTTTACTTGCTTTCAATTAAAAGAGAAAAGTATTTCACTTGTTTAACTTTAGCTACTGTTTCTGTCGTTTGTGGTTTGACCAATATTTCGATCTTCAAAGGGTTTATCAGGAAAATCTCATAAAATATATCTTTCATTTAATTTTAAATTACCAACCCAATTTTTGTTAGATTGATTTTAGATTGTTTAACATATATTGAAAGTGTTAGAAGTATAACAGAACTATCAAGTAACCATTCTGTCTAGGCGTTTGTCCGTCCTTCCATCAGCGCATATTTCGTAGGTGCAGCTAGTCCAGCATTTCTTTTAACATATTGTCTAAAAACATTGCAAGTATGGTGCTGATTTCATGAAGAAGTACAACCACGTAATCAAGTTATTCCCCAATTTGTATTAGAGTTATCACCCTTTATATCCTGTAGCTGAATATAACACATCATCGTTAGCGTAACTCGTACTACCATTTAAGATGAACAGCCACGAAAGATGGTACCTATTATGATCTAAAGATGCGCCTATCGATGCATCACTGTTATCACCATTTTTGTGTATTGTTTTCTCGTTTTGACGTGCGGGTCAATGCAGTGCATGACAGAGTCCTCTTACCCCCAATAGTCTCATACACTGCATTGGATCACCATCAAAATATTAAAAAATAATTTTAATCAATATGTGAAGATGCGCATATCGACAAGACATTATATTCCAGCGACTTTGTTAGAGTTATTGCCCTTTCGACTTTGAGTCTAGTGTTGTGTATATATTCAAAAGATCTATATAGTGTGGGTGGCAACAAATGTATGTATATGACTACACAACTGGAACAGATTATCGCTAACACAAAGCCAATGACTGTAACAATGACATAAATGATGTCAAAACTGATTAATATCGAAAATAGTTTTCCTACTCCAATAAAAGACCCTAATTGTCGGTCACTTGACACAATTGGCACAATTGCTTCGATAGTATAACTGGACAAATATTAGATTAAAAACATTTGATGGATTATCCGCTAACAATTCACTAAAATTCGCGTTTGAAATAGGGAGGGTCCTCGGATTCTGCCTGGAACGTCGTGGATATTCCAAAAGGAACAAATCCAATCGAACAAATCAGTAGTGAACGTCTGGGTAAAATCATATCAATAATCGGAAAAGAGTAAAAGATTGATATCACGGTACATGAGCCAACTCTGAGTGCTACCATTGAAATATCATTGCCGGAATCCGAGGATTCCAATTAAGCTGTTGACTTATATCATTCGTCGATCAAAACTGTGTTGTAATGGCCGCTGGTAGCACAAACTTTCGTAGGACATCCACAACGATCCGATTATTTATAAGACAAACGTATACCCATAAGAATTCAAGATTAAATGAGAAAGTAGCAATTGAACGGTGATAAAGGGGTTAACATGGGAGGAGTTACCGCAAGTGATTAAAATAAACCCTCTTAAAATAAATACAATTAATAGTAGCGGGCATACGGTGGATTTCTATTAAAACGCGTATATATTTGAATATCCGAATGATGATCTTAAGCAAAGAATCATGAGGTAGTACAGTAATTGAATCAGAATTCTTTCAAAATAATTGATAGAAACAGTAATTCACAAGGGTAATTTTAAAGATAGCAGTAAGCGAATAAAAATCAGATCCTGTGACGGCTGTTGTTTTACACACCTTATCTATTAAATGAGCCTTATATAAATGTTCTTTCATAGATGGAAACTGATATTTTAAATGTTGTAGCTCAGCGGCTCACAGATCACTTAATGAATGCCCGATGAGAAAATGTATTTACAGAATCACGACTAAAATAAAAGATTGTGCTGAGTGTGTTAGAAATAATGGATCTCGCATAGAAGACATCGCAGCTTTAGAAAACATTAAAATTTCCGATAGTGGTATAAACAAAAAACGTTTACGATTAGCACAATTCAGCCAACTATAAAGCAAGATGTGCCTCTGTAGTGATAGTTGACCACAACGCTCATGTATGGACTGCAAGTGTAGCACTATATCCCCGAGAAAACCAAGGCGATTTTTCTAAGGTAATATTTTTGGGAAAATTAATAATAATAGTTAAAACGATCCAGGTTCAGTCTTTCTGTTTCACACTGATCTTGAACCCAATCAATCGGATCTGTATTTGATAAATTTTTGTTTCCGTCGGGTAAACTTTATCGCAAGGAGTCTCTTTATTTGCAGATAAACATGTACCGCCAACATATTATAAACATTGTATATTAAATACGTTGGTAAATTAATGTTTTAAAATCTCGTCTGTGGTTGCACACGTCGCATACATTGCTCAGAAAAAATCAATGGTGTCCAACCCTGAAAGACGTTTCGCGTATATCGCCTTTATGTATTGCTGTAACCCATTGAGGTCTATGGAACATATAATCCCGTTGATGTAGTTATTGTTGATTTGGTAGGTTTTTAAACGCGCTTGTTTTCTTGGAGCTGGTGAATGTTAGCCGTATTTCGCAAGGTTTTGTCACCCAAAACACGAAATGGCCCGAGCAGCAAAGAGGGCGAACAGACCGAAACTATTTTATACAAACCGAAACTATTTCAGCAATATCCTAAAGGATTTCAACCGAAACTATTTCAAACCGAAACTATTTCGCAGACAAAATAAAAAGATAAATGGTTTCGGTTGAAATCCTTTAGGATTTTACGCTACAGACCTGGCTCTGATGACGTTGTGGAGACGAATTGTTTCAAACGAATATTTAATCAATTCCGATACGATATCTTGATCTCGAGTCATGCAAATTGATGTTACAAATCCATGTGGAATTGACTGAGTGTGACTAAAGAAATTTATAAAGAGATTATAATCCATATCACCTCCACACCAAGTTTGCCAAATATTTCGTAGCGTATGTGTGTCAACTCCATTAAATGCAGCAAGAATATTGCAGTTATCTCTGATCACTTTTGGTATTTGAGTGTATCGTTGAGTGACATATATCACATCAGTATTTTTATGTCTACCTCTGTAAAATATACTAGCTGGATTCTTTTGATTGTCTAACATGACATCAACATATACAACTAACTTGTTAATATCTCCATCAATAACATCAATGCTCGGTGCTTCCTCGATATTGGTTATAAACTCAATAATATTCTCATCGATTTCCGATTTTGCTTTCTCGTTAAAATCTCTTAACACCTCGTAACATCGTTGATCGTCTATACTAGAGGCTACTAAATACAACTTGTCCCATTTCATCCATCTCGGTATTAAATTATGTAGCAATAGTGTCTTGCCACTTCCAGATGGTCCGATTATAATTATACGAATAGAATTTGGTAGCGCTGCATGATGCTTAACTGGTTCTCGTGTTTTTGTCGCCGAAAAAATCAATTACATTCATGTTGTTATAAATAAATTATGGATCTATATTGTGTGAAATGTAAGAAGCGTACTAGCACAAATGACTTGACAACAATTACAACTAAAAATAACAGGTCAGCACTTGCTGGTACGTGTGTACAATGTGGTACAAAAAAGTTAGATGTGTTTCTAAGGATTAAAAAAAAGCCGATTAGGTGATATTGCAGTCAAGTTAGAAAAATTACCGGGAACACCATGGGCAAAATATCCGGGAGAAAAACACCTTCCAGTGTATAGTTATTGTGAACCGGGGACAAGACTCGATATACGACTAGATAATCAAAACAAACCCAAACCCGGTGAGTATCCAATAAACGCTATTGATAAGGCGTGTCATGCTCATGATGTTGCTTATAAAAGCAGTAATCTACAACACAGACATATCGCAGATGTGAAATTGATTCATGCGTTTAATTCTATCACTGATAAATCCTTCAAAGAAAAATTAGCTTCATGGTTGATAAAATCGGCGATGAAAAGTAAATTAATGCTGGGTGCTGGTAATTAATAACATCATGGAATCTATGTATTATTCCCCAAGAGGATACTGGAGGGGTAAATCAGCAATCAGTAAACTCCCTAGTGCCGCAAACGTGAAAAATACCACTGCAGCGGATTGGTTATCCAAACAGGCGATATGGCAGATTTATCTACCACCGCCTAAACAAATTAACTTCTCGCATTTTGATGTCAGCGGCCCTAATGAGGTTCATCAAGCTGATATATTATTTCTGCCGCATGATGATGTTTACAAGTATGCGCTAACCGTAGTTGATGTTGCGAGTAGATACAAACAAGCATAACCATTAAAGACGAAGTCATCAACTCAAGTGGCTTCTGTGTTTGAAAGGATTTATCTGCGAGGTCCTCTGCAGTGGCCAAATCTATTACAAGTTGATCCTGGCAAGTAATTTCAGGGTGCAGTGCTATGAACAATGAAGCATCATAATGTCACCATGAGACGAGGACATACTGCATTACATCGCGATCAGGCAATTGTTGAACGATTTAATCGGACACTTGCTCAGCGGTTATTGGATATCAATAAGCAAAGGAATTTATTCAGGATAAACGTGAATGGGTCAAGAGATTACCAGACGTAATTACGGCGCTAAATAATGAGATTACTCGAACAATCAACATGAAACCTAACAACGCGATTATAAAAAAGTATATACCCGTTAAACCGCAAAATTATCTTTTGAAACAACCAATACTCGGCAATGTCATTGTGAGATATTTATATGAACCAGGAGAGCTTGAAGGTGGTAAAAAAGAGCTACTGATCCTATTTGGAGTGACACCGCACATAAAATATCTAACATTACGAGATCTACGGGTAGCAGCAAAGGGGGTGAACAGACCACGTTTTCGAGCAAAAATAAGGCTTCCAGATCACGTTTTCGAGCAAAATAGGGCTTATAGACTACGTTTTCGAGCAAAAAATAAGGCTTCCAACAAAATCTCATTTAACCCAAAAAAAAGTCTCCATTTTTGCAAAAACGGAGATTTTACGATTTTTTAATCAATTTTGCTCGCAACGATGTGGTCATCACCCTCTCTGCTGCTGAAACTTTTAGTTCTGGGTTAACAAAAAATAATAAATGATTTCAACCAAATATTTGATCGAGTCCTAGGACTTCACAAACAGACTAATCGCTAACACCTCCTCTTGTAGATCAATTAGATTATTGGACTGGTCTGTGAGTTTGAAATGAATTCTGGTCAGCGAATCATTATGACACCGCATATAGACTGGATTAGTTGGATCCTCGATTATTAAATATCCTGGAGGAGCTGTTGGTGCAAATGAATAAAGAATATATCCCTGCTGAGCTTGATTTGATCGTTCGAGATTAATTTGATAGCTTCCTTCGATAACATCGCATACTAAATTGAGCGCAATCACCGATGAAATATTCACGTTGAACGGAGCGATATGTCTGCCGCCACCGTCTGGGTCATTATTATGCTTGAGGATTTTTATTTCCGGTGATGCAGTTTTTTTCCATGCATCATGAATTATTTTGAAACCAACATCGATGGCATCATTGAGAAGTTTTTTTAGTTCTGGTACGTTATATCCTGGTAGTTTGACTGTTGGAATTTCTTCAACGTGGATTTTATAGATCAGTGCAAATGTTGTTCTCGATAGGGGATTATCGTCATCTAATACCTCTTGAATAATTTTCAAATTAAATTTTTCCATATCGTTGATAATTTTATTGCATGTTTCTACGACGCTGATAAATTCATCTCGGGTGAGAGAGCCGGATTTAAGAGGTATTAACAACAGTGAAAAATCATTATTCATTGCTGTGAAATTGCTATTGATTTTAAGTTCGTTAGCAGCAAGAAATCCCCCTTTTCCTTCTATATCGACACGGATACCAAAAAAATCTGTAGTAATCCTGTGATCTTCATAACTCTTTATTGGATTATCAGGTTTTATCCCGTCGGTGACATAATCAGATTTTTTAGGTTCTGGTAAATCAACGGTTTTCCCCCCTGGTGGTAATTCAGGCCATCCTAGTACGGTTCTAATAAAACTCTGATAGATATCTACGACGTATCCTTCTGTGCTTATTTCTATGGCAGATGATAGCGTCGGCTCATGAACTGTAATAGCGATTTTCGATTCTGTTTCAGTAATCGATTTTATTCTACGCGCGAATTCATTATTGATTTGTTCAATTTGGTAGGACCCTGTTGGTATCGAAACAACGTTCCAGTCTGGAGTCCCGTCGTCTTTATTCTTATTCGCGAACACCAAGGAATTATTCGGTTGTTGACCACCAAATGATTTTGATCTGATATTAGGCCAACTGTGATACACTCGTAGTTTTGCTAGCGCTATCTCCTTCACGGGGACTGGGCTAGGGAAATTCACACTAAACTCGGGTTCCGTTGATGTTATTGATATCATGCTTGTTTGTACTGGGTTCGTGTTCTCCACTATTCGTTGACGTAATTCTGTCGGTGTTGTCATCGTTGCTATACTCATGTCGTCGCTCTAATTTTGATATCGCGGAATCATAAATACTGACCATCACTGAGAACTCACTATCTGATATCGTTGAGGTTATTGAGATCATTCTGGTTTTCGGGTTCGTGTTTTCTAATGCCATCGGTGTTGTCATCGTTGATATACTGTTGTTGTCTCTCTAATTTTGATATCGCGGAATCAAAAATACTGACCATCGCTGAGAACTCACTATCTGATATAATTGTATTATCGAGCGACGACGATATCATCGAGGATAATTGCGAGTATGCGGTTGATACAACATGAAATTGAATTAAGTAATCTTGCAGTTTACTCTGGCTGCATGATGATATTTTTTTTATGATCCCGGTTGATATACCCGCGATTGTAGCCACCGCAGAAATGCAAATTGGAACTATGACCGGGGCAATCATTGTAACCGATGCGAGTATTATTCCGGCGCCAGCGAGAACGCTTGACACCGAGTACACAGTAAAATTGCGGTGATTCTTCGTCGGTATTTTTTTATTTTTATGTGATACTCCTCGGCGAGGGTTTTGAGTCTAGTTTGAAATTCTCTGACCTGATCATAGCGACATTGCGTTGATGAAATCATTTTATTTTAAAAACACTAGCGTTTTCAATTGTGAAATCCGAAGGATTTTTCTTTCAATTTAGTTATTTACTTAAATCCGCTACGAATTCCACATACCATGTTACCGGAGCCCTAATCAAATGATTATCAGTAGATGTTATCGTGAACAGTTCAGCTGTATTCTTGTCGATGATCGTTGAAATCGTATTATTGACCCCAGATGAACTTGACAATGAAATATTAAATTGAGTCGGTGCTACTAGTGTTAATCGATAAATACCTTTAACGGTTGCAGTGATATCTAATTTGTTGTCTGTAGGTGTCCACGTAAATGATCCGTGTTGGATCGTGTATACTACGTTGTTGGTTTTCTCATGAGGAATTTTTGTTTTTTCAATGATTGTTATCATCCTCGTTGCATCCCCTTTGATTGCTTCGATGAAGATTTTCGTCTCATCGATGAATTTTTTGATATCAGGGAGTTTTATGTCGAGTTTATCGAATGTAGTTCCAAGAAATTTATTCACGATATTTCTACGAAAAATTGAAAACTGTTTTCCGTGTTCTTCAGTTTTAGATTGAAGTGCTGCTAGTTCCAACACAGAATTTTTCAACTCATCGTTGAGAGTTTTAAATCGATCTGTAATCGTCGAGAAGAGTACACCCGGTTTGAGTCTACCCTGATCGGAAAATAACGCGATAGTATCCTCGATTGCGTTTCGTTGTTTAACCAAAATATCATCCAACGACACATTACTGCTTTTCAATTTACCCTGTTTGTCTTGAAATACAACTATTTCGTTCGGGTCAACATTTGCTAGATTTAACGTCTCAGCTATTTCATCTTTGATTAGTTTTTTTACATCACCCGTTGCAGTGTCATCGGGTTTGGGTTTCAGAGGTCTTCCCCAAATATCAATCATATTATTGTAAAACTCTTTCTCTCTCTAAAATCTCTTTGATTTCCAGCGATTACTAGTGTATTCATTTACGACAATATGAGGTGGTTTCCCCCTTGGGTTACCCAAGGAGTTAGAAATAGCATCGAGGATATTTAATACTTTGCTGCCACATATTGGTGGATCATTCATTTGTTGTGTTGGTAGTGTAGAATACCAAGTCTTCATTGGAAATTTTTTTATATAACGCATAAACTCGCTTGGCGGGGCTAATCCATATGAATCAAAATAGACAATCCCACGTGGATCAATAGCGTATGCAACCCAGTGAGTTCCAGGTCCGGTGCTGTTATCGAGATTAATGATACCGGTCTCAACACTGTTGGGTTGTGTCGGTAATTGATCCTTCATAAAGACACCTCTGAAATTTTTAATCGCCGGTTTTTTAGCAGCATCGAGTAAATCAAAATTGGACATAGGAATCATAGACTCCTCAACAATTGGGTTTTCAACTAATAAATCGTTCCTGGTAGTCTCAGGCCGGATCCGTGAACGGATCTCCCGCTGTAGCACGAATACGGGGTTCCTGGTAGTCTTAGACCCTTTCCGCTGTACCACGAATACGGGGTTCCTGGTAGTCTTAGACCCTTTCCGTGAACGTAATGTCCCTTTTTTTTATATCCGTTCCCAGTTGCCTTTTTTAGTGCCATTCCTGCCGCGGTACCAACAGCCCCTAACGCTGCCGCTTTCGCCACTGCTGGAGCTGCTGCCGCAATCAATGCTGGAATCGCAGCTAACAACGGGAATATACCGCCGGTTTTATCATGTTGCTGATCGCTTTCGCAGAGAGAGTAATCTGAACACCTTTTTTTGCTACAAGTGCATCATTGAAATGTTTTACTTGACGAGTTGTCAGCGATAATTTATTTGCACCGCCAGTCATTTGATTGGGTTTCAACGTGATTGTGGTTCCACATTGCTTAGCTGATTTGGATTGTAGTTTTTTTAATTGACCAGGTGTCAACGTGACATTAATATTACTATATGACATTATACAATAACAGATTGATCTAATTGCTATAAAGTTTCGATTACATGTTTTTGGAAAAATCGAAGGATTTTCAATCAAAGATTTTCTACTGGCGCATCTACCACTCTCATTCTTCCACCAACACCTTCGAGTAGCATTGATTTGTCGCTGAGAATGACAGCAACTGCTCTATAATTAGCAATAGCACCACGAAGCACATTAGCTCTAAAATGTATATCAACGACGGATTGTCTCATCAAATCGAGATGTTCCAGCGAAAAGTAATAGATCGGATACAGATTTTTAAAGTCGTATTGTGATATTTGCAGACCAGTATCAACATTTTGATCACGTGCCATAAACGACAACAACCTATGATACACGCGAGCAATATGATTTTGACCGTAATCAAGTTGTACGTCTTCAGATGGTTCCTGCTGGCCGTTTATTCTCAGTGAGACGTCTTTAACACCTAATTGATCAAATATCATATGGCTGGAGAGTTGATTGCCAACTCGTGTGATATCCTGTAACGCTACGAATATGTGACGTGGCGCAGCAACACCTTGTTTTGATGCTAGATTCCAAGTGAATAACCCGTTCAGATTTGATTGTTTAACATCTGTACTCATTGTTAGCCAACTTAACAACGACTTTCCTCCATGGTCCATAAATGATAGTAATCGTTCTTCTGCGGTGATTGCTGGAGTCAACACTGGCATCCACAATGATATTTTTGTTAAATTGACTTTACCGGCATCAGCATTTGGATTCGCAGCATCCGCTGAAATCCTCCAAATTGCGTCATTATCATCACTCTTTCGTACAAGCGATACTGTATTCTTCGCCCCGTAGATAACTTTTCTGACGTTTCTACAGAATCCGAATATGTGATGCAGTGGAATCGCGCATGTAAATGATCTACGCCGCCCTTCCAACATTAAAATACGTGTTGCAGCTCCTAGATTGAAGTTAGTGTCGTTGTTTATAATCATATCCTCGATACCAGCATCACTATTATCACGTTTTTTTTGGTTGTCTTACAACAAATGGATTTCCTCCAGCGGTATTTTTAACATCTTTTGCAAACATCATAGAAGGTCCCGCGGATCTTGTATAATCATCAGAATATCTTGCTAGCCCGATTATTGTTGTGGCTGCAACAAAATCACGATCTATTGACTCAATTTCTTTTCCATCAATGAGATATCTAGCACTCTCAAATAGCGCCATGATACCATTATTAACAAACCCGACTTGAGTACCAGCTGGATACGGTGCTGGTACAGCAGTAGTATCAGCAGCTGTTACAAGTTCTCCTTCTACTTCAATAAACGCTTCAGCGGGTAGAAAGTATTTACTGGTATCATGGACTTGAAGTTCAATTCGCGATCGACTATTTGGGTCTATTGCATGATAGGCGTAATATTGATAATCGCGTACAGAATCATCCTTGCCAACTGGGGCGTCTATATCAAACGCTGGATCACGTGACTTTTTAAACATTTTATTCTATTTATCAGAATTTAAATCGTGAAATCGTAAACGATTTTCATCGTCGTAATTTTTTAAAGCCACTTCCTGCTATCATATTTGCAATATTGCTTTGGTCAGGGGTTATCAACGACGCTAGTTTTTCATCTACTGCGTTACTTATAATTTGACTAACACTTGCAGGCATTTCCGCTGTAGACGGTAACGGTTTCTTTCTTTGTCTCACTAATGATGTTATTTTATCCTTTGCTGCAGAAAATGCCTTTCAGGCAAGATCTCCGATTTTGCTAATACCCTTATCACGAATAACATCAATTGCTTTCATTGATAATTGTTTAGCTAACGGCATCACTTTTGGAGCCATTTTCGCAAATAACCCAGCAATGGTATTGCCGAGGCCATCACTATAGTATGCTCTATAAACCGGAAACCGTGAGTTTACCACATAGACTGGGGTTGGTTTGTCATGGTTGTAGTGTATGATCATTATTTGAATTGTAAACAATTTTTCAATTGTAAAACAATTAATCACTATGATACCCACTTTCCACTAACTCGCCAATGAAATCTCGATATGTTTTGATATCCATGATACCGCTTTGAAATAACCGCCTGCAGATATCAGCTGCCTCATTAATTATTTCCGGTGAGTTATTTCCAGCTCGGAACCCTCCGATGAGAACTTCTAATCGTGATATATCACTGAGAACGCTACCAGGGCAGAAACTCTTTGAGTTTCCAATCCTTGGATTTTCACTCTTTGAGTTTCCACTGGAATCTTGCAATCCACTTTCGCTATAACCAGCTGCTTCATCCGGTTTGTCTGTTTCCGTGGTTTGTAAATAACCAAGAGGATCATGATAATCATCATCATCATCATCATCATCATCAGGTGGTAGTTGTTGTTTTTTATGAGAGTAGAGTACTTTCTTTGTAGGTTGCTGTCGCCTTTGCTTTTTTTGCAATTTTGGCGGTTTTTGTTGTTGTTTTAGTTCTTCAAATTGTTTATACACTGCACCCACGTTATTGATATATCCAATGTATGATGCACTATCTGTCTTAATTTGACTTTTTTCAGTTTTGATTTTGTAGAATATATCAGCCCAGTGAGTTATACTCCTAACAAACTTATGATGTTCTGGTTTCAACATTTTTTTTCTGTTTTCATAAGTCGTAACAACAAGCGCAGGAATTTCTGTTGGATCAGTCTCATCAATTGCTGCTAACCCTTCCTCGTTAAATCTCACGCGTAAATCATCTACTGTTTTTTTTTATTCCATTTGTTTTGTTTGTTCAGTTTTCGCTGCTATTTTTTCGAGTTCACCGATAACAGATTTCCCCGTCTCGGGAACATCTCCCAGTATAGCACGCTCTACCCCTTTCGTTGCTGTGGTTACTGGTTTAAACAATTCTTCAGACCCCAAAGCAAAATCAGTCTGAAGACTCTGTCGTTGTTGCAGTTTATTCCTGACAGAGTCACGAATTGGTACAAATCTCTTAATTGCATCTAATCGTTCACGAGCCAATCGGGTTGTTAATGCTTCATTGACCATTATTTGAAATCAGAAACAATTTTTCAATTGTAAAACACCTTTCCCACTTTTTTGACATGTCAGATGATTTTTAACACAGTCAAGGAAGTGTTATTTCATCGTGAGACACCTTCTATCATTGATGGGGAAAGTGTGGAATTCTCTAATAAAATAATTAATACCACACTTTCCCCATTCGATTTTTTGACATGTCGGATGATTTTTGATACGGTCATGGAAGTGTTATTTCATCCTATCATTGATGGGGAAAGTATCATAATTGTATATAAAATAAATAATACTGATAGTTTCCCCACTTTTCCATTGATCGTCCATCAATTTTTTATTCAGTATGAAATATTTTCACTGTTTTAACACGGTCACGGAAGTGTTATTTGATTGTTTTAACAGCTCTATCAATGATGAGGAAAGTATCATAATTGTATATAAAATAAATAATACTGATAGTTTCTTCACTTTTTTGACATGTCAGATGATTTTTAACACAGTCAAGGAAGTGTTATTTGATTGTTTTAACAGCTCTATCATTGATGTTGAAAGTCACATAATTGTATATAAAATAAATAATACTGTGACTTTCAACATTTCTATTTTGACATGTCGGATGATTTTTAACACAGTCATGGAAGTGTTATTTGATTGTTTTAACGGCTCTATCAATGATGGGGAAAGTGTGGAAATTGTATATAAAATAATTAATACCACACTTTCCCCACTTTTTTGACATGTTGGGTGATTTTTGACACAGTCATGGAAGTGTTATTTGATTGCTTTAACGGCTCTATCAATGATGGGGAAAGTGTGGAAATTGTATATAAAATAATTAATACCACACTTCCCCCACTTTTCCTTTGATCAATCATCGATTTTTGACATCCCCCTTGAGGGTCGGCTAAAAAAAATGATAAATGATCGGGCAATCAAAAAATGATAAGGGGTCAATGATAAGGGGGTCGGGCAATCAAAATTGAATTAATGCTCGTAGGTTTCTAACTTTAGAGTTGACTTCTTTTTTCAATTCGTATTCGTTACCTAATTCTTTTCGCATTCGTTCTACGATAGTATACAACGGAACAAACACACTGACGTCACTGGAAAATGAAAGAGAGTCCCGAATAGAATTCTGAATTTTTTTGATTAGCGCATATTTCTTTGGCAGCATATACTTGTTAGTGTTAACTCCGTATTCTATATCCTGATAATCCGACATGATTTGATCAGGATTTAAACCATCTGATAGTTTGATATCCTGATTTTTCAATTTTGCTATTTCAACTATGATGCTATTCATGTTTTCAGAATTCATTATTCTATAACAATGACATATCTCTAATTGAAAATTATGACGCGCCGATGATATCACTGGTGATTTTATCACTGGGGACATAACTAGATTGAACCTTCTGTCCAGTCCTTTTTGAAATGGCAGATCGACAAACCCCCTCTGCAACGAATCGTATTGAGGCTCTACAAATATTGAAATACTTGCCGGCTTCATATATTTATTTAAATATTTTCTCTTCGTTAGTTGTTGTATTCAAAGATTTTACTGGTCTCGTTTTTTTTGGACAAGTGCCAGTCCTTCCTCGTTTTGAATTCTCACTCTGTGTGATAGCTTGCAGATTTGATAAAGAATTGTTCTTCGGATTAGAATCAATGTGATCGATAACAAAACCATCTTTGATCAATCCATTAAAACATTCAAATACGAAACGATGATTGTAATATTTCTTCTTTCCAACAGTAAAGAACAAATACCCCATACCATTATCCCACCCAACTGGGTTCTTCAGTCTACAGTGTCTTACAACACCACCACTGGATGCTTCATAACTTGTACTCACTGGGTGTGGTCTGAATTCTTGGGTCATTCGTATACTATACTATTTGTCTAATTCAATGACTGATCCATTTGCAGTGATTCATTATGCATAAATCTTTCATTTAGAGACTTGTTTTTAGTATAGCATGAGGGAGTTCAAGAGATTGCCTTCGAAAAATGCTAAATTCAATGCTGATAAGGAGTTCAAGAGATTATTGAAAATTAATCCTAAATTTAATCTCGATAAACCCAAAAAACGTAACAAAATTAATCTCAAACGTCCAAAAGACGGAAACATGAAGGAGTTTAAGAGATTATTGAAAATCAATCCTAAATTTAATATCGATAGACCCAAAAAACGTAACAAAATTAAACCCAAACGTCCAAGAGACGGAAACATGAAAGAGTTTAAGAGATTATTGAAAATTAATCCTAAATTTAATCTCGATAGACCCAAAAACGTAACAAGAGATTACCCTGGAGAGATGCTCAATTCAATCTTGATATAGTTTCTGATACACCCAAGAATAAAATTCTTGATAAAGCCATGATTAGTAAAATCAGAGACTGTTCTAATGAATTCAAGCGTGATGGAGCATCCTATTGTTGGTCAACATTTCGAATTGATGGTGTTGTTGACGCTACCATGAATGATGAAAAAGCAACAGTGATAATTTCACGTCTTGGGGAAAAAGGCATTTTTTTCGAATAAAATTCCTTATCCGTGATAATGGAAAATGGATTATTATGGATAAATTTGAACCAATCCTCAAGAATAAAAAACTATCACCGTGAATCAGGATTCAAAACCAGGAATTCTAACTGGAATCGACAAACCATACTACGAGAGATCTTATCCCGTAACAGCAATCGTTTATGGGATATACCCGCTAAATGATAAACCCGATATTGCAAAACTAGCACCCATGAAATATTCGTCAGGGCTTAATTGTGTAGCAACACGAGTAATAGAACACTTCACAAATGCGTCCCGGGGGAATAAACTAACTGATCTAAGACGAAAAAAAATAACCGAGTGGGAATTAACGGTAAAACAGCACGGTGCAAAGATTTCTGATATAGCTAAATTAGAAGCATCATTAAAATTCCCAATATCAGTAACGACAATAACCGGAGAAGTATTATACGAACCGAAATATCAATCGCGAGGAGCTCCAATTGAAATTATTGATCATAACAAACACGCGTGGACACCTGCAGTAACACTATTTCCACGAGAACGAACCGTGAGATATATCCCCCGGGAATTCGTCGGAGATGTTTTTTATAATGAGAAATTATTCGATGCTATTCATGCGTTGTGTAAAGAGGATCATGTGTCAGTGTGGTTACTTAGAGGTGATGAAGATCCCGAAATAGGATTTGATCAATTTGTAAGACCAAATGGTGAATTATATCGCGTTGAAGAATTAGATAACAGAATGAGAAAAATCGCTAATGAGTTTTCACCGGAGAGTTTCCATGAAAAACTACTCACGGATAGTTTTACTATTCCATCAGTGGTAGCTCAGTTCGCAAGAGAAAAAAACTCATGGCGTCCAACACGAAGTGATTTTCTCGAGGATGTTAAATCGAGCTGCGTGGGATTCGGTCATGGAGGACTGTGGAATAGTAAATACTCACGTGATGGTATGATTTCAATTGATATATCCGCGTGTTATCCTGGAAGTTTTCTCGGGTATTGAGAATGCGCTGAGTACTTTAAACGATTTGGACATCCCACGCATGAAATGACTCGTGTTGCGATTAATGGTCCATTGCCTGATTTTGATTTAACTGGATTCGCTCGTGTGATATCATTTGAACTTGCTACAGGGTTACATCCGTGTAGTTATCTTTGGCTTGGTAGACACCTATCTGAAAAACACTGGATGCCAATAGTGCTATTGAGATATATGATTGATTGTGAGATGGTACAATCGTTGATCATCGGTGAAGCTATTATATCCTATCGAGCTCAGAAAGAAGTTTGGCTACCACAACCCGATCTAGATAGAATAATTAGCGAACAGCGAAAACAGTTTCCTGATTTCAATGAAGAACAAATCATGAATTGGTCTAAGAAGTTATTTGAAATTAAAAAAGAACAAGCAAAAGATTTAGGACGAAGAATAATCGGTAAATTTACCCAGGGTGGACGATACGACAATGCAAAATATTCTTCGCGGTTGATCATAGACGTCGCTGAATACGATTTTATTGTAGCGGATTTAACGAAACAGGGAAAACTTGTATCCCGTAAGGATGCTTTTCTATCCAATGGTGAGAAATTGGGTACGGTTGTTACCTACTGTGATGGATATAATTCCCAGTACACACATTTGAGAGGTTCTATGCTAGCCTATGCTTGTATTAATCTATTTTCGATGATAAATAGATTTCCTAATACCGCGGTTAGAGTAGCCACTGATTCTATTTATATCCACGAGAAACACAAATCAGATGTAGCTAAATTCACAGATCCCGAGGAAGCGTGGGGGCGTTGGCGATTTAAAAAAGAAACACTACACGAGTATTGTGAATCCGCAGACGTTACCATGGATGATAAATATCTTTGTTGTAACCGCGCTGAAATTCAATCAGAATTTTCTAATGCACCACCGGTATCTGATCCAATATGTCGATACAAGACAGTTTATTTAAACGGTTGTGGTGGGTCAGGAAAGACAACTCGTGCAATTGAATTATTTCGCGTTTCCAAGTCCAACATGATTGTGTTAACACCGACTCACAGACTCGCCAGAGAAATGAAACAACGAGGGGTAAATGCCTGTACCTATCACAGTTTTTTTCGATGGAAGGGTGACAAATGGACTCCTGATCGAATGGGTGATAAATTTATTCCTGAAATCATAATCTGGGATGAAATAGACACAGTATCAGAAGATGTATTAAAAATATTTCTCGAGTGGTTGTTAAACAAAAACACAAAAGTCGTCATGTGCGGGGATCACGGCCAACCACCACCATTTGTCGGTGCATCTCCACATGAATGGCTAAAGGGTTTTGTAGACTACTATGAAGAAATTACCACTGATTATAGATCACTTGATGAACAATTACGAGAATTCAAAGCCCTAATTAGATTACAGCCGGATAAAATCCAATGTGAAATAGCGCGTGAAATAATTTCAGAAACTCCCATGAATGATTTTTGGAAAACGTGGAGACCAAATGATTTGATAGTAGCAAGTAGAAAAATAGTCAGAGACACACTTCAGATGAAGTTATTTGAATTGCATAAAGAAAAATTTGCAACGCTTCCAGTACCGTTATGTTATAGACCATCGGATACACGAAAACAGAATATTGAAGTTGATATTCCAGGGAAGAGTGAAAAACAAATTCTCATATTAAATGATATTGTACTGGTTGATATCAGCGTCGTCGAAAATGCATTGCGTGCTAATAATTCCCCGTGGACGCTACGATACGCAGCGACGACACATTCCTAATAAGTATTGACTATCACAGACACAATTGTTTGGATGGTGGATAATCGCATCGAATGGTCAAATTTAGTCTATCTTGCAGTATCCAGAGTACGAAAAATAAATCAACTTCGAAGAATTGTTTTCGATGATGATGACACTACAATGGATGATGCTAGCATCATTAATAAAAAACTCTCCGGTTATAAACAACAGGATAAAAAAAATAATAGAGAATTTGACATTGATGCTAAATTAATAATTACGCTGAAACAACAACAGAATAATCACTGCGCAAATTGCAATTGTATAATGCGTTGGCAGTATTCGGATAAAGATCCTCGCCAATTCACCGTAGACAGAAAAAATAACAATCTCAGTCATGTCAGAAATAATGTGATGTTGACTTGTCTTGAGTGCAACAGACGCCGGGGTGCCAGCACCCTGGGTGCTAGTTAAGACCATGAGGTGGCAATTGAGTATCGTCAGGAATCATTTGCAGTTGTTGTCGAGTAAACCCCCGCTGAGGGGCAGTTGAATCCAGTTTATAGATTGGAGGTCTACCCGTAGATCGTGTTATACTAGATATCTTGTGTGCAGTAACACTCCAAATAGGATCAGTAGCCCTTTTTCTGCCTCCTTCAAGCTCTCCTGGTTCATATAAGTACCTCACATTGACATTACTACCAAGAATTCGTTCGGAAACGCTAGCGTTTCTAGAGAAATCTTTTTGTGGTTTTTCAGGTATTGACTTCTTTTTAATCGCGTTGATAGGTTTCATGTGAATTGTTCTAGTAATCTCATTATTCAGTGCGGTAATCACAGCTGGTAATCTTTTAACCCATTCACGGGATCGCTTTTCTTGGATTAATTCTTTTGCGTATTGATATCCAAATAACTGCTCAGCAATAGTCCGATTAAACCGTTCTACAATTGCCTGATCACGATGTAACGCAGTATACACCCCGTCTGATGGTGACATTGTGATGTTTCATCGCTGATAAAACAGAGCCTTGAAATTCCTTGCCAGGATCAACTTGTAACAGATTTGGCCAGTGCAGAGGACCCCTTCGATAAATCCTTTCAAATGCAGAAGCTACTTCAGTTGATGATTTTGTTTTTAACGGTTCTGCTTGTTTGTATCGACTCGCAACGTCAACTACAGTTAACGCGTATTTGTAACCACGATCACGTGGCAAAAATAATATATCAGCTTGATGAACTTCATTAGGGAAAGTCACATCAAAATGCGAGTAATTAATTTGTTTAGGCGCTAGTAGATAAATTTGTCATAGTGCCTGTTTGGATAACCAATTAACCGCAGTAGCTTTTTTCACTTTTGCAGCGCTAGCGAGTTTACTGATTGCAGCGCTACCCCGCCAGTATCCTTTTGGAGAATAATAAATAGATTCCATGTTGTTATTAATTACCAGCACCTAACATCAATTTGCTTTTCATAGCTGATTTTACCAACCACGAAGCCAATTTTTCTTTGAAGGATTTATCAGGAATAGCATTTAACGCATGAATTAATTTCACATCTGCTAGATGCCTGTGTTGCAGGTTGCTGCTTTTATATGCAACATCATGAGCGTGACACGCCTTATCAATGGCGTTTATCGGATACTCGCCGGATCTGGGTTGATTTTGATCATCAAGTCTGATATCTAATCGTGTTCCGGGGCCACAGTAGCTATATCCTGGAAGGTGCTTTTCTCCGGGGTACTTTGCCCATGGGGTTCCAGGGAGCTTTGCCAATTTGGCTGCGATATCACCTCCTCGTTTTTTTTTAAATCAGATTTCATAGACACAAATCTAAATTTCTTTGTACCACATTGTACGCATTTACCAGAAAGCGCTGATCGGTTATTTTTTGTTGTAATCATCGTCACATCATCTGTGCTAGTACGCGTTTTACACTTCACACAATATAGATCCATAATTTATGTATAGAAACATGGATATAATTGATTTTTCAGCGACTAAAGCAAGAGAACCGGTTAAGCATCATGCAGCGCTACCAAACTCTATCCGCGCAATTATAATCGGGCCATCTGGATCCGGCAAGACGCAATTGTTGCTCAATTTAATAATGAGATGGATGAAGTGGGATAAGTTGTATTTAATTGCCCCTAGCGTAGATGATCAACGATGCTATGAAGTGCTAAAAGATTTTAATGAAAACGCTTCAGAAATTAGCGGTGAGAACGTCATTGATTTTATAACCGATATTGACGAGGCACCATCAGTAGAAGATCTCGATGGAAGTATCAACAATTTAGTCGTATACGACGATGTAATGTTAGATAAACAAAAAAATCCTGCTAGAATATTTTCCCGAGGCAGGCATAAAAACACCGACGTGATATATGTCACTCAACGCTACACACAGATTCCAAAAGTGATCAGAGATAACTGCAATTTATTGTGTGTATTCAACGGAGTTGATACTCATACTCTTAGAAATATTTGGCAGACATGGTGTTCCGATATGGACTTCAATCAATTTAAAAATTTCTTTAGTAACGCTCAGTCAACCCCGTACGGATTTGTAACAATAAATTTACACAATCCTCGGACACGATATCGTATCGGACTCGATCAAATAATCGGTTGAAATCATTTATTATTTTTTGTTAACCCAGAACTGAAAGTTCCAGCAGCAGAGAGGGTGATGACCACATCGTTGCGAGCAAAATTGATTAAAAAATCGTAAAGTCTCCGTTTTTGCAAAAATGGAGACTTTTTTTTTGGTTAAATGAGATTTTGTTGGAAGCCTTATTTTTTGCTCGAAAACGTAGTCTATAAGCCCTATTTTGCTCGAAAACGTGATCTGGAAGCCTTATTTTTGCTCGAAAACGTGGTCTGTTCACCCCCTCTGCTGCTCGGGTAGCCCAGCAATCTATAGATTGGATTCAGCTGCTCCTCAGCGTGGATTTACTCGTGAACAATTACAAGTGATACCCGTGGATACTCAATTACCACCGCGTGGTCTTAATTAGCGCCTCTGCGTCTGTTGCATTCTAGACAAGTCAACATCACATTATCTCTGGTATGACCTAAGCTGCTATCTTTTCTGTCTACGGTAAATTGGCGAAGTTCTTTATCCGACCAACACCAACGCATTATACAATTACAACTCGCGCAGTGATTATTCTGTTGTTCTTTCAGTGTAATTATAAATTCAGGATCAATGTCAAATTTTCGTTCATTTTTTTTTGTTGTTGTCCTGCTGTTTATAACCAGCGAGTTTTTTTACTGATTGTGTCAACGCTGACAATATCACTGATTGTTGTGTCATTATCATCTAAAGCAACTCTTCGAAGTTGATTTATTCTTCGTACTCTGGACACTGCTAAGTAAACGAGATTTCACCACTCGATGCGGTCATCTACAATCCATACAATTGTATCGGATATAGTCAGCCCCTGCGAAGAATGTATCGTCGCTGCGTATCCTCGCTTCCATGGGGATTTATCAGCACGCAATGCATCTTCGACAACACTGATATCAACCCAGACAATATCATTTAACACTATAATCTGCTTTCATTTTGTCCTGGAATATCAACTTTAATATTTTGTCTTCGTGTATTCGAAGGCCTATAACACAATGGCACTGGAAGTGTTGCAAATTTTTCTTTATGCGTGTTGAATAACTTCATCTGAAGTGTGTCTCTGACTAACTTTCTATTTGCCACTATCAAATCGCTTGGTCTCCACGCTTCCCAGAAATCACTTAATGGGGTTTCTGAAATTATTTCACGCGCTATTTCACACCGGATTCTATCCGGTTGTAATCTGATTAGTTTCTTAAACTCACATAATTCATTATCAAGTGATCTATGATCATTACTAATTTCTTCATAATAGTCTACAAAATTCTTCAACCAATTATGTGGAGACAAACCGACAAATGGCGGTGGCTGACCATAATCGCCACACATTATCACTTTTGTATTCGCTAGCAATAACCAATCGAGAAACTTGTGTAATACATCTAACGACACTTTGCATATCTCATCCCAGATGATGATTTCCGGAATATATTTCTCACCCATTCGATCAGGAGTCCATTCGTCACCTTTCCATCGAAAGAAACTGTGATAAGTGCAAGCATTAACCCCCCCCCCCGCTGTTTCATCTCTCTTGCAAGTCTGTATGTTGGTGTTAGGACAGTCATGTTTGATTTCCCTCGAAATAATTCAATCGCACGAGTCGTCTTCCCTGACCCACCACAGCCGTTTAAGTAACTGGTTTTATATCTGCATATTGGATCGGATATCGAAGGAGCATTAGATAGTTCTGATATCTGATTATTTTTCAAGTAATTGTTTTCATTCGTAACATCTGCTGATTTGGAATAATCACACGGTATTTCCTTTTTAATTATCCATGACCCCCAACTCTCATCGAAATTAGTGAATTCAGCCACTGTTTCTTTATATTTTACGTCTATATAAAATGAATCAGTGGCGACTCTAACCGGAAATTCAGGAAATCTATTTATCATCGAAAGTAAATTGATAGAAGCATAAGCCAGCATAGATGCCCTTAAATGTGTGTATTGAAGATTATATCCGTCGTTGTAAGTAACAATTGTCCCGAATTTTGTTCCATCGGACAAGAAAGCGTCTTTACGATTGATATATATATATATATATATATATATATATATATATATATATATATATATATATATATATATATATATATATATATATATATATATATATATATATATATATATATACCCCTAGATGTTGCATCTGCGATTATAAAATCGTAGAAGAATATCGTTTGTGTTCGTATTTTTTTACCAATTATTCTTCTACCGAGATTTTTTGGGTGTTTATTTGTAACTTCAAAGATCTCTTTGGACCACCTAACGATATATTCTTCGTCGAGGGACGGAAATTATTTTTTGTTTTCGTTTATTTTACTATCTAGACTATCGGGTTGTGGTGACCAGACCTCAGTTTGTTTCCGATATGCTATAATCGCTTCACTGATATTAGTATTTTAGAATCTATCATATACCGTAATAACACTATTGGCATCCAGTGTTTTATCAGAGATGTGTCTACCAAACCAAACATAGCAGCACGGATGAAGTCCTTTAGCCAGTTCAAATGATATCACACGAGCGAATCCGGTTAAATCAAACTCGGGAAGTGGCCCATTAATCGCAACACGGGTCATTTCGTGTGTAGGATGTCCAAATCTTTTAAAGTACTCAGAGCATTCTCCATGTCAGAGAAAACTCCCCCCGATAACACGCAGTCATATCAACCGAAATAATACTTTTGGGGTCATATTTGGTATTCCATAATCCGCATGTCCGTAAACCACGCAGATTGACTTGATATCTGATAGAAATTCAGCTCTTGTTGGTTTCCACATATTTTTCTTTCTCGCGAAATGAGCTGCAACTGACGGAATTGTAAAACAGTTTGTTAGTAATTGTTCGTCGTGTTCCATTGAAAAACCACTAGCTAGTTTTTTCATCTCGTCGTGAAGAGCTTTAGTACGGTATATTTTGCCATTGGGTCTTACAAATTGATCGAATTTACCCTCTTCGTCTTCAGAAAATGTGAAGTAACCACACTGACACTAGATCAGTTTTACTTAACTGGTAAATAAAATAAAATAATTTCTCCCGAGAATTCAACGGGTAGATATTTTATGGTACTATCCCGCGGAAATATTGTTACTGGGGATGTCCAAGCGTGTGCATTATGGTCAATAATTTTGATTGGAGATCCTTTCGATTTATATTTCGAGTCGTATAATACCTCACCTGTTACTGTCGCTACGGTTATTGGGAATTTTAGTATCCGTTCTAGTTCAGCTACATTTTAAATTGTTGCTCCACTCTCCTTCACTGTTAATCCCCATTTGTTTATTTTTTCACGTCTTTGGTCCGTCAATATGTTTCCACGCAACGCATTTGTTAAATGATCTTTTATTCGTTCTGCTACATAATTTATCTCTGACAATTTCATGGGTTTTAGTTTCTTAATACTCGGTTTATCATTTAACGTATAGATCCCATAAAGAACCGCGGTTACAGCATAAGCTCTCTCCTAATACGGTTTGTCAATCCCAGTCAGCGTTCCTGGTTTGGAATTCTGACTCAGAGACAGTTTTATTTTTTTTATTTTATTTTTATCTTTCAATATAAGATCAAATTTGTCGCGTATAATCCAATTTCCCGTTTCTGAACGGATAATGAATTTCGCTCTAAAAGAATACTTTTTGTGGTCAAGATGTGAGATTACCACTGCTGTTCTTTCGTCGTTCATGGTAGCATCAACACTATTATCGATTCGAAATGTTGACCAACAGTGACATGTTCCATCGCGCTTGAATTCATTAAATGCATCATGGATTTTACCTATCATGCTTCTATCACTTATTAGACCCTTTAGTACATCAGTGGAGACTCTATCTAGATTTATGTTGGCATTTTTCCAAGGCGGAATTTTCAATAATCTCTCGAACTCCTCCATATTATAATTAAAACAAGTATTTAAATAAAGTATGTATTATATAATGAATCATTGCAAATGGCTTATGATAGGATCGGTAACCGCTGGTAACAAATCATGCAGAAATGAATTCGGCTGATATTATTTACAAATCGTACGTCGCAGAAGTTTTGGGCCCGGACCCTGCATACGATGTGGGGTAGGTGTACGTGGTAAATCACAGTTGTGTCTCAATCAAGCGATACAGAGAGCTAAAACGCTATTATGATAAGAGAATCAAAGATTCCGTCAAGAACTCCATCAAAGATTCTGTCAATGACTCTGACTCTATCAAGGATAAATTTATAAGAACACCTCAGGACTACATTGATTGATTCTCAAGTAATAATTAAAGCAAATAATTAATTAGACAAATACTACTTAGTATATAAATGAACCAAGAATTTCAACCAAATCCCGTGATTATCAAGTACGAAGCATCTCGTGATGGTATTGTCAGACACCGCAGGCTGAAGAAACCGGTCGGTGTTGTTAATAATCGTGGATATCTTATATTTAATGCTGGAGGGAAAAGTCATCTTAATCACAGAATCGCATATGAATGTTACAACGGATTGATCAAAGATGGATTTGTAGTTGATCATTTTGATGGATGTCCCCAAAATAACAAATTTGATAATTTACGAGCTATCACACAAAGTCAGAATACCAAATGCAGAGGAACTGGAAAACACTCGAAAAATGCGAGACCTATAAAATCAAAAAATCTTCATACAGACGAAGAAAGAGTATTACAATCACTGAATGAAGCCGGCAAATATTTCGATATGTTAGAACCTCAGTACGATATGTTGCAGAACAAATATTTGTTCTATGTGTTATAACACCAAGGGGAATAACTCGTGCGGGCTTGTGTGTGTAGTTTTTGAAACAGAGAGAACTCTTTTGCTGTTGTCACCGGGTCTTAATGGAAATAATGGAGTATTATCTTTCTAATCTGTTTTGTGAAAAAATGAATCAAATAAATATGTATTTACAACAGTAGTATTCTTTCATTTTTTCATGCTTTTTTCGGGTATTTGGTCTTGTTTAGATGCTGTCAATAGTCATAATTAAGTACAAGAAAGAAAAAAATCGTACACCACAGCTATTGGTTTTCATATATTAGTTAGCTTATATACTATGCTGTCTCCTATAGTATTTGGGGCTTTAAGCCATTTGAAGTTCAACCGTGAAACCACCTTACGTCACACACCACCATGTTTTTGCATTCAACCCCGGGTGATTTTGTTGGGAGTATGGTGGTTTAACTGTTGAATGTAGAACAGCCCCTTATGTGTATTGTATTGTCCTGTGCTGTCCCCCTATAATCTATTGTTATATGTTGTATTGTCATGTGCTGTCCTATTTGTATATACATATACAACTCTTGTAAATATCATATATAATTTGTAAATACTTGTAAATACTTGTATATATCTATATGTAAATGTGACGTCCATTCACCAAGCATATCTTCTTGAGGTTCTAAACCGTTATTTGACGGATTAGATTCTCTCACGGAGACTATTCTTCGTGGTACCTATGGGCCTGTTTAGATGTGAATAACAGCTGAGGGGTTCCAAATGGGGTTTTCCATATATATCTCTAGGCGCAATCGCATGTGAATAACACCTTGGAGCGAATGTAGCTCATATCATATATATCTCATGGCGCAATGAGATGTGATGACACCTTAGAGCAAACGGAGTTCATGTCGTACGAAAACGGGCCAAAACTGACCCCTAGTTTTTTTCTATTATATATATAAATATCATATAATGAATTTCGAAAATATGAATGACATTATAAAAGAGATTTCAAATTTAAAAAATCAAAAAATACAATTGTGAGATAAATTAGATTGTAATCAGATTCCCTCTGAATTTCATGATCTTGATGATGGCGCTCAGAATAATAGATTCGTCCTTGCAAAACTATACTCTCTAACAAAACGAATTCAGCATGCGGTGAACGGCTTACTTGCATTTTGTAACGGCATCAACAAATTTATACCGCTATTCACTGCGGTCGAAAAGGTTAGAGGTGAATTGGGCCAACAGTATCAAATCAAATGCACAATAAATTAAAAAGTCAAAACAATAAAGGAAATCATCAAACAGAATGAAAATCACGTTCCCCCTCTCGGTTACCCCAACACAGTGAAAAATCTCTCCACGGATAATGCTCTTTAAGTTTCCAATCGAAGATTTTCAGTCAGCCATTAACGAGCAAAGTGAACACAACTAACATGTACAAAACCCACGTGGGTATAAATACCAGTTGCATTTAGAGTAATCCACAATTCTATAAAGCCCCATTGATAAATTCTAAAGACAGGTATGCTTACTCAGATGGAACGAATTTGTATAGGTGAAATTCTATAATACCCTCTCAAGTATGTGTACTATTTTTTTGCAAGGAGATTTTGTCTCGGTGATTTTATCACTGACGCGGAAGTAATAAAAACACTGTAGTGAAATTCGAAAGAATTTCGGGGTGGGTGAGCATACACGGATTGTTCACTTACAATTTAAATCATATACTATTTTATAATGGTACGTGAGGCCCTAACAACTAAATTAGTCCGCGAGAGATTGGCTGCAATTTAGAGAGGTTTTTTCCTGTTCGTGATTCTCTTCGACATAAGCTCCAAACGAGACAAAAAATTCAGACCGATTTCGCAACGGGTACTGAACAATTATTCAAACCCCTTACTACAGCAGTATCAACCACTGTACCAGTACGTGAAAAAATAGCGAAGGAAACTAAAAAAACATCAGCATTGTTACAAAAACTTCCTCCTGGTCCAAAAAAGCCAATGAAAAAATAGTAGATGAATTACGTGCGAGATTTAATGAGGAGGGGATTGATTAGCAACAATTGATATGACTGATTCAGCGGAAATTCCTAGGCTTGTTGTTGCGACTTATGAAAACAGAAAAAAAAGTTGAAACCAGAACAAATCAGATATATTAAAAGTATAGAACATTGGGCTGATGTATTTTACAAAATCAAAACTAACACAAGTCGAATTGATCAAGACAATGCATCATACACTGGATATCTCAATGCGGTGGGTACAGTGAATGACCAATATGATGAATTAGAACCAAAAACTAAAAAAAAAACGCAAAGATTGCAAAGAAAAAGACAACAGCCTTCAAAGAAAATATCTTTCTCGCCTCAACGACAATCAACACCTGATGATGATGATGATACGGGTTTGAGATTATTGGAGTCTGATAATTAACAATCATCGTATATGCCATCTGATCAAGACGAATCTAATGATGAACTTTTTAGATACTTAAAAGATCAGGAAAAGGACACACAAGGTGCAACTGTTACTACCGGTAAGGGTTTCTCTCAGAGTGGAGCTCGAAACTCTGTTCCAAACTCTGTTTCAGGTTCGTTGTCCTAGTAGTATTCTCGGGGATATATCACGATTAGCTGGAAACAACTCACCGGAAATAACTCACCGGAAATAATTAATGAGGCAGATGATATCTGCAGACGACTATTTGAGGGTGGTATCATGGATATTAATGTATACAGAGAGTTTATTGATGAGCTAGCGGACGGTTATCATAGTGAATAATCACTGAAATTGCTAGCAATAAAAATCGTTTACGATGAAAATCCATAGGATTTTTACGATTAGACAAATAGCATTTAAATAAGATGATCATACAATACACCCACAATAAACCAACCATGGCTTACGTAGTAAACTCACGATTGCCTGTTTATAGAGCGTACTATGGAGATGGTCTCGGCAATACCATTGCAGGGTTATTTGCAAGAATGGCTCCAAAAATAGCACCAATCGCAAAACAGTTATCGATGAAAGTTATTGATGGTATTCGTGTTAAGGGTATTAGCGCTGTTAGTGATGTTGCCGGGAAGGCACTTTCCGCCGCTAAAGAAAAACTACTAGCGTTAGTTCGATGACGAAAGAAAGCACCACTGATGACTTTGTCATTGATGACAAAATCACCATCGCTGGGACCACTACCATCTACGGGAATTATGCCTGCAAGTATTAGTAAAATAATAAAGAACGCATCGGATTAAAAATAGGATCGCTGAGCAGTGTCCATGAAAATATTACTACAAATATGATAGCGGGAAGTGCTTTGAAATCGCAATTTAGATCAAGAAATATATAATAAAATGTTCAGATCGTCACTTGACACAGCGTTCGATTTTGATGCCCCAGTACCCAAGGATGATTCTGTTCGCGATTATCAGTTTTATTCTTATAGTGCAATACAACCAAATAGTCGATCAAGAATCGAAATTCAAGTCCAGGATACCAGCAAATACTTTCTACCCGCTGAAGCGTTTATCGAAGTAGAAGGAGAAATTGTAACAGATGTTGCAGCTAATACGTCATATGCAGATGACCCAAATGTCCGAGTTGGTTTTGTCAATAATGGTATCATGGCGCTATTCGAGAGTGCTAGATATATGATTGATGGAAGAGAAATTGAATCTATAGAGCATGGTGTTGATGTTGCCACAACAATGGTGGGGTTAACAAGATATTCTGATGATTATACAAGATCAGCAGGTCCGTCTGTGATGTTCTCTAAAGATATTACTGATCACGCTGAACACATTCAGTATATTAAATTAAATACACCACAAGCTACTGCAGTTATTCCACAACCAGATGATGTTGAACACGAAGATAGACCAGGTGGTGCCTTTGATATCATAAAAAGTACTAATCCTAATCACAATCTAGGGTTTGCAATATGCGTATCAATGTCGAAAAGGCCGCGTAGATTATTTTCATGTGCGATTCCACTGCATCATATATTTGAATTTTGCAGAAATGTTAGAAAAGTTATGTATGGTGCGAAACATACAGTAGTTCTCGTGCGAAAGGGTACTGATCATGATGCAATCTGGCGTGGTCCTGGTGTTCCTGCTGGTAAAGTAAATGTATCAAAACTCTCATTGTGGATGCCATTATTGACTCCATCAATCACCGCAGAGAAAAAGCTACTATCATTTATGGATCATGGAGGAAAATCATTGCTATCATGGCCAACAATGACTACGGATACTATTGAGACTAATGTTAATGGTATATTTACATGGCACATGGCATCAAAACAAGGTGTTGCTGCGCCGCGGCATATATTTGTTGCGTTACAGGGTATGACGCGATTAATTCTCAGGAGCACAGCCATATGATATTTGATAAATTGGGTGTTAATTAAGTCTCACTGAGTATAAACTGCCAACAAGAACCATCTGAGGATATTTTTCTTAATTACGATCAAAACCAAATAGCACGCGTGTATCATCGTTTGCTATCATTTATGGGACGTGATAATAATGTAGATACTGGTCTGCAAATATCACAGTTGGATTTTAAAAACTTTTATCCGATTTATTACTTTTCATTGGAACATCTTGACTTAACCAACGTCGTTGACATACATTTCCTAGCTCGTGTAACCGATCTTCCTGCTGCTGGTGGTGGTGCTTACAGAGCAGTTGCTGTCATTCTCAGTGACAAATCAATGCTACTCGAAGGTGTTTGTAGACGAATGAGGGTAGTTGATGCGCCAGTAGAAAACATGTAACAATTAGATCAATTTGTTATTAAATAAAATGTCGTACAGTCATGTTAGTGTTACGTTAACTCCTGGTCCGATTAAAAAGTTGCAGTCGGAATCAGCTAAAAAATGTGGAACCACGATATCGTTGAAACACAATCAGATGTCTGGTGGTCAGAATAAACTATTATTGGCAACTCGTCAGATACAACACTTCAATGATGCTATCAAAGATAGAAAGGGTGTTCAAGTCACTCTCTCTGCGTCCGCGATCAAAGACATGATAAAATCAGGTGGTGTATTAACACTTCTGGCTGCGATTCCAGCATTATTTGCAGCTGATAAAGCCGCTGCGTTAGGAGCTTCTGGAGCTCTTGGTGCAAAGGCTACATAGTATTGCTCAATCATATGAACCAAAAAAGGGCGGGGGTATGAAGAAAAGGAAAGAGTCTAAGACTACCAGGAACTCCGTATTCATGGTACAGCGGAAAGGGCCTGAGACTAGGAACAGTTTTCTAACTCCAATGTCAAATTTTGATTTAATCGATGCTGCTAAAAATCTAGCGATAAAAAACTTTAGAAGTGTTTTTATGCGAGATCAATTAGCACAACAACCAAACAGCACTGAAACTGGTATCATTAATCTCGATAACAGCAGCGGACCTGGAACTCACTGAGTTGCATACGCGATTGATCCGCTTGTGATTGTTTATTTCGATTCATATGGTTTAGCACCTCCTAAAGAATTTATGCGTTCTATACACCACTTAAAAATTCCTATCTGGTTTTCCACGCTACCAACACAGAAAATGACCGACCCACCAATATGCGGCATAGAAGTATTGAATGTCCTCGACGCTATTTCATCATCGGGAAAACCACCCCATAAAACCGTACACGAATATACGAGTAATCGCTTTTTAGAGAGAAATTATATAAAATAACATAACTGATATTTGGGGAAGATCTATATCAAGCCTGAAAAAACCCACCACGGAAATATCTGCAACCGGTGATGTAAAAAAATAAATAATCGAAGATGAAATATCCGAGATGCTAAACCTCGTAAATGTTAATCCCAATAAAATAGTCGTATTTTAAGATCGTCAGGGTAAATTGAAAATGAGTAATGTTTCCCTTGATGATATTTTGACAAATTGACGCGACGCAGTAGAAGATACTATTGCGTTGTTTTCCGATCACGGTAAACTCAAACCGGGTGTACTTGTTTCAACTATTGTGGATGCCCCCAAAAAACTACGATCGGAATACAACGATCATATAACAAAATTTGAACAACTACGACAGAGTATAATTGATAGCATCGAAACCCCGATAAATAATTTTTTTGGGGCTCCGCGTATTCAGCCAACAATGAAAATCTCAGACGTAAAAACCGCTATGTTCGAATTATCATCATTACAATCCAGGTATAAAGATCATGTCGAGACGTTTTCAACTTTTCGTAAAAATCTCATTGACAAATTTTTTATCACCTCATTGGATAAACTCGACATAAGACTCCCGGATATTAAAAGATCAATCGAAGAGATTAAGAGAACTCACGAGGCCAATAAAGATGATTTTCCTGCGAAGATAACCCGATTAGATAAAATCAAAATTCCTTATGAGAAAAATGTAAGTTCGGTATATACGATTCAACATGGATCATTTGCGTGGACACCACAAAATAACATTAAATATCACCGCGACCGTCAAAGGTATTTCTCGATTAACACTAGTGTGACCGACTCAATTTATTATTTTATCAACGAGTTTAACTGGGGTCAACAATACAATATCAACGATCATCGATAAAGATTCAATTGAACTATTAAGGATTATAGTAATCGATGATAAACTAGCTAGGGCATCAGTAACATGGTATGTGGAATTCGTAGCAGATTTGGAGAAACAACTGAATTGAAAACTTGCTGGCGAATTTAACACTAGCGTTTCAAAATAAAATGTCATCATTTGCAAGGTCACAGCAGTATCGATATGATTAAGTCAGAGAATTTCAAACTAAACTCAAAACACTCACCGAGGAATATGAAAGACAAATAACAAAATACCGACGAAGAATTACCGCAGTTGATGTTACTGTGTACTCGGTATCAGGTGTAATTACCGGGGCGGCATTATACTCTACTCGGTGATAATAGTTGCACCGATAGCTGTTCCAATTTGTATATCAGCGGTGACAGCAATCGCGGAAATAATTTCAATAATAACAAGAAAAATATCATCATGTAGCCAGCGAAAACTATAGGATTACGTAATTAAGTTCCATGTTGTGTCAACCGCGTACTCGCAATTATCCTCGATGATATCGTCGTCACTCGATGACACATTAATATCCGATAGTGAGTTTTCAGCGATAGTACATGTTTATGAATCCGCGATGTCAAAATTAGAAAAACAACACGAATATAATAACAATGGCAACATCGCAAGAACTACTTCAACGAATAGCGGAAAATACCACCCCGATAAAAACCAACATGATCTCAATAACCTCAACCAATCCTGAATTCAGTGTGAATTTCCCTACTGCGATTCCGGTGAAGGAAATTGCACTAGCAAAATTACGAGTATACCATAGTTGGCCTAACATAAGATCTGTACCATTTGGTGGTCAACAACCGAATAATTCCCTGGTGTTTGCGAGTAAAAATAAACTAGACGGAACGCCAGACTGGAACGTTGTTTCGCTACCATCTGGGTCTTACCAAATCGAACAGATCAATAATGAATTATAGCGTAGAATAAAATCCATTACTAGAAAAGAATCAAAAATCGCTATAACAGTTCATGAACCAACACTATCATCTGCCATTGAGATGAACTCACCCGGATATGCCGTAGACATCTATCAGAGTTCTATAAGAACTCTACGGCCTGAAATAACTCCTCCACCTGAACCTAGCAAATCTGATTATGTCACGGATCAACAATCATACCACGAATTTACCCCATCATATAAAGAACACCTTCTCAATATAAAAAAAAATCAACACTACTGGGTAGTAAATTTTAGTGCCCTTATAAGGATTACGTCTTTTGAAGATTTGTTTTTGGACCGAATCCAGAATTAAATTATATAGAAATTTTGATGAGTAAATTTATTGAATACTTTATAGAGATCAATCAATAACACAGTCCACAACTACAACATCTACAACAGGCTTGTCGTGAGTCTAATAAAAATAAATTTATTAAACGAATTGAAATATTACATCAGCTTGTATCCGACATGGAAGATATTTACAAGAAAATAATTCAAATAATTATTCAAGCTGATACTAAAAACAATCTCTCTAAACAATTTGTTTAAAACTCTATACAATATAACATAAACTGATCTACCAAATTTTAAATATTTTGGATATAACGCAGACGAACTAAAAAAACCGTTAATGATCTTATCAATGAAAATTTTACTGTGATATTCACCACATGGAGACAACAACACAAGAGTTCAACTATCCTCAAACATAATAATGACCCAGACGGAGGCGGGCGGAATATTGCTCTTCAAAATGTGAATATATCCTCGGTGATTGCAATAAATCTAGTATGTGATGCTATCGAAGGAAGTTACCAAATAAATCTCTAAAGATCAAATCAAGCCCAACAGGGATATATTTTATACTCGTTTGCACCAACGGCTCCTCTAGGATTTCTAATAATTGAAGATCCAACTAATCCGTTCTATATGCGATATCATAATAAGTCATTAGCGAGAATTAATTTTAAACTCACTGACATGTCCAATAATTTGATTGATTTACGAGGAGAGATTTTACAAATTAGTCTGTTCGTGAAATCCTAAAAACGTTTACCATAACACTAAAACAATTTGTCTTCGCAGCACCATCAGCGACGGGTCTGTTGCGTAAAATCCTAAAGGATTTCAACCGAAACCATTTTTTTTTTGTCTGCGAAATAGTTTCGGTCTGAAATATTTTCGGTTGAAATCCTTTAGGATTTTGCTGAAATAGTTTCGGTTTGTCTGAAATAGTTTTGGTCTGTTCGCCCTCTCTGCTGCTGCCCGAGGTGCAAAAAAGCAAAACAAAAACGGTCATTTGCTGGTAGATCTAACTGAATTTGATCATGTTTAAATGATTTGAGTTTGCAGCAAACATTCAGTTTGTTATTGTTGCCAGATTTAGTCGTCATTTTCGTAAACTAGATCCGGAAAAATCTCACCTTTTGCTGTGAAAGAAATCAACGCGATTTGGCTCCTAAAGTTCCATTGCGATATATGCTTGATAAGAAAATATTGACATCGCTAACAGTGATTAGGAAATAATATCATAATAAGGTCTGGGTGTCACACTCAACATGTAGTGGTGCAATCGGTATTAGCCGACAAATTATTGGCAAATATAACTAGGAAGCCTCATTTTATGAAAAGCATCGCTGTGAAGGTTTTTTTATGCACTGAGCTAAGCTTGATTTTATAATCGCAGATACAGCAGCAAAAATTGTATTAGCCACCAGGGTGTGTGCAATCACAATAGGTATCATCATCAGCTACTAGGACTAAGATTTACCCCAGTTTACTCATTTGAGCTCATCGATGCTTGCATTTGCATCAGTAACCCTGTTATCGATGATTAACGGATTTCGAAATTACACTATTATAATAATCACATATTTATTTTGTGTAAGAAAATCCTAATTAGATCTTTTAACCAATCTTCCAATGAGGCATATTGACTACAATTCCTCTTCTTCGGGCCATTGGATAATACAAAATGAAATAATACGTAAATATTCAGAATTTACAGGTAATATAACTCATCATGTGTATTAGTCTAACTATACATTTTCAGAATAGACACTGGTGCAATCGGTAAATGATCTTATCTTAATTGTCCTGGTGGTTCTGTTAGCACAATCCGTGCTATATAACTATTTAGTAATTCTAATATGGTATTGCTAACGCCGACTCTCTTGTCAGGAAAATTAAGTGATCGCCTGTTATACTTGTCATTGCTGCTCGTAAGCCAATATTATCCGTGACTGCCTTGATTGGAGCATAATATAGTATAGGATTTATAAATAATACATATTCCTACAGTATGAACGTGTTTGACATTTCAGCGACACTAGATCAAGTACCCGTCAAACATCATATGTACATAAATACCTTTACCAACTTCTTTGCACATAATCAGAGAACTCAAAATGGATTCATTACAATAAAAAAGTTAAAGGATCCAGCAACACGATATCTCATTGGCCCCGATAGACTCGTTTGTTGAGCAACCCATCAGGTTTTAATTCTTTAAAAAATGGTTGGTTCCCTTAACCGTTGATTTCAAAACAGCACCAAGATATTGCAAATAAGGCTGACATAATATACTCAGATCGGCTTTTGGTTTATAAGATCTCATGACTTTTTATACGACCCGATTCTACATCCGCGGCCTTCAAAGGGTCAGGTTAGTCGCGCCCCTAAAAGGGTATGTTTATTCCACTCTACCCTACTGATGCTGTTTTCTGCCTATAATTAACTCCGCCTACCCCTATCGGCTCATTGCGTACTCGGCCAATAATGTACGTCGCCTATTATATTGTGAGCCTTTTAATCCATAAACTATATAATGAAATATTAATGCCATGTTCTTTCATCATTGATCATTGCATTCTTTAACTCTTGGTACGTAACTTTCAAGATCATTTATATTGCAATACAAATATAATGGAATAAATCACGATCCCAGAATAATTACACAATTTCCGCACAGTACACATTTTGAAACTGTCCTCATCTTGCCGCTGTTACTTGTTAATTGAAGGTAAGATCTCCAATACGTGATTATAAACTTGTTTTTACGAGTGCATCTGATTATAGTCGCACTTCCCATTATTATACCGCAAATGTTATATCAACAATACGTATTTTCCAATATTCAAAGAGGGGCACCGAGTGGCAGAGTGGTCTAAAGCGCGCTCTGCTACTGATCATTGCCATCTGACCTCTGTCTGCGTGTTTTTGAGTCTAAGATTCGGCTAATGTAGTTATGTGAGAAAGCTTGCCAGTAGCTTCTCTTGGGTCGGTGGTTCTTTCTGGGGGGTTTTCCCGGGTTCTTCCTTTACCAAAAATACCGGCCGCCATGTATAGCCTATCGTGTGCTGAATAATGGCGTTAAACCCTACAAAACAAACCAACCAATATTCAAAGTTATTACATCCCTGTTTGTAAGGCTGATACACTAACTGAGTTAAATAGATAGTATCGTTATAAATACCTATAAGTACAAAGACAAAGCAAACATGTATACATTCTTAAGCATCTATTTTTAAAGTTTAAAATTTGATAAGTTTTTATCTTTGTTGTAGCTTGTTCCGTCTCTAAATATTAACCGTAATTAAATATTTGATTTTCATAAATTTAGTATTTACGGTAGCTATTCGACTTCCTCTTTTTTGTACCTGTAAGATCCTTAAATGGAATTTGTTCGATGACATTTAGTGTGCCAAGCATTCAAAAACCTGGATTCGATTCATTTGATTGAGATATATTAGTATTAATACGTAGAACAGCAAGTAATATTTAGCTTATTCTGGGTAAATGGGTCTTCATGACCACCTTGATATACAGTTTAATTAACTCAAAAAGTGAACAGTTGACAACAAAATTAAATGGGCCGAGAATGTTAAGGAGACATTTCTTTAATATGTATGGGGCGAGTGACTTTGTTATGGGCTGACCCAATTCTGGTCCGAGATTATAGGTGTAGAGGTTTGACAGTGAGTATGGTTTTAAAATTACTTTTAAAGTGTGTTAGGTAATACATAAAGAAAACATAATATTTCGAGGCATATACTCTAAGTGTGTTGCAATATTTGCAAAATAAATATGTTTTTTATGAGTGATCGATCCCCCTCTCTCTGTCACGGACACACACACACACACACACACACACACACACACACACACACACATATATATATATATATATATATATATATATATATATATATATATATATATATATATATATATATTGAATTTCACAGATGGCGAAAATTCAGACGATTAAATTACATCTGGAATTGATGCATACTTTATTCATTTTCAGCGGAATGTTCGTTTTTCAAAGGTAGAAAGGAAGAGAAAACAAAAGATAAGTCAGGTATGATTGTGATAAAATTAAAAATTAGACTATTTAATTTGAGTCAGACTACATGCATCCTCAATTATGATTTATTATGAATAAATTGCGTCACCTAAGATTATCCCCAAAGTCACATTCCCTATCCCTGTAGATAAAGATATTTACAAAGCGGAACACTTATTCGAAAAGTTATTTCCCTACTCACACGTATTGTTCCATATAACTTGACGTCATAGCAGTGTTTGACTGACATATTACTGCTCTGAACGCTGTAATTATCGCCGTATTTTCTGAGCTTTTCTTTTTAAATGTGTTTTAACCACATCCTGAACCCTTATTTGAATGATGCAAACAATTTTGTTTGGAAGCTTTATTTTGGTGCATTATCTTTAGAGTACGCCCCTATTATCTTTATAAAAAAATGACCCGTATAGTTCGACAAAGGAATATGAGGAAAGGAGCCAGCCATGTTCGTTGAGGGCCCTGTCAAATCTCAGTTGAGAAGTCATAATTTGTTCATAAAGGCTCGATGAAGTTTCGGTTTATATTGGTTGACCAGAGGCTTCACTTGCCTGGGAATCATGGACAACACAAGCGATCGGCTGGGCAAACAAGTTTAACAATTGTCTTTAGATAAATGAAAATAATTTTGTAATATAATTTAAAATTATGATAAATATTTGTATACGTTTCAGCCATAGATATTTGATGTACCCTCTGGATACCTTCAGCAAGGTACCATACCATAGTATGATCTGTTCGGTAAATGGTAACGCAGGTCTACAGATGTTGACTACTCTCCATCCTGCCAAGTAACTGCTAGGTTACTGACATTTCAGGGTGAATGAACACTCTTCGTAGGTTTTTCTTTTTTGTAAAGCATCGGTATCATTATCAGGCATGGATCTAAGTCACGTATGTCTAAAACACCGACATATGATAGCATTGTCTTATCGTTGAATTGAACCATTGTGTGGCTAGGATCTAGTGTGACGCTTTTTTATTGGCTGGCGAATAAACTGACATCATGCTGTAGAGCCTGAAACAGTTGTGTTTGTAGGTCAACTACGATAATCAAAGTTTTATATATATATATATATATATATATATATATATATATATATATATCGCTACTCCTTGTGAGATGCCTGGAGTATTGCCATGGCAAGATACAGACAATCATCTCAAGGTGTAAATGTTGACCCTCGTACATACGATGCTTCCGGTGCTGTCCAATTTATCATAATGGAAGCATAATGCTGCCAAATTCACACCTATCATGGCCACTACTATGGTCATCTCGAAAATCTTGTTATCGCTTCTCCCCAATGAATAGTCATATCAAAACATTGTGTTCATTAGAAGACTCTCGGTGAGATATTGTTAAATGAAAATTTCACTGATCTGTCATCCAATATGGCCACCATAAGGAACATCTTAAAATCTTCCTGAGTAAATGGTCATTTTGTTTTGTACACTAAGAAAATAGTTCTTCGCAAACATCGAATATGGCCACCACGGTGTTCATCTTGAAACATATTGTTATTTGTACTGAAATTGTGGATATGGAGTTTTCAATTAAAGTTTTCAGATGATGTCGAGTTGTCCTAAATAAAAATGGTGCCGATCTCAAATCTATTATTGCCATAGAAACAGCCATCTTAAAAATCTTGTTATAGCTTTTCCACATAAACGGATGGTCATATCAATAGACGGTGTTTCACTGGAAAATCGCCTATATTTTGATGTGGGATGTTTACAAAAATACTTGTTATGCTCTTTAGTTTTTCTACGTAAAGACGGTGCTGATCTGACCCACATTATCCCCGCTACTCCGGCCATGTTCACAACAGAGACATCGTTTCTGTTTCTAACCTGATTGCTCTGATTTTATATTATCTTTTCATCGCTTCACTAAAGGCGGCTTGTTTCCTTGCACGTATATCACCACCACTAGATAAGGGTAATTTTCATTATCACTCCTTCGACTTACACATAGTCATTTACAATTAATTAAAAAGATAAAGCAAATAAAGTTCTCGAAGTGAACAAATTATCACAATTACCAATAATCATATGCACCGTCTGCGTATTTTCCTACCACTTCGCACATTGCACAAACGAACAAATTATTCTTCACCAAAGTGAAAGGCATTTGGTCATTATTGCTGATGTTTCTTGTCTGTACGAAATAAACATGTCAGACCAACATAGTTCATAAGTTTCACGGTATTAATGGGATGCTGATTGAGCCCTGCAAATACGTATCTTGACGGTCATCGTTAGGTTTTAATATAGAATCTTTTCTTGAACAGGTGGGTGGTCATATTTGTAGTGCCTTTTTCTAAAACACCTTATCAGTATGTAGCTGGTTTCGAATGATCATGGTATTCATCTTATTCCTAACGTATGGCACCATAGTAACCATTTTGAACGTCTTATTACCACAAATCATTGCATGAATGGTGACAGTGACATGGAGGTATAAATACAATTGTTTTGTGCAATATTTATTAGCCTTCATTTAAAGCGGTACATATTTGACAGCCAACATATTAGTACCTTTTGAATGAGTATAAAGAACACAGATAAAGCGGATATTGTCGTCAAGTTAAAGTTCATTTCTTGACTATTTTTGATGCAATGAGCTTACGAAAACCGTGATTTGCATATATGATCAGCACATATACAAGTGAATTTGTGCTGACTTGTATTTAGCTGCGTTTGAATATAATCGACACTGTAACTTAGATTTGTAGTCACACTTCTTCACTGGTGTTTTGTTTTTGTATTGGGATGTGAACCATACGGCACTTTACATTATAATCTGTGCATGTTTTACATATAAACACTTTACATAAATCTAATTGGTCCTGATAAGTCCGTGAACTTCCGTGAGTAATTAAATTCACCCACATTTAGAGAAACATGTGGACAAATGCCCGTCTTCTAACTGACAGAAGATTGTACAGCCTCAGCATTGTTCCAAATGAAACAATGGAAACATCAGGTCCTACATACATTAAGTCAGAAATGAATAGACTAGTAAACTCCTTAATATAGATTTTGTGCAATTTTTGCATCCTGTCATCATTCCATTACATGAATATGTAACAACTGGAATTCTACTTTTTCAGGCATATACAATACTGCATCCACATTAGTAGAACTGAACTCCTGTGTAACTAACCCCAGTCATCTATGTGACATATTATACAATCTCCATCGGAGATACAGTGCAGAAAAAGCATATCTTTGGTATTAGCCGTGTTAGGATCCTGTGGGCACTACGTGAAAGTCAGTGCAACGTAGGTTCACATGCTTGAGGCAATTAAGAGAACATTGTAAATTCCTGTGTTGAAAATAACCATAGATGTAGCACTGAGGTATATTTTATCATTATTAGAGGCGGATTACCCCACTTGAAGTTACATTGTTTCATTTCTATAGTTGACTTCAATAAGAGTGACGCTAGGCACGTACGGGAAATCCTATGTTAAACTTGTTCGTGTACTAACAATCTGGAAACATTATGGGGTATAAGTGGTGTTTTGTATACCTATATCTTATGTAACTCTTTGTGCAAAACTACATCAACATGATGGGCACTTTTCCATTATTACTGTGATTAGCTAGTGTAACTTACGAGACCCATGTTTACAGCTGAAATTATTTATATGAGAGGTTCTGTATTGCGTATTATGAATCTGTGTGTATTTTGCAGCCATATCACTACGATGACAGTGGATGGTGTTGTCTAGCACTGGGGTGCCATGCCGCATACATGCAGCATCATGTTCCACCCAGTCACGTTACCCGAACACCAGGTTTACCAGTCCTAACTCTGACAGATGTCAGTACCATTTGTATAAGTCTTTAGTAATCCTCGGTTGGGTTCGAACCCACGACCTCCCGCATCTGAGGTGGACGCTCTAACAACTTTGCCACTGTTGCGGTCTATTTTGTATCTGTATATGAAAATCACTAAGTGGAATTAGTAATTCCTAGTATTATTGCCTTTATTAAAAGATTTATGCTGATACGATTACTTTTTAAAAATTTAATCGTTCGTTTGAATTATAAAGCCCTAATTATTTAATTGAATTGGAATAATAAATTTTAAGGGATTACTGCGAATTAAGTCTGAGACATCGGGTTACTTAATAGCAGTCACGAAAAAACTAAAATCATTTAAGGACATTTAGACTGGTATCTAGTACAAAATTACATTGAATTCATTTAAAGGCATTTTAGGATTATATTATAGTGATTATTCTGTGCTATTTGTACATCAGTACAATATTAACTATCATTTCGAATACCTTTAAAACTCATTTCGATTACTCAAGACGTTTTGACATGATCGAACTTTCTAGGAGTTTAGAATTTCATTCACCATCCTGTACGTTATATTTACTTTTTCTTACTTTGTATTTTATTGAAACGGATTATGTTTTCAATTATATAAAACTGTATGGTTTTTGTTCTTTTCTGTTACTTATTTTAAGACAAAAGAGTATTTGCAGGAGAATTAACATTACCGCATAGTTTACAATGCCGGACGTACTTGCGGGCACAGCTGGAAATTCTTCCCAATGTTAAGTTCTCTCTGCGAGCGAATACTCTTTCAACTCTTCTGGTCTAACGTGAAGTAAGGCCAGGTCATACGTTAACACCCAAGGCTGACCATGGGGAGCAACGGGCACTGTAATATTAAAATATTTTGATGCATCGAAGGAAGCACATATGCCATAAACCAACTTCTTTTGTATTACAGTCCCACATCCCCCAGTATCCAGAACACTCTTTTGATTGCACACATACGCTACAATCCATCCCGTACCCATTGATTACAATACCATTCAAACCCACAAAATCAGCACCCGTCTTCCAATTGCCACCCAAACACATGCCCTATAATCAATTACACAGGCACTATTCTCCAACGAATGAGGATAGATGGATGAACTCTATACTCAAATACACACAAACATGCTATTGCGTTTTGTGCAATATTTATTTAGTCTTCAATGAAAACGGTGCATATTTGATCACCAACATATTAGTACCTTTTGAATGAGTTTTAAAAACACAGATCAAGTTGATTTTGGGTCAAGTTAAACGCCATTTCTTGACTATTTCCTTGAAATTCCCTCGAAAATTAACCTGTTCCCTGACAATAATTTCTTTTCTCATTTCAGAGACGTATCATTGCCAACAACTATGTTCATTAGAAACTACATTCAGCTGCACACAATGCAGCAAACAGAGTTCTTCAAAATACGTTCCCAAAGAGCTGGCTTCAGTGGTAAGCTATGAGCAGTTATGGGGGTGCACTATTTGAGGTGGAAATCATTCTGACAATGGGAATGTGACATTACACAGCCAGTTTTAAAACAAATATTCATACTGGAGACGAGGGGAATTTAATATTAAACACGGGTTCTAATTGTTACGCTGGTCCTATGGTAATTAAATACTGAAAGCGCCCACATCATTAATAGTGTGGCCTTTTATGGCTATTATAGACATTTAAGACGGGTGACCTCTCCAAAGACAAATTTGGGCCTATATGGCGGCACCAATAACTATGATTTCAGGATTAAATGGTATTACGAGAATTTATTAGTGTGTTACTACATGGTCGAACATATTTATTGATAATCCCGTAAGAATTCTGATAATATAAAGGAACTAGATTACTTATTGTGGAAAGTACACGTGACTAGGTGAAATTTGAAATGGCCCGCGTAATTAGATGATATGGATGAAGGCCGAGTGTTTTACATGTGATTGCTCAATACTTCCAACATGGCTAGGCGTTGTCTTAATTTTCTGATATGAACTGGGATTTCAACGGAGAACAAAACTATAAAATAACATTTCACTTTCACTGCTTAGACACTTGTAATATATTTTATTTTCAAACACATTTTGTATTTTATAAGAATTTGTTTGTATTAATTCATTTTCCCCGTTTGCTTAACGAGGTTCTCCAGAACAATAACATATCAAATACATGTGCTATTTTTATATCTTCTGAAGCAAATGGTAGTCAGACGACATTATAGTGTGAAAAGTATTGGTATTGTAAGTGATGGCTATCTGTCGTAATTCATATAATGAGTTTCCTAATAGAAGGTCCCATACTTATTCCACAGTTTTGGTCATCTTGTTGTTCCAGTTGTTTAGACACCACGACCACAAAAGCACTATGCAAAACAGTTGTTAAAGCTTATCTCCTTGAAATTAAAGTCCACAATTTAACTACTGCCTCGGGTTATGTACATTTACATTACATTACATTACATTACTTTACATTAGCACCTCACGACACGTATACTCATTTTAACAATATTGTCTCTTGATGTATCTGCACCTGAGACCTTAAGAACACTATATATGTAGCCTAGGCACATAATTATTGAACAAAATACACAACCAACAACAACTAATGTTTCTTATCTTTCTTTAAGATTTGATTGAGGACATGTTTCTCTACTCAGAAATACCCGTAAAGTAAGATTAAAGCATTTTCGAGGTAGCAAGTCTGCTTGTTGCCAATGAATATGTTTGTTGTAAATAAAGTGCAGTAAAGTGCCTCAGACTAATGGGTATGTATATAAAAGGTTTGTTTAAATAAGAACTAAAATAAGCTCAGGTGATTCTTACCCCACGGCCGGGATCACTCTCTACGGCCCTAGATGATGTTCCAGGTAAGCGATATCATGGTAGGTTCATCCACATAAGAAAGCAAGAAATACGAAGAAGAAAAGAACGGATACAAAAGGCAATAAGGTGCAATGCAATATGATATTAGAATAGAACGTAGGATAAATATTGACGCTGAAATCAACCGATATACATCAAATGAACGCGATTCGGCATTTTGTTAAGAATGATATTACAACAATCAATTGTTGTTGCACAACTAAGACATAAATACTTCATTCTCACATTGCTACATCCTGAATCTAAAGTCCAGGTACAACTTTTCAAGTGATTATTTCGTCAAAACCTTTGTTTGTATCTGGAGATGTAAATCGTCATTAGTGAACAGAAAAATGTAATGAATGTTATGGAGGAACTGAAAGCTCATAAATCTACAGGTCACTGTTCCATTTTCGTATTCATTCTCAGATTTGCCGCTGTATGACTGGCTTCATTGCCGACGAAGTTTGACCAATATTCAACGAGCCCTATTGCTGACCAAAGTCAAACATTATTCGTTTCTTGTAAATATACGTGATACGTGAATCACATCTTTATACACAAACGTTGAGAAACGTTCGTCAGCGAGTTAATTTGATCATATGCACAAGCTTAGAGGACATCAGCATCATGAAGTACTTAGACAAAACTGACTTTTTCTGTGCAGCCAGAATGTATTATGAACGAAGCATTTATGTTGATCACAAATGATAGTCATCATTCACCACATAACTAGAAATCTTGTGACGTCCAACTAAGCGGATGGCAGTTTCAGTCTGTTTTTAGCAAGTGAGCATTGCATATGTTATCCTGGCAAGTCTCTTGTTCCTATCTCGAGATGTACAAGGTAGGCATTGACTAGAAAAAATGTCATAAATTAGATGTTGGACAGAAAAAAGATCACGAATCTGCAGGCTTAGTCTCTATTTCTGCATTCGTTCCCAAAGCTGCTGCAGTTTGATTGGCTTCAGTGCTGACGAAGAGTGATCAGTATTTCATGAATACCATTGCTGACAAAAATCAAGCAACACTGCTCTCTTATGTATATGCATGACCCAATGATTGTAAAAATATACAAGAAAGTGGATAAACATTTGCGAGCTATCTTGACTACATGCAGGATCTTAAAGAATAATATCATTGAGAATCGAATTACCACCATGGACATATTTCAGAGGTAGTCGAATCAAATAAATATCACGGATTCACCTTTACAAACAACGTATCTTGGATAAAAGACACTCAAGTGTAATTCAAGTCGATTGATGAAATGGAAACCTAGATATACTACGAAACAAATTAAACGTTTGTAAACTTTGTACCATGAATGTCAAAGCAATCATTTACACAACCATCTCAAGGTCAGTTGTTGCGTGTACTTCTCAGAATGGGATCTACATTGCGAGAAGGACGCCGCCAAAGCGTTAGAGCTGGTACAAAGAAGAGCAATTAGGTATGTTTTCACCATTTATACAAACTACCAGGGAGTGTGTCAAGAATTTGAGAATTTAAGTGAGGAGGAATTGAATCAAAAAGTCACACGAACAGACTTGCATACTGTGTAAGATTAAAAAAAGCCGGATTAACATAGATAAAGACAATTGTATACTGCTTAGGAACGACAGAATAATAAGGGTACAACGATTCTACCGAAATGCGCAAGCATACATTATATGGGTATTCCGTCTGTCCACTCACAATTCGTGATTATAATCAGCTATCTGCTCATATCACAGCTGCTGGAATCACTATCTGCAACCTAGGCTGTCGAACGTCATGGCTAGTGACGCAAGACACCGTTGAATATCGAACTGTAAAATATTCTAGCCTTTATAAAGCTGCAAATAGTCATCTGAATGACATTTGGTATAATGTGTCCAACCGAAATGTCAGTCATTACATTACGTCAACTGTTCTATTAAGATCTGTGTTGATAACTGGGAAGGAAACTACATTTTAAGCATCTATTTCGCTTTTGTCTTCTGATTCAACGTATATATCTATATCTGTAGTCAACGTATGTTGTAAAACGTTGCTATATGTACACAGTTATCATGTACACAATTATTGCGTGAATCATAATTATTAAAATGCATTGTGTATGGACTAAATTATTGGTCTTTCTCTTTTTCCCCCCAGTGACCAATCAACATGCATTTTTATGTTTATATAGCTTCGACTCTATCTGTAATATATGTTCTGCATTACAGGTTCCTGTCGAGACGATCCAAAACATAAAGAAGGATCTACTTGATGCCCCTATAATCAAATGCCAGCAAAAATGTTCCTGGTTCTGTAATGGATTGCTGATTATTTTTGTGCTTTTCTGCCTTTCAGCGTTTGTTTTTACTATAATATTGATAATTTTATGTGCCACCGAACCAATATTTATTAGCAAACAAATGACTTTTGTCGTACTTGGTTGTTGGGTCGTAATTGAATTCTCAATCGAAATAGGTTTCAGCCTCGGATTTAGATGTTATTATAAGGTACTTTATGCTCTCTCGCTATCTCTCTCTCTCTCTCTCTCTCTCTCTCTCTCTCTCTCTCTCTCTCTCTCTCTGCTTCCAAACTAAATATTTATTTAAATAAAATTTAGTATCAATCAAAGTGAAATAATTTATCATAACTTTCGGTGTATGAATTGCTAATATGTAATCCGTATAATCCTAATAATGTTCGATCAATTTCTCATTAATCCTAAAACTGTTCTAGGTAGAATTAACATTACTACTGTATTTTGTATGTGTTATTGGTACAACACAACTAAATTCAACATAATTATTGATCCAAATATTTTTCTCAATCTAATCACATCAAGGTAGACAATCACCGTAGTCCTGAAAAGTGTTACATAATCAAATAACATTTAATTATATATTTAAATCCCTGAATATAATCACATAATCCCAAAGTACTTAATGTTTAAATCAGAGGAATTGTGATTTCAATTCACGCTTGTTCACGTGACCCACAATAAATATCAGAGTGTGATTCTATCTTGCTTCAGGTGTTGATTTATAACATTAACTATCAGTCTTGTTATGAACGATTTCTTACTACGGTGTATCACTATACTCTGACGAGAGGCCCCGAGTGGCCGAGTGGCCTAAAGCGCTCTCCATTGTGGATCAATGCCATCTCATCTCTGTCTGCATGTGTTCGAGTTTCATATTCGGCTAATGTGGGTATGTGAGAAAGCTTGCCAGTAGTTTCTCGTGGGTCGGTGGTTCTTTCTGGTAGTTTTCCCAGGTTCTTCCCTCACCATTAATACTGGCAGCCATGAATAGCCTAATGAATGCTGGAAAATAGCGTTAAACCCTAGAACAAAAACAACATACTTTGATATTTCAAACCATTGAATTCAGTGGACTACAAATAGAACTTCATAGTATCAAATAACGTAACAAAAATTATAAAATACATTCAAAAGATGATGCATAATTCCGTAACACAATAAATGAATTGTCCGCTCTCAGTCACTTGCCATGTGTCATATTTAGTCTGCAAAGTAGCCTAAGTAGAATACTGATTGGATGCTCAATCACCTAATTGTCATATCGCATGTAACAAATCAGAACGGAACGTGGTTTACAAAGCAAATATCAATGGGATATGTCTGAGAAATATTTATGGAAGATTCACTGTGTATGTTGTTTTAAAAGCTGTAAATCTTTAAGAAGAAAACACAAATTTTAAATTATTTGGATACACTCTTAATAAATTTTCTTTGGATAGCATCCACCCCCGCCTATATTGTAAATGCCTTACACATATCTCAAAGTTTACTGGTTGCATCCAACAACAACAACAACAAAAAATAATATCTGTTCACTGCAAACTAAACTAATTCAGGAGACAGAGCTGCATTCTCCATTCCACTAGGTTATTTACAATGGTACGTATATGTCATTTAATAAATATTTATTTTAATTGAATTATTTGTTTTTCAGTTTTAAATAACATTTTTTTCATTGGATGTATTATAATGTAAATTTGTTCCATTGGATGTATTATAATGTAAATTTGTTCACTAGAGATATTTTTTTCAGAAAATCAGTTGTCCTGAATTATTCCTTTGTAAACAAGTAATGTTGACCCATGTCCTGAGCTTGATTCAGGGTTAGTGGAAACCTCGTAAACATGATCTATTTTTAAGATGATTGGTTCTTGTCAAGGCCAAGATGGGACTAGAGAATTACGAAGTAAACAAGTTTTTTTGTCTTAAAGTAAAATAACTGGTTAGGGTCATGTTAGAAGAATGCGATATAAATGATCACGTGAGTTCTTCACCCCCACCATTTTCTCGATTTTACAATTTGGGGATTTGTTTCGAAGCGGCGTTTTAGTATACGATATTATCTCTGTTTTAATGAAATATAGTTATTTCTGGGGTTTTACACCTGACATTAAGTAATTTTCTTATGTTGTAGCCAGATTTGGAATCCATGTTAACTTGCAGTTCGTTTGGATTTAAAAGGATTAGATATATCTTTGGAAATATTTTATGTGCTCATACATAATTCTTAGACAAAGATAGTTTATCAACTTTTTTCAAATTTCGAACACTGAGGTGTTAAATATTGTGTTTATACAAATAACTGTAGATAAGCACAAAACAGACTTCAGGATACGTCATCATCTTTCATATTAGATTTTCCAACAGGACTCGAACTTGAATCTATTAGGATATTTCATTACTATGAATTTTGTACCTTAATTCGTGGGGTTCTCTTGGATTACATTTGTATTGATTCTTAAAATTGTAAGTTGTTTTTTCTTCTTCATGTTTGCAGTCCTTTTCCAGGAAAACTAATTATTTGTTAAATTTTATAAAGAACGCATGCCAGCAAGTTATATAATTAATACATTCGTTTCGATCTCAAAGCAGTTTACAGTTTTCTTTGTTACTGTTTATTAGATCCTAAACACGTAACAACAAGTACTGTCCATCATGTTTTCTTTGGCGCAAAACATCATTTCATGGGACTCGTTGATCCATATCCAGGAGTTAAATGATTTAAATATGTCCAAAGCTATTTGTAATAAGTATTGCATTTTTTAAAACGTTATGACTGTGTATTACAGCGTCGTGAATTTTTCCAAATTCATTAACATATTGGCGGATTGCCATGTAATTTTTGATCAAGTCAGTATTATAGAATGTCCAATGGCCATATTACTGATCGTTACTGGGTGTTGGAGGTTATCGATATCGAGTGGATGATCGACCTTTGTATTATTTTCCAGCTCGAGTGACAATAAAGATTATAAAATTAATGGATTTAATAAATGAGCAGAGATATGTAATAGAACCTTAAAATAGTCCCTATATAAAATATCAGATTTGAGCAAATTAAAGAAAGTAAAGTTATACAGGACACTTTAAGAATACACTACTGTTAGAAAAATAAATTGCCAATCGTTATTTTAACAATTGTAAGTAGCAGTGTCGTTTACATGGATATGATAAATTTCAACATAAAATCGAGTGTGCTTTGAAACACAGTTGTCCAGCATGACCACACACCTGATGACTGTTGCGTGTCCCTCCAGATCCAACACAGGCAGTAGATCGGGGTTGACCTATTCATTCTGACTTTTCTTGTAATCCTGCCAAAATGACCTCTTTCTTGCATCTAGCGTCTTATTGATATCAACTTCAATATGGGTGGTTGTACTTCTACGTCTACACACTGTGGAGGTATATCCTTGTTAAAATATATACATATGCAATCTAATTAGATTATTATAACCCCATGGAAGATATGTCATGGTACTCATGCTCATAATGCTTTTATTGACTATTTTAAAGGTACCAAGGAGCATTGACAACAAGATAGCAGAATACAACACTGAGATGATCAAAAATGGTATATTAATAACGTTGGTGCGTACACGCCAATCGAGAAACGCTTCTGTATCCTTTTGCAAAGATTGTTTTTTCTTTACAATAATAAGAATTATGCCTTCTGTACAATGCTGAATTACATATAGTGAACACATGATTTTTATTGGAAGTCATATTTATTGTCTTTCATATATGTACTAGAGCTAGATATATGTGTTTGGTTTGGACAATAAATAAAATGGTTCTAGGTGCTTTGACCACAGGTGCTTTCATCATAGGTGGTTTGACCATAGATGTTTTGTCCACAGCGGGGGTTTGACCACCGGGGTTTTGCCCATAGGTGGTTTGTCCACATGTGGTTTTTATAATAATAATAATAAACTGTTATTTAGAGTTTATAATTATGGTTCAATTAATGAAATTTTATGTGACAAGTTTCCTTTGAGTTGCCAATAAGTGAATGCTAAATAGTAATTAACATGTAATAAATAAAAGTCAATAACAGCTTGTTTTCGGTCCACGTAAAGGCTGGTGCCAGGCCTACTCGATTTATTATTAAACAGAAAATGAACACAAATTAGGCAACAAATCCATCGTTTCACAAATTAGGGATGTAGATCTACCAGAAAATTACACTTAGTTCTACAAAATACATACCGCATATAAATGATAAAATCAAATCTAAATATTAATGTCATGCAAATATTATAGTTAATGGAATAACAGTTTTATGGTTAACTAAATGACAGATGTGCAGTAGCACGCAAATATGTCAGTACATCTGTTTGACCATATGTATGTACAACACGTTGTACTTTTTCATGCAGGATCCTGTATCACTTCTCGGCTGGATGGTTTGCTCCTGCGACACCTTGCAGGAAAGTTGTATTCTGTTTCGTGCAGTCCATATGCACACCGTCAAGGAAACGCCACATTGTTGGGTGACTACATTGTAGGAGAGACTGTAGACTGTGATGCCATCCTTCGCAAATGATGTTCGTTCGAGCTACACCATCGCCTGTCGTCTGCATTTGATTCCAAGTTTCAATTGGAAATAAGGCAGGTCTGTAGTTTTCTCCACGACCACGGATGCGACGTCCTCGGGTGTAAGTGTGCTCGAACGCTTCTGTAACATCTTGGACTGGTACATGAGATAGGGCGGCAAGACAACGAACAGCGATACTTACATCTTTACTAGTTTCATATTCCACTTTCAGTCCAGCCTCATGTACCTTTCGCATTACGCTTTGGGCAAGATGGAAGTAGCAGCCTGTAGTACGAGCATCAGGAAATTTTTCTTGAAATGCTCCCATTGCTGCCATTTCAAAATCGGTGAGAATAAATCTTGGTGCTGCCAACGGAATGAGACGCACTACTTCCTGAAGATATGCTTTTAATCCCTGACTTTAATCCCCAAATATACTTACATCTAATGCTCCAACAACTAATGTCTTTTCATATTATTCTTACCACCTATGGTCAAACCCTCTGTGGAAAAACCCCCGCTGTGGACAAACCACCTATGGTGAAACCCCCGCTGTGGTCAAACCACCTATGGTCAAAGCACCTGTGGTCAAACCTCCGCGTACCAAATAAAATACATTCATTATGTTTCAAAAATATTTTTGTATATGTATCATTTCAAACATATAGCACATATTTAAAAAAATGCAATCGAATAATATGAGAACTCTGTTTACGAAAAATATCTTTGTCTTTCCATATTTGAAGAACATAGGAAAAAAATTTCAAAAAATCCACAAATACCACAAACAATTACCCTTAACATTATTTAGATTTTATTTTACACGGTCCCACTTGACAGTTGCAAGGTTCGCTTTCTCTCTCTCTCTCTCTCTCTCTCTCTCTCTCTCTCTCTCTCTCTCTCTCTCTCTCTCTCTCTCTCACACACACACACACACAAACACACACATATGCACAGAGCTGCGCAAAACCACGTAGATCTTCGCAAGGCCTTCAAACTCAAACGTTCTACAGTTTTGCTCTCTTTTCGGGAGTATCACCTAGATATTATATCTATTTATTGTTTGGCAATCGGAGCAACCATCGGTGTTCCTGTCAGAAGCCAGACAAAGTTAAAAAGCCAGTTGTTTCCAATTGAATATTTATAATGCTAAATCAAATTTGCAAGCTTTCTGCGAGAATCATTTGTGTTTTCATAAAACTAATTATGTATATATACATTACATGCAACAATAAGCAAAGAATCGGTATATCATCAGTCTTCATTTACTGAGTCTCAAGAATATGCAATTTGCATGATCCACATAATTACTGTATAAATGATGCCGGATTAATCTTAGGAAAGTATCTGTACATATTAGATACCAAAATATAATTATCTTGAAAGTACTGATAGAAAACTGGTAAAGTTCAGAACGTTTTAGACAGGATTACATAACTCCAGATAACGTATTAAAGTTCCAATGCCACCGTTACACGCCGATAGTTGTATCTGTTTAATCATCAGAACAACACATAAGCTTTAAAGATCTTGAGCCAAACCTCCCTTTTTTCCATTGAAGCCATATAGTACTGACTTCTCATCACGTTATTAGCCATATAATTTATCTTTTGAACTGTGACATCCAGCCATTTTTTATATGTGTACGAATTAAACCGATGTTGATCCACGATGTCTTGGTCAACCAATTTCAGTCAAAAGCAGTCAAAAGCTGAAACACAAAATGGGATGACATCACCGTTTTAAAGATAAGAAGCCAAGACCACACTCTACCAGACTACGGTCAGCCCACGTGCTCCCATTAAATCCAAATCACACTTGAAGATAATTCCTAATAATGATTATAATAAAACAAACACTTGAATCGCGAACATTGTTGTATTTAATATTGTTTCTTAATAGTTTTGTTTGCATTCCCAATCGGTTTAATATCTATTTAAATGAGTTTCATGATTATCATGGTGAGGTAAACAACCCATCCTTCACCACCTCTATTTAATGCAACCCCTGTAGCCCATATTTTATTTGCAGATTTTTCCTTATTATGTTTTCTTGGGGGAATAGGCAATGGGGTGACGTGTGTCTTAAATTCGTTTAAAGAGAACTATTACGAACCAGCATATATTTTGCACTGAAAGGAAACTTGACTGTGATATTTTTAAAACCTAAAAAAACAATCTCATCTTAGACCAAACATTTTAGTTTCACCTACCCTACTCAGCTTAGTATTTATTTACCTGAGCCTAACTTTTCATCACAATGGAAACATTAAGTTGGCAAGATTTAACCCGTACACATTAGGACCGCACGTCCTAGGTCGAATATCAAATTGTATTTGTATTTCAAATAATGCATCTACTTCATTGTTCATGCATATGTTAAAATGTGTCACTTAGCATGTGTCTATGATTATGATGTTTAGAACCATTACAATGTATCGGCTCCTTTATGGTTCCTGATAGAACTGTCATTTGTAAATACTACTACTACTACTAATAATAATAATAATAATAATAACAATAATAATAATACAGATTATACTAATTATAATAATTATAGTTGTAATAGAAAAACATCCAACCAAAACAGCTGTATACAGTTCACGAGCTTTCTGGACAATAAACTGTAAATCTTTATTGCATACAGGTAAGCTTTATTTTATAAATATTAATGTTCCAAACAATCTTGTAAAATACGTTTTATACAACAATATTTTTGTTTGCGATTGCAATAGGTTGTAATGTTAAATCCTATCCACTGACGTCACGTGATGCAAATGAGTAGAGATTCGAGTTAAATGGATGATCGGGCATGAATCGTATTTCTATACAGCTTGGAAGACAATGTGAATTATATGAAATGGTACAAAAATGGATTTATTTATCAAGGAAAACTCAAGCAACCAATATAGTTAAGAGCCTCGAAAGAAATGTCAATGGTTCAAATAGATATGAATCCTTTCTTGAATTTTGCGTAACGTCCTTGTAATTTTTCAGAATATAAAATGCCCTGCATATATTTCTACTTATAATGCAAAAATAGTCATTGTTTTCCAAAACAACCATTAATATACATTATGTTGTGTGCTTAATGCTGTGTTCTTAATGTGCTGCTGTTAAAACATTGAAAGCAGGAACTGTGTTCAAATCCTTCATGGGACTACCTTTTTGTATGTTTGCTCTTGAGTAAATATTATTTCATTTTGATACAAACTGGATTCATCCATTCTTCGTGCTTCATTTGATATATGATTGAATTTGATTTTTAAAAATCACCGTGTATTGCCCTTTGACATATGCGACAGGCGTTCGATTTGGAAGACGGAACACCATTAATCGTTCATCAAGCGTCCATCCCCCACGTGATCAGCCCTCATTTAACGTACTCTCTTGCCGTTTTGTTTTATGGTTCTGTGGATAACATAGGTATACATATCATATTGCAGGTTTAGTGAGACATAACATTTAATAATGTTTCGTTTAAAATTTATACTATCTCGTGTCTCTCTTTAGCAATATATAATTTTTCATCTGAGAGAATACAGAAAACTGGAAAGGGAAACGTTCGTAAATATCTCTGAGACAGATGCACAACATTATGCAGATAATATCCCCATTTTGACCCGATTGGGGAATGAAGACCTCGCCCAAGCTAGACAGGTATATACAATGATTCAAGAATTGTAAACTGTTATATGTTAACCTAGAATATACTATGTAATCTCAGAGTTTGAATAAACAGTTACATTCTTACATATGGAAAGAAACAAGGCACGAATCAAGACACACAAATTATTAACATTTAAGTCCGCATAATTCTGAAAATGTTATGCAGGAAAATGAAATGATAATCACTCTGTCCCTCTGATGTATACAAAATATGAATAATTGAGTTATATAATATTGATGTTATTAACAAAGGCGCTCCAAATCTAAGTGGAGGACGGATTATGAAGGTTCAACAAGATCAAAATACCCAAGCCATTGCAAAATCATCCCGTTCCAACATATGATGGGTTCATACATTATCTCTCTGAAACATTGTCACAGTCAATGAAAACATACTTATTGACGCTATCATTACATTCTACATTTTCGTCTATGTTGAAAAAAATGCTGATAATGTAATGTTCTTGCATTCTTTGAAATATCAACTCAGTTATGCAATTTGGTAATAGAAGTTCAGAATAAGAAAATAATTTAGTAAAACATAAGAAATAATATCGACTATATGTTGTGAGTAAAAGTATTTTCATCATTTTTGTCCTGATTTCTTATCTTGTTTCAGAAAAAAAAATATGTTTATATTGAGCATGGCATTATGAATGTGACGGTATTATTGCTGTACATTTTGGTTCAGTACTCATATGTATCTAAATTTATAGTTCAAGTTACGTGATATTTACCGACAAAAAATAAAACAGAAGTAGGGAATTAAAGATAACGTAAAGGAAATTCATAACTTTTGCAGTTGAGATAATTCAAAAGGCAAATTAATTAATATTAACAAATTTATTTCGGAATTTGTTTATGAATAAATAAAAATAATGAAAATTTAAAATGTAAACATACTAAGATAATAATTGAGGAAAATGTTTTCCGGCAAATTATTGACGCTGTATAATACACTTAAACAAGATTGCTAACATTCCGTTTTGTATTGACTTAATGATCACCATTCGTGTGTATCAGTTGTAGATTTGTTTATTTTAAAACATAGCACTACATCTGACATTCAGACATCAGAGTTAAATTAGAATTAGAATTATTTAGTATCGAGCGTGAATGGTTTTATGAAGTAGTGGGTAACTTGTAATATACATGGTTTGTTGTTTTATATGACTATAATCAAACTACTTTGTTATCCAAAAAAAACGAAATGATCAAATTACATGGATTGAATGACTTGGAATCCTAGTGCAAACTTACATTCACATTTACCGAAATTAATTTGATTCATATCGGTGAGAAAAAAAACATTAAATTGTTCTGTATTGTCAGCATATAAAATGTGATGAGAAAATGAGTAATCCTAGAGTATCAGAAAGGAAACAGATATTTCCTCAGAAGTATTAAGTACCATTGACTAAAGTAACCATTCCTTTGTAATTCAGTTATCAGATTATAAGTACTTTTCTATTAAAAAGTAGATAATTAGCATGTTACTATTGTTATACAAAAGATCATTGGTAAACATTTCCACAACATGACCTATACAAAACGTAAAGTATTATTGTGACTCTGTTGTCGTAAACTATATAATGGGAAAGAGCCTAAACAAACGTTTTGAAACGTTCAGCCAATACTTTATTTCCTTACTGATTAGAGACCATTTCTCGCCGCGTACTAAGTGTTGCCATTGTTGCAATAACTCGCGAAGGCACTATACGTTTTGTTTCCTGTTTCAAAAATAAAAGTGATGGTAGAGTTAGGTAAGTTGTTAAGTAACGAAAAGAACGAAACTCCCCACTTTAGCCCCTTACGCCCCCATTTACTGACGCGTTGAGTCACTTGGTACTATTGGCATACATGGTTTATCAAGAACTAGGTAATGAAACCATAGCTTTATATAGGCCCCGCTTGTTTAGCAGACTCTGGAAATGTGAATTCCATTTTTTCCACGATAAAACAGTTTCAATTAGGCGTGTTCCTTTTCGACACTTAACATAACGTACACCCAACATCATGGCAAGAGCAATCATCTCCAGTGTGATATCAGATCTTGTTTACACACCACCGATATTATTCATAGCTTCTCCAAGGTCCCCAATTTTACTTGCAAAGAAAGGTCACCGGTCAATTGCCAAGGCGCATTGAATTTTTCCATCTTCCCAAAATGGGTAAATAACTGTTTTAAGTAAATATCACGCTGAACATAAAGTGTTACCATTGTATGGAACAGTGCACGCCATTAATATTGACACGTGAATGGAACTACCAGTTTTCTTGGCAATACCAATTTATTTCAAAATTATTAGATACTTACCATTTTAGGACTTTTAAATAAAAATCAACCTCCTTATTGGCATTTAATACATGTTTTATGTATGCTGCTTTTGGTTATCAAAAATGTATATGAATCAGCTATGAAAAGACTATTCAGCTGACAAAAGATATTTATTTTACCACAAATTAATTAAGCATATTTAAGACGTTTTCTTCTGCACATTTGCTTAAATTGGGTTTACTCGAGATGTATTACATTTTTGTGCTTTATTATATATTACCGTCACAATTCTAACCAGATCAGATTTTCTCTTGTGATGAAAGAGGATTCTGTGGCAAAGAAAAAGGTAAGCAGAAATATATTTGTTTCAAAGGACAACACAGTTACCAACATTTTATTACAGCATTGGGTCACATCATGGTACATTTATGTATATCTGTCCGTGGAAATGTTCTTTTATTTTTGATTTTTGATAGGGTTTCTACTCTATGTGGTGTTTTAAGAAGGTATTCAAGATTCTGGATTATGTTGATTTTCTGATAATGGTTATTTTAATAAAACACTCCGCAAACATTGGTTTAAGGAAATTCCTTTACCTCATTGCGGATCGGAAAGAATAGTGCTACTTTTCATTAACAATCACAATCCGGGATCTCATCCAGCATGCAGAATGAAAACGTGAATTGCGTCGATTGCTGACACACACAACTTACATTCTACAACCACTGGATGTCACTTCATCAGCAGTCAACCTGGGTTACATTAACACGAATCTAATATTAAACAAGGCCAAGTTCCCAACGGTGTTGTATCATGCCCTTGTCAGGTTTGCATTTCTCAGATCAAGGAAGAAACACGGATTCGCTCATGGAAACCTGACGCCATTGACAAGACACAGCTTGTATATAGCCATTTGAAAATGTAGACTTGTCAACACATTCCGGTATGTGTCCCCTCCACATCAGCAAAACCATCATCTTATGAAGACTTACGGGCATCTAAGACCGTTTGTCCAACATGTGGTAGTCATCTTTGAGTAATTTCTTTGGAACTGGAAGGCCTTATACCTCATCATTTATCTAAACTTTTCCAGGCAGTGCCAGTTTAACCGCAAGTTAGACGAGCAAAACGGGTGTTGTGTTACGAGTTTTACAGTAAGTTAGTGGAACAGGCAACATAGGATAAGACAAGTAAACAACTAAAGGAGGACGTACTGTACGAAGAAGATATTAGAAGAAGAAGAAATAAAAACCACAGAAAAAAAAATACAAAATGTGACAAAGAATGAAAAGAAATGAATACATTATCTGGAATGAAAACTAAAAAACATTATAGCTCTGATGCAATTCTTCTGACCCACCAGTAGAAGTGTCCAATGATTTTGAAGATGGGGTTAATGAAATAGTCTCGGTTCGGAATGGCAAGTATCCACAGTAATACCACCAGTCCTGTGCTTGAATATATGCTCGTGAGGAGGGTTGCATTGACAAAGATGACAGATAATTCATGTTGTCTCTGCCAGAATAATTAAGAATTAGTGACACTAAAATAATCAATAATACCTTTTTTTGCTACAATAATGAAAATGTATAGTAAGTTTTCAACAGGTGTGTGGCTTTTATATATTTTGTCCACATTAAATTGACAATATTAGAATTATTCTATTCTACTCGAGTTATTAATTTTGCATTTAGTTTCATGATTTCCTTGTCAAATATGATTTTATGTTGTTTTTTCCCCAATACCCTTGCCAAACAGTTTCATAAACCATGTATCAATTCAGCAAATGATTCTACATCTTACATCGCTGTACACCGTGAAATGACAGTAGACGAATTCGCGGTTTGAAAATAGGAATGTTATGTAGCTAATTATACGTTAAATTAAACATATTGTGTGTGTGTGTATGTGTGTGTGTGTGTGTGACATACCATGACATGTCGATGCTAATCTAGGTAACTAGGACAAAATGCAGTCACGCATAGCTTTATTGATTATATACTATAAATATTGCACGTCTTCTTTTACTAAAGAGCCACATATACCTGATACAAACTTGATTTTAAGATGTGTCAAAAACCATGTAAACATTATGTTCTAATACACGACTCCTTAGAAATTTCAGTTGTACACATACCACTTGACATCTTAATGGTATTAATATTTAAAATGACACCTTTCAGTAATCTAATATGACGCCAACATATATTTATAAAACTTTAAGTTAAACATGTCCATTAGCAAGATTTTAGAGACAGTAAACTGACGATATACATGGATTATTGTTTCAGATCGATACACTGCTTTTACATCTGAAAAAATAAACACAATGGTCTGATGTAATTTTGTTAAAATATTGATTCATAATTAACGAAAATAATCTTGCATTGTGACTAAAACGTGACACTTTCTTTTCCGCATTTAAAATTGAAAGTGTTCTGTACCATTGAGATATAGAAGCCTGTCTATAGTAATTAATTGTCAAATGATAATTACCCTCGAACCGAAATGTTTGTGATTTGGTAGTAACTCCTGCTTTTTATAATGCAAAGTTCATTTGTTCATTGGTTAAGAACCTATGAAGTTTTAATTTTCCAGTAAGCAAATATCCAAGAATCTTTGCGCTGTGTTCAGATCTTTAACTTGATCCTTCATGTCACGATAGATAAATCGAAGCTCTTGTAATTTGATTTTTTCAAATTAAGCGTTTAATCAATTGCTTTAGAGTAAATTTGGATACAATTTGAATCATCGTCTGTCTTTTCTTGTTTTCGTTCATATTTAATTTGTAATTAACATTCCATACTATCACACTTAATTACTGTAAACGATTTTCTCACTGAAAATTTAATCTCTGCCTCGCTATATTTCTTGACCAAAGGAATTATTCATTTTTTTTTCAAATGTGCAATCAAAGTAATATGGTTTTGTTGTTTTTCAGAATCTTCATTGCAGACAGGACATGAATCTCGAGACGGAAACTTTAGTTGATACATCCGAGATGCAAGAAAATCACATTGCAGAGGATGTTCCTCTTCTGGACATATCTGATAATGTTCAGCTAGATCAACTCACTGAGGTATATAAATGTATAAGTGCCTGTGTGTGTGTGTGTGTGTGTTATAGTATATATATATATATATATATATATATATATATATATATATATATATATATATATATATGTTCTAATCAACTATTCGCTAACATACTAATAAGTAATTTATAAATAATGTTTACAACAACAATGACATATAATATATACTAGTCTTACTTCTCGGACAATCGGGATCCAGCAAGGAACGTGCCCATCCACAATAATTTTGCTTTGTAGATTGATATGCATGCATTCTCTGAAATATCAAAACTATTTAACCGTAAAACGTTTGTACACACTTCTACTTTATATTGTACTGCAACAGTGCAAAACTCGTTTTGGTGTATGCAATCTGCTTTTGGTATTCATGATTTATGAACTAGAAGCGTTAGAAATATTATTTTAATCAAATGATCAAGGGTGGAAGAAATTACACTTAACATTGCGAATACAATGCCAAGTTTATCATAGTAATCCCCAACATTGATCTTTAGAAATCGATAAAAAGAGGATGCACCTCAAATGTAAGTGTAGCAAGAGAACGTTTAACTAATTGGCGCTGTGAGTGTTTGGTTTTCTCTATGTATTCGTATACTAATTACGTTTATTTTTACGTATTATATGTACACACTCTGGATTACGAGCATTCATAGAAACGACATTTCTCTGATTAAGCATGAATGGTCAATTATTGGGTGACCTGAAGTTTGATATGCAGCATCTATTCTAAATTTAGCATGAATGGTCAATTATTGGGTGGCCTGATGTTTGATATTCAGGGCCGTTTTTAAATTATATTTGTGGTACTTGTGATCTTGTTTATCTAGAAAGGTGGTCATTTATCAGGCATACGTATCGATCAAAAATATATGAACGTTTATATCGATACATTGATCAGAGAGTAAAACTTAACGCGTCATCTGTGTTACCAGCATGAATATATAATGAAAACCAGCGCATATTTGTAATGATAAGCATTCATTAGGTTGTTTATTTTAAGAACTCATGAAATATCGTATCCTAATAATCACTGAATATATTTAGTTTGGCTACTGATTTGAAATGAGAGATCGTAGCTGGTTATCTTTCCAACAGGTGAAGCCACAGAAATCCGGTCCCTATATTTGGTTATCTACGGAGGCTATCTTTAGCCAGAATAATCTGTTGTTGATCAATCGAGCATTAAACAGTTGTGAAAGCTCGAATAATACTCATATCAATGAAAACTAATATTGTCTTATTTCATTATTAGCTGACTCAAAACATATACTATATTAGCTCTACAAGACCCTAACATCACCGTTTGTCTTTTGATTCCGTTTAATTAAAATAGTATAATTAAAAAAGTATATCTTACCACGTTTGGTCTCCTTATGTTTACATGTTTAGTTCAGTAATAATGTATGTATAGGATGTCTGAATAATTGAAAATAGATAATTTCACTTCTAACAATGTTGACATATATCATTGCACACAGACGCGCACACGTTCTCTCTCTCTCTCTCTCTCTCTCTCTCTCTCTCTCTCTCTCTCTCTCTCGCAGTCTATTATTGTCAGTTTAAGCATGTTGCTATATTGTTTACTTAGCTACTACTTGTTTTTAGTTATGATTTTGCTAGTAATTTGCTAGCTTTGCCATACAATGACGAATGATTCGGAATAAACATTTTTATCATTAAGTACACTCCACATCTTCGAGGTTTCCTTTGCATCAATTATGAGTTGTATTATGTAGAAAGACACTAGCGCGTTACTTTTATAACGAAATGGTCTGCGCGTCAACCATATTAAATGCAGGTGATGCTAGTTTGTCTCAGTTTGAGATACAAGGTCCTGCATAATTTGTACCGGAATTCCTAACTCATCTTTCTCATCTAAATCATTTCATCACATTGCACTCGTCATTTATCCCGTACATATACAAGTTTGTTTATGATTTCTGGCGATTGCAGTGTAAGATTCTTCACTTGCCTGAAACTGTCTTTCCAGGTTGATCCGAATAATGTTGGACTACGCCAGAAGGATGATGACCAGGGAAGCACAATAGTTAACTTAAGCGACCAGGACAATAGACCACAACAATTTACCCAAAACTCACAATTTCCACATAGCTCAGACTTGGGCAACATCGAGGTATTTGTATTAAAAGAATGTACTATTTGACAAAAGATATCTTTGGAACAGATATGAGACATGATAAATATTGTAATGTTTACCCCTTGTTAAACTTCATACAAATACAAACTAGAAAGCATGATCCAGCAACATCAATAACTTAGTTTAAGAGTTCTTTTGATACTGGAACCGACTTGCACACCTGTTATATGTTCAAGCAGAGTGAAGAAGAAAAATCATCGAGATATTTTTAGAGAAGTTATATTGCAGAGTCCCTTGGTCATATAATTTGGAAGAAATGATCTTATAGATAAAGTATCTTTTTGAAAATATGCCGTATATTTAAACTCTTTTCGATTTCAGAATGCTGCTATGATGTGGTTACTGATGTACGCACATGAGTATTTGAGACTGGTGTTTAACGGAAAGATGAAAAATCCAAAGGAAGATCGACACATTCTTGATTGCACGTGTCTTTGTCAGTATATTGAAAAAACGGATAAGAAGTTTCGGAAACTCGTAGACAAAAACAAAATTATCCATGCAAAAAATTCAAGTATTGAACACAACACAGAGAAAATACTTGATGCATTTCGACTGTAAAAATATTTAAGAATAATATTTATATGAAGACTGTATACTTTACTTGCTAGAACCTTCTGGACATAGATTAGGTCCTTCAGATATTGATATATAAAACATACATATTTATAACAGTGCAAACTCAAAACGGTTTCCATCCTTACAAGCTTAACAATCAATGTTCGTTATGGGATTAAGCAGCCTACTTAGATATAGCAAACACTCAACACAAAATCTAAGAGAAGGTCTTAAATCCTACATATAAGAATCATTTGGGAGTGGAAAAGTTTAAGAACAAGAGACATACAAATAAAAATGTCGGAAAATGAAGGCTGATGACTAATAATAAGATAAGACTGTAACGGGAACTTAGATTCTTTTTATGTCATTTAGAGTTTGAAACTGTAGTATCCACTATCGACTGTTACCTCTATGTCGGTCCACACCAAGTTTTGTTCAGTCTGTATCATTTCTGCTGAATGTTCTGTCGAGTTGTAATTGTTTACGACTTTCGCGTTATGTTGCAAATGTGGACTTTTGTGATTATGCATTCTCGTTCTGAAACCAACGGTTCACCAGCATATTAAAGGACACTATCCATCAATATTGTACAAACGTGTGATATTATTATAGTGTGCAACAAAAGGTATTTGTTATGCACGCACACTATAAAATTGTTTAATTAGATTTATAAATCCAGTTTTTTAAATGAAAATAGTATTCGGCAATTGGTAGTTTCCTCGTACAAAAACGGTTATGACGTATATGTATCCCTTGTATGCAACGTTGCCATTCAAGTATTTATGTCCCCACCGCTCCGGTGGCCTAGTGGTTAGAGTGTCCGCCCCGGAAGCGGGAGGTCGTCGGTTCGATCCCCGGCCGAGTCATACCAAAGACTTACAAAAATGGTACTAACAGCTGCCTCGCTTGACGCTCAGCATAAAGAGGTTAGTGTTAGGACTGGTCGGCCTGGTGTCAGGATAATGTGACTGGGTCAGACATCATGCTACATGTCTGCGGCATGATGTCTCAGTGCTAGACATCACTATAAACTGCCTCACTGCAGACATCGTAGCAATATGACTGAAAAATTGTTAAAGCTACGTTAAAAATCCTAATCAAACAAACAAACAATTTATGTCCCCAAGTAGATGTATATGTGATATATCTTACAATCATGCTTTTATACAGCAAATATGGTGCACTGTGTTGCAAATGGATGTATTAGACAGAGTGATGATGTGACTAAAGTATTCTTTTTTTTCGTAAAGACCCTCTTTACTATAAAATAATTGTATAGAAGCTGTGGGTTCGAATATGGTAAGGTATGGGAAAGTTGTATAATTTATGACGGATTATAGTCAATTTGGGCCAAATACATTGCAGCCCAACTTAATAATAGATGGAACAAGTTCTTTTTCTGCAAACAACAAACAGATACTATGAGCGAAAACACAAACTGGCATATCTTGCTCGTTCCAATTAAAATATTTATATACATTTATTTGTTATGTTAATAAAATATATATGCATCTACACAACGGCATCGTCAATTTAAGTCTTCTGGTCAAGGTATCAATATCGATGTATAAAACAATAAGACTTAAACACTTAACATATACTATTCTACAGAATAAGCATGCATGTTTTTTAAAGGTAGTTTACATAAGAAATTATAACATTTATATTTAGTTTTAGGCTTCAGGTTGAAACTGTTGCATATAATATACACTCGATTACACATGAAAGAGAGACAGAATCATGTTGAGCATTTTGTCAATGTTTATATGTTGCATTATGAAGCTCTTACCCGTCAGTTGTGTTGTTTGTTTTATTTTTCAAGTTGTCTTAGTGTGTGCGTGCGTACATTGAAAAATTGCCATTACTAGTAACTAGTAAATATAGCCAATCGTATTTGCTCCTTTATTCCACACAAAAAGGAAAGGCAATAGTTTTATGTTGCATTTGAAAATACTATGAATGAAACTAACCTTGCAATGTTATCTTTGATTCATTCGTCTTTATCGTGCGAAAGTTATTAACGAAATATGTAGTGGAGGCCAGCTTGTCTATGCATACTTACTGTATCACTTATTTCAGTTAACAAAATAAAAAAGAGACGTAAATATCATCTGATTGCTGTAATGCACCTACTATTCATGCACGAGACGTTACGAGGTGCAAACTGACCTAGACTGTATTGTAACTAGGTTAACTAAACGACTGTATCTCGCAAATAAAACAAAATCATTATGTTAAAATACATTTACTTTTCGCTGGAATAGGTTACAAAAATATCATTAAAGCACGTTATTGTTGAATATACTTGTTATCCTGCAAACATCACTCAGGATCACATAATGTCTAACGAATAGAAGACTGGGTGATGAATAAACAAAACTGGCAGCCAGCAATAAACTTAAACTTACCGACAGGATATCGACTATAAATATAGTATGTACAAAGCAAACCGGAAACTGACATTTAGTATCTTTTAACTCTGACTCATCGTATATCATCCTCCTGTCAATGCACGTCTAAACGAATCTCTGTCGGGCATATGTTTGCAAATTAGGCAAGGTTAGTCTTTGTCGCAGTACGTACCTATATCACTGGTCGAAGTACGTACCTATATCACTGGTATTGTGTGAAGATACTTGGGCACGTACCAGATGGTCTTTTAGATGTAAAACTATACCCTTCAGACTTTCAGACGATTCACTATGGTGTCAATGGATACACATGTACCGTTGTAAGTTTGGAGGTTTGGGGTGGAATGTTACCATAAAGCGGATACTGTTGATGATGGTCTTGCTCTTTGTATGTTGAAAGGGGTCTTCTAGCACGTAATCTTATGTTCTGAATGGGTTTTTCAGTGTAGGTCTTTCAGTATCGTTTCCTTTCTTAGGTACCCGTGAACTCTCTAGGACTGAAATGGCAAGATTAAGGTAAATGCGTTTGTTACTAATTCACATAAAGTAAAGAAATCTTTTATTATGTGCTTCTTGTATCAGCTAATACAGGTCAGTGAACCTCCAGGATGGTAGATGCGTATCAAAAAGCGACACTGGACCTGCTAGATGTAGTCACAGAAAAAATATTTCTCGCAAAGATTAAACTCCATGCCATGATTTGTATAATTTTCAACACCATGCCTCAAGGTTGTTTTTTTAAGAAAATATGATGAAATAAATGGTATTTATAGAACAACAAAATGTTTGAAACTCTTAATATCGGTATTAAAGGCAGACATTTAGAAATAATTTCTGGCAAAGATTACTCTAACCGTTATAGTATCGTTTTACTAATACAGGCATTGAAAGGAATATAAATAGTATTGACGTTTCAGGTCACGTGTAAAAGGGAATAATTCATATATATTGGATTAAATAGCGAAATTTTCTTTCCTTTTCTGAAAACACAAGTAGTTTGGATGTTTGCACAATTCATGCAAGACCACATACTCTGGCACATATTACTACAAAGACAATTTTTCACTATTTTCCCTGATACGAAATCGATTAGAAGTTAGAAACCAGGAGCAAATTTCACAATTCATCAGAAATATATCTTCTAACATCCAATGTTGGCGAAATGATTTATTCACAAAACGAATGAAAAACCACAAAAACCACATTTGCAAGACAATCAACGCGAAACTCGGTAACAACTGCAGCTCCACTGGACCTTCACTCGCGTCCCTTGAGATGTTGCCGATTGAATCTAACATATATGGGATCAATACAGAGCGTACACGTAAAAACATATTGCTAATGGTTTCCAGGTGAAAACTCACTTCGCGTTCATTCTAATGTTTACAAAAAAATCTTTTCAAAGCAACCTTATTAAAACAACAGCCACGCATCAGTTTAGCAGGTTATGCCATTTTTGCGATAACATAATCCCATGTAAATATTCCGTAACTGTTTACATTTTGTATCAGAATTGTAGTATTTGTTTTGGTAGTCCCATGTGTAACTTTACATGGATATAATGTATATTGTACATTTTGCAGATGGCGTTTATTGTCACTCAAGGGATGTCCTTTCTTTGTACCCAGTCAGGAATTATGTCAAAATATATTGGTTCTATGCATGAAAGGCAGGAGAAACCCTACTATTGGCTTTAACAACACAACACTGTTTTGATAATCGCAACTTCAAAACATAAAATTTGCTTTTCTGTTGTAAAACCGTTTATATGTGCTTCTTTCATTCATTCATCAGTTATCTTGTAAAGATTGCACATATATTAAAGCATCTTCTGCATATAATAGATTTATACCTTTTATATATGTTTGAGTCTTGCAACTTAATGGATATATTATGGACCCAAAACAATGGCTTTGTCGTACATATAATTCCATATGGTTATCAACGAGGATAACTGCTTTGGAAAATGTTCTCTCTGCATTATTCAGAAACACTTGGGAAAATGACAATAATTATCTCCTGAAAAACTTACTTGGAACTTTTAATTTCGAGACAAATTTGGAATAATATAAGAATGAAAATTGCCGTTTACAATATTTCATCCAGCTGACAAGTAGAATAAGAACCTTTTATAAATCCGATGAAGAAACAAAACTGTGTTTGTTTTCTGACTTTAAGAAAGGTTCTTAAGGCATATAGTGCAAATATGACCAGTTGTGGAGTGCTTAGATGTACTTAAAATTATTTTGCAAAAATCTACGAATGTTATTGACGCTTCGATTTGGTATAACTGAATGAGATATCTTGAAATTTTAATTAACAATGACTTTCATGGTGGGTCGAAATTCTGCTGCAGATAATATATATTTCATAGTCACCATAAGGCACGAATATATGATTATGAATGTTTCGATTATCATTTTAAAAAGTGTAATGTAAGTAGACATCGTCTTATCTTATTTACAGTTGATGTATATATGAGGGTGTGTGCATCCACTGTAGCATCATCATTATCCATATATACATGAGGTTCCATGATGTTGTCATCTTCACCGCATTCATTTCAATCTTTGACGAATTCGCATAACGTATCTATATATCTGGATTATATATTTGTAACAATTCATTATTTGTTTGTAATTATTGCTTACCCTTAAGAGAGTATTTCGTTTGACTGGCGATATTGATGTTGTGGAGCTTCCTAGCTAAATGACGTTTTCCTCGTAGATTTTGAAATAGATGTCGAAACTAAATTTAACTGAATTTGTTTTAATATCTTTACCACTTTTGTATACTCATGTTATTTTTATATTGTTTTTCTTTTTACCACATGAATCAATATATAGTTTGGAAACTGAAAGGCAATAATAGGTTGTGTACTTGTTCCAATATTATCGTTTTGAGTTTGAATGTGTACACATTTACTTTGGAAAATGATCTGACAAGTGTTCTTAACAACAGTATTCCTACTTTTCTTTTTATTGACGTGCATGAATATTGCAGAGTGTGAATGTTCCTGTATTTTTTTCTTCATTGCATCTAGTATTTACGATTAACACATGTTATTTGTACATATCTCTAATATATTATTGTTTAAATAATATCATGCCGTGTTGTATGTACAGCAATACCAATTTGGTGTGCCATATATGAATTATATACAAGTTGTAATGGGTGTCATGTATAAACACAATGGATCAACATTGATATTATCGTCTTTGTTTAAGTTCTCAAAATTAAATCTCCAACAGCAGAAAAAAAATAATTATGTAAAATGCGCACATTGTTATTTGTACGTATGAAGCGCGTTTATTTGGACAGCAATGTTAAATCGATCTTTCATTATTGTGCACCGAAGAAAACAACAGAACGATATTTATTAATGTTATCCTAAATATGTGGACTAATGTTAATTATCGTCGGATGAAAATTGAATCTCTTTTTCACTACTACATTTATATCCCCACTTTTCTGCATTTAAATAAATCACAATCTCGTATATCTACAATATCTTGTTTGTCTAGTTTTATTTAATTTGCACATAACATAACATAATTTTTACAAAGCTACGTTAGTCCGGATGCAAAGGTTTACGTATGAGTAGGAGTGGATATTCCGCTAATGTTTTGACATCTATGTTCTTGTTTCTGATCTTTATTAATGAGTTTCCTTGAATAAAAGAAGAGTTAGCTCTTTTCTATGCATTGTTTGGTGGCTACGACAAACTGGTCTGTGATTAGTCTTGTACCATGAAAATTTGTCGTTCATGAGATACACTCTGCGTCCAAAGTAAATATTTTTGTTGAGACTCCAACAGGTGTATCCAAGGTAGATGTACTTTCTGTTACAAAAGTTGCGTCTTTGGTGAAATTATTTAAAACGCATGTACACAGATTATCCGTATTTGTTTCTACCAGTCACTGCAAATCCTATTTGCAATTTTTGTTTTGTATTGCGCAAACAGAAGGATAATGAGTGAGTGTATTGTTTCAGAATATAACACGTTGACCGAAATATAAAACAATATTCTACCTGTAATATAAGCTGCAATAGAAATTATGGAACCATAAAGATGTAATTTAAATAAGCGGTGTTTAAGTTATACGCAGAAGAATGCTGAGTGAATAATATGTGTGACCCAGTACTTGTGGTAAACGCATATATGGGTTGCGGCTCTAGCAAACTGCAATTTCTCCATCAGCTATAGAGCTGGCAAAAATAACGTTGACGACGACAGCCTCTCTTGTTTACCACAAATGTTTCCCGACATGAACAGTTAACGGATAAGACCCTAGCGAAATTCATTGACCTCAAGAGTAAGGGTTTTCGGCCCCGGGAGGAGGATATCTGGAGACAAAATTCGTCCTTGCAGAGATTTTTCCATGGATGGAACCGCCTTGTAGTTGGAAACGGCGATCTCTACAGAACCACCTCACTTTGTAGTCAGTCGATGAGACAACTCGTGATCCCAGAATCATACCGCAACCTAGCCTTGAATGGTATCCACAACGATATAGGCCATCAAGGCAAGGAAAATACACACTGGTTGGCTAGGCATAGGTTCTATTCGACGGGTAGTCTTTGCCGCAGTCAGACGGCTCAGATTACAGCTAAAACCCTTTTTAAGCACTACCTTTGATACTACGTTTACCCGGAACACTTATACAGCAATCAGGGACATAGTTTTGGGGGTAATATTATAAAGAAGTTATGCAAATCAGGAAACATACGAAAGTCTCGAACCTCTCCGTTTCACCCACAGGTGAATGGTTCCTGCGAACGCTTCAACGGAACTCTCTTATAAATGTTACGAACATTGGAGGAAGATCAAACACAAGGTTGAAAGTCTTACATTGCTCCATTGGTACACGTATATAATGCTGCTAACAATGATTATTATCGCCGCGTTTCTTTATGCTTGGGTGGCACCCCAGGCTTTCTGTCGATGCCTATATGGGTACAACATCAGAGAGTGGTGAGGCGGCTGAAGAGTCTCACGCGTATATGGAGAAACTGAAAGACCGACTCCAATTTACTTATACATCCGCGACGAGGGAGTCGAGCAATAGCCATAGAAAGAACAAGATCCATTAAAAGATATCCGAAAGTCCAAACTTGAAGTAGGAGACCGAGTCTTACTGGCCTAGGTTGGACTGAAAGAGAAACAAAATCAGGCGATAAATGGTCTAAGGATGTATATCAGGTGATATCAATCCCCAATTTAGACATGCCTATGTACAAGATAAAAAGGGTCGATGGTTCGAAATATACGCGTACATATGCGTTTGCCCTTTGACTACCTTCCTTGTGATTCAGTCCCCACGTAACAGTTTCGGAAGAAATCGGGTATACCAAGGGTTATCCCTTTGGAGTCCAGTTCGGAATCTTTGAGTTCTTACTCGGACTCCGACCAGTATGTTATACCACAAAGACGAACTGTTTGGGCAAGGAAGGATAAAGATTAATTCCATGAAAACTCTACACTAACTGTCTTTGATAGTTGACCACCATCTATTACCGATTCCCATACTAGTCAGCATCTTGAAAGCGTAAACTTTTAAACCAAAACGTCTAGACAATAGGACTGTAGTTTAAGCGAATACGCGAGTCATTTTACTGCTCCCTCAAGCGTCTCACGAAACGAACGAGTACTCAGTTCACTCCTCGAAAGATATCAGCCAACAAGTCGGTTCAAAGCCCGACCATATTACAGGGAGACCCAGTCCGCCAATATGTGAGGTTGATCCTAAAGTACACAGATGTACATTGAACAGACTTGTCATTAATTATTCAACTTGTCCAGAATATGTTTTCCGAATGATCACAGAAATTGGAGGAGGATTACTCACATGGGGTATTAATTTTACATGCTCGTTTGTTTACATAGATCTTTTCTTGATTAATATTAGCGTGTTCTTTCTCTATAGTATAATACTAACAATGTGCTTATTTCCAAGGCGAATCCCGTTGATTGGGAAGCTTCATATTCTTCCGTTTCCATCATCTTACTATTTTATTTTGAACTATTTGGTTTTCTATATCGCTGTTCGATATCAAACCTTTTAGTTTTAAACACGTATAAATAAAACCTATTGAATGGCGCTAAATAACCTAAATGTGCTGGTGCGCAGTTAAAAATCAATCAATCAATCAATGAATCAAAGGCGCAGGGGATCACATCACGTAAACGATAGACGCCACTAAGTAGAATACTTTATTTCTAGACACGACTTACGTTCAATATTACACTAAATCACAGACATATTTACACCCAGGAACGGGTAAATGCACGCGTATAGCGTTGAAAATTTGCACTCCTTCGCTGCTTTTCGACTATGAATGGAAAGTCGCTGATGGCCTTCACTACAGTGATCACTTTCTAATCTCCCTTACAAATATCAACTCTACAATTGATGACGCAATTCCACAATGGAATATAAAGAAGTCGTTAATAACAGTCGTAAGAATTGTGAAAGACTATCTAGTTATATTTAAAAATAGTGGTTGAGAAAAATGAAACTATCATATATAAATAGAGCAAAATTTGTCCCATTATTATAAGTTACGAAGCATCTCGTCATGGTGTAATCAAACACTGTCAAAAAAAGGCGGTTATCTTAAATATTTTGCTGCGAGATAGAAACATTATCACTCTCATGAATTTACTAATTTATTTGGGGGGGGGGGTAATCGAAGACGGTCTTGTGATCGATCATATCAGCGGCAATAAATTCGATACTATTTTTTATAATATGAGAGCTATTACACAGAGTTAGAATAACAAATTTGTTTGAACTGGGAAATATAAAAATGTCCTAGGGTTGCTAAATCTATAAATACAGAGACTGTTGAAGAAATAATATTTCAATAAATAAATGCAGATGACAAATATTTTGATATTGGCATACCTTCGGTACAATGTGTCGCAAAAAATATTTCTAAATCAGCATTTTCGGATAAATATAACAAACAGAAAATAATATTTCGTTATTTTGAAGAAAGATATATGCGGTAGTTGCTACTAATGTTATAATTACCAATTAATTTTTGTTGTATTCTAAATCTGACCTTTTCATTGTTGATAATTTCAGCATTGTTAAAAGGAAATAACTCTTTAAGGATACGTTGCGCGATTCGAGTTACCTCCCTTGATTTATTTAGCTTTATATAATTACATCTTTTGGGGTTATTTTTCTCCACATCATGTTGCTAAATATAACCAAATCAGTATTTTCAAAACAAAGGTATCTTACTGAGTATAATATAGCACTTTGGGAAACATAACACATTGTAAGACAGAAATTATTTGGCTGACGACTTCATGCAAATTATTTGCAAGCCACAATAGCCCAGCAAGAGCTCTCTATGCAATCCTGTATGCAGTTGAAAAAATAAGTGACTGCATCAATTTGAAAAGAAAATATAGTTTCTCTTATACGTTTTGACGTGTCTGTATCTGCTTTAGAAGAAAGATTAAAAATTTATAAACTGAAAATTTTGTTATCAGAAAAGCAAGCTGGGAACTAACGTGAGTACAACTACACATTCATAATGTCAAGTTCAGTCTTAATGCATTTGCTAGATCAGCTTTAAGTCAGACGGAAGTGTCAGCCTCTCAGATCACTGAATTCCAGATAAAATTTTCTGTCATTGGATTAGGTCTAATAAAATAATCCCTAACTATTAAGGGCAATAACTCTAATATGACTGTGTGTAAAAACAATAATATTCTTGTATTTTTAAACCATTATCACATTTCAATTAACTATTTTTTGGTTGTTTCTTTTTGGATATTTTTAAATTAAAATTATCTTTATTTTTATGAATCTTTTAGATTTATTGCTTCATCTAGAATTTGTCCGCAGTAATAATTAATAAAAATACAGCTAGTACATTTAGAAATAGACCACGCAAAATTGAGTGAGCTACTTTTGGATTTATATTATTAGTTAGCTTATACTGCATATAACACGCTTTATAATTGGGGTTCCTCACATTAATTGCTCGAATGTGAATAGACAAGCACAGTTCACCACCATATCATATGTGAGTTTGTTTGACGCATTTGTTGATTTGTGTATGTTTAATGTTTGTTTTTGTTTTATGTTGTTTTGCGGTCGGGGGTGGGCGGTGCTTGTCAGTTGAACGTAAAGAAGGCCCCTTGTATGTATTGTGCATACTAAAGAATCAGCTTAGTGTTGTTCCGTTCCTAAGATAAGATAGAATTAATGTGGTGTTGTGATGTGAATAGAATTAAGATTATATATGTATCTTCTGAATTTTGCTAGAATGTCGTTTGCCAGTCTAGGAGTACACATGCGGGTTGTGTTGTGTAAATATTTTGTTTATATTAAATATTTGTATTTATTATATATTAACTACGAAATTATTAATGATATTATTTCGGCAATTAAACATTACAGCATGACGGTATAAATATATCTGATCAACTAAAATCTGAAAAGAATTATTTCTTATTTGTAATTATTGAAACAACAAGCATTTGAAGATAGATATACATTGCCAGCAGAATACTGGTTCATAAAGCTAATTCAACAATGTATTTTTCAATCCTTGTCTTCAGTTAAAGAAGTAGAAGTGAATGCATTCGTATCCCTCTCACACGCGATTAATAAAATTGTGTTAGAATTTTTGAACGAATGCAAGCAAAAACACTAATAACACTCGTACAAGACAATTAAAGGCATACAACCTAAGTTTTTCGATTTTTTTGTTCTTGCAAATGCATGATAATATGAAAAATATTGTACAAAAAACGAGTAATTACACGTCATTTAGTTTCATAAAATGCACAATTGTAAGTTTAATCAATGAAAATATAACGATTTTCTGTACGGATTGCTAATTAATTATGCAGAAACGGAATTTACCGATATTCTCCGAAGTAGCAGTATCACGTGACGCGAATCAACAAATATGGAAGTCGAGGTACGTATGTGTTACTCTTTTGATGTAATTATTGTTTTGTTCTTCGTATTTTTTCGTCTGTCCTTCTCCTTAGTTCTTTATAGTTACGCACAATATATGTATATTGCTTGTAGATTTCTCATTGTATATAATAAATTACAAGAAGTAGGCAAAAAAGTCAATGTGATGGAGGTTCATGATAATAGGGGGTTCCATTAAGGGACAATTATTGAAATTACCATTCTGTATAACTTGTTGTGTTTGTGAGATTGTGTTACGTTTTAAGATAAACGAACTAAAAATATGATAATTTGTATCATTGTAATCATAACCACTATTAAAAGATCTCGCTAAAGTCGTCTCTTTGGCTCAGAATAAAGTTAATCGTTTTGCATCACCATCTCAGGCTCACGCACAGGAGTTTGACGTTTTATCAATAAAGTACGGCGAAATGTCTGACAACATGAATTACCCTTATCAAATATATATTACTGATAAGGGTAATTCATGTTGTCAGACATTTCGCCGTACTTTATTGATAAAACGTCAGACTCCTGTGGGCTCACGTATCAATAGTCCTACATGTAAGACATATCACATGTTGATTTTGTTTAGGTGCTATACTAGCGTTTCAGATACTAGATGTGATTTTCACATTTGTTTTTTACGCTTAACTAGTAAAAATAATAATAATAGTGATGTGGTCAAGCTCCATTCTAAATAAATATTCGTTTCATGGCTATGTAAGTAAGAAACATATGGTACAATGTTATGTGATAAAAGTATTAACTTCCAGAAAGTGCAATTAAAAAGAAAAAAAAGCAACACACACATTACAATTGAAAAACTTCTGATTTTTCTGCCTTTTATCACATATGATATAATGATAGGTTTCAGATAACACTGTAAGTGAATCAGTATCACGGAAGTCTTCACTTCATGGCAGCACTGACAGCCCAGACCGTCAAATAAGAGATGTTAGAAGACGAAGAGGTATTAGAAAAAGGGACTCTGTTAAACTTTGAACAGAAAGGGAGTCTATTCGAAGGGGTACAGGAAGAGAATCAAGTAGAAGGGGTACAGGAAGGAGTCGGGTAGTAGGGGTAGAGGAAGAGTTACAAGGCAAAGGAGAGGAAGAGGAAATCAAGGATCATCACTTAGCAGGACAAAAGTGGCTCTTACAGCTGAAGCTAGAGATCACCAGTTGAAGGTAAACATGATTTTTGTTACCCATTAAAGTTAGCTTTTGTATTAAGACTTATCAATTCATGATGTATTCTTTGTCAGGTTTTTTTTCTTTATTATGTTGAATTCATTTTTTACAGGAACGAATATCCAGTATGACAAAGGCAGAAAAAGATGACATTTTGGCTCGAATATCCCAAAAACATCCCAACCTGGTCTTTGAACTAATAGACGGCTCATCACTGGAGCAACAAGGATATCATCCAAGACCAGGAGGTGAATCACCAAGTTGGTGCTTATGCAATAACTGCCGTGAAATGACAGCTGATGAGGAAAAGCAGTGCTGCAAACAAATAGAGGCAAACTGCTTTTCAAGGCTTCCTGTAAGTAATTTTTGGGTAAATTGTATCTTTCTAGTTCAACTTCCTGTAAGTCTCGTGACTGTAATCAGCACAAATTGCTCATCCAGAGTTAATATTTTTGTTACTTATTATTTAGTATTTGTGAATTAAGCAGCTTGTTGAAACACTTGTATATATATATATATATATATATATATATATATATATATATATATATATATATATATATCAGAACATTTAATGCTTTTAGTTCTTTGGAATACTTAATATTAACATATTTTAATGTTACAAACATCTTACCATTTTACTTTGGGCTGTTTGTTTTTTGTGTCGCTGGTCGATATAAAACCTTTTAGTATTTTAAACATGCGTAAGTACAACCTATTGTATGGCGCTAAATAGCCCAAGTGTGCTGGTGCGCCATTAAAAAAACAAATAAACAAACATCTTTGAAACACTTTTTGCTGACAATTTTTTAAAATTTCTGCAGGACTTCTATTTGGTTGTATTAGATGAAGTCGTGCTCCTTGTTGCACAGAGATATAGACAAGATGTACTGGCAACAGAAGAAGATGACAATTACAACCGGGGAAAAAGGCATACTGCTTATAGGCAGTTTATTTTATGGACTTTTGGATACCTTGGTGCAGGCAACAGACGTGTTATTCCAAGCCGTTGTGTATGGCGTATTAGGGATAAATACCCAGATAGTTTTGGCCAGTACCGTGGCTTTATTTAGGGAAGACTTGGGTGATCATTCCAATGATATGTCAATAATGTAATCTGTGTTGATTTTAAGTTGTATAAAGTATTTATTTTGTATTATGCAATTTTTATTTGCTTGAACAAGTTTTGTTAAACATTTTTTATAGCTACCTACCCACTAAAAAATGAGTACATGTATGGCTATGTTTTAAAAGCAACTGTAAGGAGACTATTTATTGGTATAATACTACTGGTATTATTCAGAAAATTTATTAAAAATATAGGAAGTTGACTAGCAATGTTTTGGGATGAAAAGGATGTAAGGAACAAAAGTACATGGGTGAACACGATTTTAATCGTGCAAATACACATTAAGTCCAATGATAAATGACAATCATATTGAGTTCAGAAAGCAAAACTTATTCAGTGTATCATGAATACAGATTGGTTTGTAAATATCAACAGAACTACAAACACTAGGATACTATTCCATCCAGATACTGCTAATTAATTTCAATTCAAACAAAATGGCTCTGGAAACTTCTATAAAGTTTCTAAGACTAAAATACTAGTTAATCAAAAGCAACCTTGAATGCTATATCACATATGTGCATTATCAGCCATCTGATTACTAAATCAAATATACTTAACAATTAAAGCATCAAATTTTCATTTTTTTCAAATGTGATCATTTACCACATAAGTAAGAATACCATTTATATGAAATCCCAGATGAATGTACACAACTGCATACACTGTTAAACTGTTATATATTATGAAATTTACTAAACTTATAGAAGTACAACTGTGCATGTACAGACATAACTTTAATTAAAGAGTATAGCCAGGCATTAAACACTGAACAATATCATCTGAGAATAAGTATAGCATACACAGAAAACTCTTTCTCTCTCCACATTATAACTACAGTATTACTGCTATATTAAATATTTCTCAGCAGTTTGTTTTAAATATAAAGATGGACCTATTAGCTGAAGTCATTCATTGTCAATGTATCCAGAAGTGACTTGTCCATCAATCTCCATGTTTAAATCAATGGAGTTATTTTACCACAGTTTATGATAAGATCATTGTTCCATAAAAATGACTTTTATATGATAAACTAGTGTACCATTACTATAAAGATTGATTACAGACTTCCCAGTCCAAACTGCTTTCAAGTTCTATAGAAATTACATTTATGTTTTATTATCCTTGTGTTTGGTTTCTATGATTTTGACTTGAGTGATTACAATTTACTCAATGCTAAACCTTAGTACATCGACAAATCAAAATACTACACAGAAACAAATACTGAAATTAGCCCAACCCCCACTCCCATGTGTGTTTCCTACCGCATTTCTTTGAAAATTAGGGTAGCTATATATATATATATATATATATATATATATATATATATATATATATATATATATATATATATATAATTCAGGAATGCAGGAGTCATGCTACCAGGTGAAGACGACTTCATCCTGATTTTTGAGACGTAAAATGACTGTATGTAGTTTAAGCCTTCTTTGATGTACCCATTAAGTTCTGGAAGTGTTGTAACACAATGCAAAATGTATGTATGCAGTGTTGATACCAATTAGCTTACACAGACAAACAAACTCTTGCACATTCACAGGCATGATTTAACTGCCAACTGACCATTGACCCTGTTTGCAGCAATATATTACTGCTCAATTTCATGTAATTGGGCCTACGGTACTCTTATGAAAATATACCAAATTCTGTTTTAAAAGTGTAACTTCAGTGTGTAATTTGGATTTTTAACATTCCTTTAAAAAAAACGTTCAGTCATATCGCTACGATGTTGGCAGTGTGGCAGTTAATAGTGATGTTTAGCACTGAGGCATCATGTAGCATGACATCCCACCCAGTTACCTTATCCTGACAGCAGGCCGACCAGTCCATACACTAACCTCTTAATGCCGCGCACCAAGTGAGGCAGCTGTTAGTACCATTTTTATGTCTTTGGTATGACTCAGCCAGGGATTAAGGCCTCTATACCTCTTGCATCCGAAGCGGATGCTCATATCACTGTCACTGGAGCGGTCAACACCAGTATTTAAATAATAATTTGTTGATAAATAATAACTGATGAAGAGCAGTTTCTAATGTATTTCTTTTAAAAAAAGGGAGAATTTAACAGCATTATTTTCTTTATACAATCAGTTTGAAACCGTACTTGAACCTGTAATGGCAGAGATCGCCTCATATGTGTTATACCATTTATTAGATTGTATTCTTAAAAACTAGGGTATTTTATAATGCAATAATACCGACTTGCAATTATATGATTTTGATGTTGTTAATACTATAAGATTAAATGAATTACAATGTATAGTTTCTGCTGTGCATTGTTTTTAAATCATATGGCCAAAATACACTGCATTTACCTCAATCCAAACATACATATAAGACAAGTATAAATACAATGGGTATGAAAAGTTAGAAAAGGTCTTACACCTTTTTGTTAAAATACATTTCTAAGAAAGTATCATTTTCATATCTTTAAAAGCTTTAAGAACAGAACCAACAATGGTCTGAAAATAAATTGCTAATTGGAAGTCAAACAGATGCTGGACTTTGGCTCATGGTAGACACTTCAAGAAATACTTAGTCAAAGTCTATATGGGTCTATGGTTGGGATCATGTTTTAATAAATAATCACTAGAATAGTCTTTCCATCACAATTTGATATCAATAGGTGTTACATGACTAAAGGGCCTAAATCATTTTAACTTAAAACGAGATTTTTGTTTGTAACAATCTTTTCTGTAGGCGTTGGTGGTATTGGAGCAAGTACAGCAGATATCCTTCTAGGATCATTCTTTTCCAAAACAACTGGCTTATTCATGCCAACTCTATAATTTAACCTCATTTTCAATATTTTCATCATTATTTCTGGAATATGCAGGTACTGTTTATCAGCTTTCTTTGGGTTTGCAGACCATCTCCTACTTTTTTTGTTGAATGACCTTTGGAATCTGACAAGAAAATGCAAACATTTCACTGACAATGTCATTTCATATTATTTAAATTCGCGAAAGGTTAAATATACACTGCATACAAATATATGTTACAAATCATTTTGCTCCTGATGAAAATGTGAATATAGCAAACCTGTATCTTACCAAGATATCACAAAAATATTAAGATTATTTGCAGAATTTTATAATTACATTAGACTAATTCTAACCTATTTTTTTTAAAATTAAGTTATAAAGCGTTTCTTCTGTAAAAGATTACCACACATAAATGGCTATAAAATTTCTGGTAAAGCATTCATATTTTAACAAAAAATGAATTATTATTATTAAAAAAGAAGAATAAAGTTTATTACCTTGTTGTTCCATCTCTGTTAACAATCACATCTCTGTCAACATGTTTGTTATGATCAAGAGCTGCCAACAAATTCCTAGCTCTGAAAGCTGGTGGCTTATATGAATGCCTTTTGGAAGCATACAATAAAATCAAATTCTGGAAATTCTCCAGTTCTGCTGTACTTCTGAAACAAAGTACGATGACTAAATAAATAAATTGATTCAGATGCAGAAAACTATTTTAAATTTATAAATGCCCATAAATAAATATGTGTTGATGAAAATTCAAATGTACAGTAGTATTATACAGACAGAAAAATATAGACTAATTCCACCACTACAATTTGTTTACCTTTTCACCTGAAATGGGGGTAGGGTAACACATTTGGGGGCTTATTTTGAATATATTGAAATACATCTGGTTCCAAGAGTTTTTTACTTAGATATATGCCTCGGTGTGCTAGAAACATCGTTTGGCATCTGCAGGAGGGTAAATGATTTTTTCTGACCCATGATTTTCCTTTCCTGGCCACTGTTATTTTGTTTACTACCAATGCCAAATTTATCCTACTTTTGCAAAGGTTCACCTGTCTGTGTATAGATCATACCAGTCTGAATTAGATTGCAAGCAAAAAAGTAAAAAATCCAGACACAAAATCTGATTCCAACAATGGGCAAATTGTGGGTGTAAAATAAATCGGGTTTAATGCAAGTAGCTTCATCATGCCTTCAGGCAGGCTTGGGGTTGAATGAGTCAAGATAAAAAATGCAGCACATAAGTTTAGAAACTAATATATTTTAGTAATGATTGTTGCAGCTAAAATAACAGCACTAAAACATCAAAACATTGTTTCACACTTACCGAAAGTTAAGGTAATACGGAATCCGGTTCAAGAGCCTTTTATCCAGAACAATTCTGCGCAGTGCAACATGAGGTGGACTGTCCTTTTTAAGCCATTCGTTACTTCTTTCACTGGGAAGAGGTCCATGATTGCATTCATTTGTTCCACTTGGACCATGTGGTAATAACCATTCATGTTCGTTTACAACATGGTGCAAATACCCCTCCATACACCCTATAAATATGAGACAATATATACAATGTATTTTAAGCTTTAAATGTTGTAAACAAAAAAGAAAAAAGAATGGAAACATTTTACTGAAAAAAATCATCCTTACATCATTATAAAGCAGCAAGAGTGTTGTATATGTACTTACAGTAAAATCCTCCCTGGTGTCATAAATTTGAGCACAGTGCCAAAAATGATTAACAACATTTTTGGTCCACTCCATCAGTTTTCGGTTTTGTTTCTTTTGACCAGCCTACAAATCAAAGCACAAATTATTAGTTCTCATTCAAATATTTGATCTTTGATACATATGAAACTTCACTTTTATGTTAAATATTAGATTACTTTTGTGCAAGTTCTATATCTGCTGGTAATTACTACAATTTTTCATATTTCATATTAAAATTGTCTGGTGACTTACTTTAATTATTTTCTTGCCTAAATTCTTTGCTCCATGCCATACATCATGTGAATGCTTGATTTCTGGAAAGTCTTTTTCTGAGGATTAAAAGAAAGACTTCAGTGGCATACACTTGTAAGTACCAAAAAATATCACTATAAACTGTCAAATCTAAATACATTTATCATTAGAAAAAATAAGTTTCTGATTTTATCTTCAATGCTTCAGAACTAACCAAACATCACAAATCAATGATCACAAAATTAAATAAGTTAGTGTAAGGGCCATCCATTTAGTACGTAAGTGGGAGGTGGTAACACAAATACATACATTAACGTATGGTGGTGGGCTACTGATAATGTACATACCATTGGAAATGATGAGGGGTGAAACTTCAATAATAATTTGTATAATATGTAACCAGTTCCACTCGGTTCAGTCAGCGTTTGAATTTTTGCAGACACTAGACAAACTTTTTAATGTTACTCAGCTTATTTCTTAGATGCAGCCAGATATTCAAAGTTAGTGGAATATCTGTTCTATTAAACACATTATTATTAATCCGTTTTTAGGTGGATTAAATATAGGCCGTTCTATAGAATTCGGGGTATGCGTCAAACATACATATGCAGGAGGGTGGGTTGGTTAGAAAAATATGCACGTTTACAGGGGAAAGGGTCAAGATTTGCTGGATTTTTGCGTATGTACTAAATGGATGGCCCCATACCATATTTACCAATACAATATATATCCTGTTATGAGTAATATGGTATATATATATATATAACTTATTGTGATTTGTTTTAATGTGTTTAGCTTCCAAATGTAAACCTCACACCATTGATCACTGTTAGTGTATGCATGCAGCACAAACCAACATTGCTATGATTGGCAAAGGACATTAGAGTTTCAGTTCATTATCACTACAATATCATATACATAATGAAAGAGGAATACATATTATTTTCATGGAATGGCATTAAACTGAATTTTGATATTAGTTATTACTCAGGATGATGTATATTTCTAGTCAACATTCAGTGCATGTTTACATCACGTTGTTTATATTAAAAAAGTTATCACAATTTATATTTCTTGTTTATTAAGAAAAATCAGATTAATTAGCAAAAGCCAACTTACTCATCAGAGCAGTTATCTGTAAATGTGAATCCGTGATGACTTCTGCAATTTTTATTTTCTATTCCTTTAGGAAATTCAGCCCTTTTACAAAGCATGCCTTTTCTAAGTTTGTGTTTTTTTCTGTCTGTCACTCTTTCGTCCATTGTTATGATGCACACAATTTTCTTGCTGGAATTTTCCATGAATGTGTATGTGCAATACTGGGCTGAATGTCCAGGGCTGTCCATTCTACCATCCCCTAAAAAGCAGTAGGTATTGGCTCGAAATTTCATATAAGCATTTGAAATCATTAATAATAATAGAGATCTTATAATAACAACTGTCACATTTTTTTAGTAACTTATTACATGATCAGAGCTGTGATGTAGCATGAAATTAATGACTAAATGCTGAAATCCAGCATTGTGTGCCTTATTTTCAAAATATGTTTAAAAGCTGACTGACAACTTTCAAGTCAACATGTTAAGATCTGATAAGATAAAAATATTTTGTATAATGTATAAAGGTAAGCACATTGATCACCTGGATTTATCTTCGTTCATCTTCCAAGAATAATACTGGTTACAATTTATATCAAAACCAAGTGCTGAGCATGTTGAAAAACCAACAGCAATTGCTATGTTTTCTTATTATTGTTAGTAGTGTTTTCATGATATTTGGAATTTAAAAGGACATGTATATTTTAGATATACATTTAGGCTTCAGATAACTTTGAAGATTATATATATATTACCCTGTAACTAGAATTTGATTTACCAAGAATTACAACTTCCTTTGCAAAAAATGTGTTCCTGATGGTCAATCCAATATTGGTCAATGGATGGAATTAAATACGTCCTTTGAATTTTATGAAAGGTTGTAGAACTTAAAATAGGTAGATTCAGAAATTTTGAAAACATGACCATCTTTTGAAAGTTACTCCCAGACAATAGTATAATAGATTCCAAAAGTAAATCACCACCATGTAGTTGCCGATTCAGCAGAGGCTGTGAACACCATTTCTTGGCACAATGTCCATTTTCACAAACCTACAAATAAATATAAAATCTGATTTATTATACACACCATAAAGAGTTCTGCTTTATATTTAGAGTGACAATTCTGTTTAATAAATAGGGATTTCTACATATATGTTTGTTTATTCCGCCATTTACTTAATGTGAACCCACTGACATTTACAGCTTACAGCTTACATATATGTATGACCACCAGTATTGTATGCATAAACAAGTCAAACAATTCAAACAATTCAGTAACATTAGTTTATATATAGACTGATATGGTGACAACATGTCGAGCAACATAACTTGATCAACATCTTAGTTTGCAAAACTCTGATACCTTAAAGAGCATGTCTAACAGTTTAGCTGGTAATGGAGTAAATGTATCTTTGTTAATGCAAAAGAAATATTTATAAATCTTTTGATAATTGCAATATAAATAATGCTTAAGAATTCATATTACAAAGGAATATAACTTATCTGCAACCTTACCCATTTTAATTACAATGCTTAAGAATTCATATTACACTGGAATGTAATTTAGCTGCAATCTTACCCATGTTAAATATAATGCTGATCCAACAACTTGTCTGCATACTGATAGTTCTGTCCCACATCCCTTGGATCTGTAAGTAAGCGGCACATTTGTTTTTGCAAGACTTAGAAGTGCACTGTAATAAACTAAAAATGGACTGTTACCAACAAGGTTAAAGGTATCGTCAACAGTACGGATACGCCAAATATCAGGTTATTCTATATCTGATTGATCACTACCATCATCCTCATCATTTGTGTCATCTTCTTCTTTAGCGTCTTCCAAACAAATGTTACTGTCTGGTCTTAAAAGATAATAAAATTAATATTTATGAAATTTAATAAATGCTTTAAGAAGAGAAGGTTATATCTTATAAAAATTTAGAATACAAATCTAAATTTGTTGGTTTTCACATACATCAGATTTTGATGAAAAACATCCAATGATATTAACGGGCAGTATGATAGTAGCTTCATTATCTTTTCACTATCTATTACACAGTTACATACATGCTAATTTTCTAATCACATAACAATTCTTTATTGAAAAGATATAATTTTCATTACCTTATTGAAAGATTTAAACTTGGCTCATAGTCTTCATCTGATATATGGTCATCAGCTTCAAAGTTACTCTCAGAAACTTCCATTGTAAGACTAGAAGAAAGAAAAACAATAGCGTAAGATCATGCTACAAATATTAATTACCCTCTCTCTCATACCAAGCATTCTAATTTTGGTAGGTTGGCATGACATTTTCATAACATTTTGTGTCAGATATGGGAAAGTAAAGTTGTTACTTTCAAAAGAAAAAATATGATACAAAAGTCAGAAAAATATAATTTTAGTCTGTCAGTTTTGAGCTCTGTTTAACAGTTAAGTGAAAACAAAATTCTTAAGAGGCCATCCATTTAGTATGTACGCAAAAATCTGGCAAAACATGACCCTCCCTCCCAGTACACATGCATACTTTTTTTTTATTACACACACCCCATCTGCGTACATGCGTTTGTTGCAACCATTCCCATTTTATAGAACAGCCTATATTTAGTCCACACACAAAAGATCAAGGATTAATAAAATTATGTGTTTAATAAACCAGATAGTCCACCAATGTTGAATGTCTGGCTGCATCAAAGAAATAAGCTGCATCATTTTAAAAAGTATGTCTAGTATCCACTACAATTCAAACACCAACTGAACCCAGTCAAGCAGGTTACATATTAGACAAGTTTTTATCGAGGTATATGTGTACATACATTATCAGTAAACCACCCACCCCCATACGCAAGCATATGCATTTGGGCAAACCCCACTTCCCCCCTTTATGTGTATGTACTAAATGGACAAACCCTAACTATGTCCTTAGTGTGGTTTGTATTTATAATACAATATATTCATTTTCTTTCTATGACAGCCTGTATATATTCATTTTTTCAATTATGCATCTATAATATATTTAAGATATATTGTAATTACGCATTTTTAACTTGCATGTTCATACACATAACAGAAAGCTTTTGTTGGAGCATTTCTGGTTCATACACAAATACCATCCACATGTATACCATCCACATGTATATATAAAATTCCATTACTTTTAGTTTAGTTCTATATGCATGTATCATAATGGTTGTTTTTTTAGTATGCTTACACAAATACTCTCCATTTATGTATCACAATTATTGTTGTTAGTATACTTACTCAAATGGGTTGATAAAGCTTATAGACTTTTGCATCATAACACTTTTCTTCTCTTGAAGTAGTTCAACTCCAGACAAGGTTGAAGCACTAAAAATAACAATTTTAAATTTGTAAATACTAATGTTGAACTTGGAAATCTTTAGTTTTTTTTTTAATCATTCAACCTGAACAAAGCATTATCATTTATCATGGTTTTTATGATGGGAATGAGATATAATGCTTCAACAACAAAACATAATAATATTAATCATAATTTATTCACTGAGGGTGACTCATGTAGTCCAGGACTATTCTCCTTCAAGGACATTTAAGTAAAACAAAAACTGCATTGGACACAAATCAAGCAAATAATTTACAACAAAAATTCTATTCTAAATAAAACAAGCAATATTTTATTTAAAATGTACAATCTTTACCAACTGCTAAATATTTCACTAACACAGAATGACCCATTTCCAGGTAATAAATACATTCCTTAGATATGCATCTACCAAAACATCTTTTAAACAAGTAAATACACATAAAATTTAATAAAATGTAATACTTACACAGATGCCATATCTGATTCTGATGTGGTTATATCAGACACGGCAGGAATTTTTATCCTATGAATAGTTGGCCCAGGTGTACAAGTTGTGGCCATGTCTTCTATGACATTCCTCACTGTTTCTGATCTTTTCCTGGCACTTCAGATCAATTCATAACTAATTTACTCAGAAACAAATAAATGTTTCATTAGACACAATAATTATATATACTTTTTAATAGTATGGCTATGCATAAAACATTGCATTACTTTCCTTTACAGTCATCACCATTATACATATATATAAACTAGTAGTGACTGCCTCTAAATAAAGTTTTATATTTGCTGCGAAAATGACGATCCTTAAAATTCCCTTTGGTTGCCTCAAAAACAGCAGCAGTACATGTCATTGTTTACACGCGTGTCCAGCGAAATTGTTGCAGGGTTGACATTTTATTGAAAGATAAATGAAATAACCACAGTTTATATAAGATATGTTAATTTAGGACATTTAATAAAGAATTAACTATACAGAAATAAAATGGCGATGTCAAAACTTTGCTGTTCATTACAAAATTGAGACTCACCTATCCAGCAAGAATTTGGCGACCTCTGAATTAGTTTTCAGGCTCAAAGTGGACTTCAGTTCATTCCATCGTTTATGCTGGTCACCAATATAAATGCGTGTGCTGCCATAATTTGCCCAGAGATCTTTTTTCTTCTTTTTTATTTCAGAATCTGTAAGTTTGCGCATTCTACCAGCTTAGGATCTAGTATCATCAGCCATTTTTTTTGTAAACATGTGTTTGCGCATGGCTAAAATTCTTACTCTCCGGGAGAGGTCAAATAAGAGGTTACATGAATATAGGCGTGGCGAACAGCGAATTTTTGTCTGCAGACAATAATTCAGAATCGCGTTTTTTATCACAAAATTTTCGATACTAGCCTGATTTCGGCCTCAGAAACAGCCTGAATCGTAATTATTCATCTAATTAAGTAATCGTGAACTGAAAAAATAAATATATAATTTCATTCGTTTTTACTTAGGTTGTATGCCTTTAAGAAATATTATGTCAGCGAGAGACGAAGTCCTAGATGATGTCAAAGGTGATTATGAAAGTGAAAACGAAAACAGCAACGAAGTCCTTGACAAAATCAGAGGTGATAAAAACCAAGTGTTTAAATTATTCTGATAATAATATTTATCTTTTTATTTTTGTATTATATCTGATAGTATTTATTATACACTTTTGTCCTGTTTTTGATAAAAGTTTCATGATTGTAGTACTATTTTACACTATCAAATTATACAATCTGAATGCCTTGACTGTGTCATTAATTATCCTTAAAAATTATAAAATCTAACTGGCTTAACTTTATTAAGCTTTAGTACCATATACCCCACCAAATTATGAAATCAGTTAAAAAATAATACAATTGTTTTTCTGATAATACATTTTTGTGTTGATAATATTTATTTTGATAATAGTATGTTTTTGTATTATACTAATATAATATATATAATATTTATTATACACTATTTTTCTGTTTTCATTTTTGTTTTTTTATGATAGTTTTCATTATTTTAAGTACCGTAAACCTTATCAAATTATAAAATCAGTGAAGAATAATATAATAGTTAGTCTGATAATAATAGTTATTATGTAATATTCTGTTTTCGGAGAGATTTTCATTACTGTAAGTACCATATACGCCATTAAATTATAATCTGAATTATTTTCATTATTTTACCAACATTAAATCTCATCATATTATAAAATCTGACTGCCTTTACATTGTTTAGTTCTATCTGGTCATCAAATTATGAAATCAGTGAAGAATAAAATTATAATATTTGTAATTGTCTGTCTATCAGTAGGATTTTCATTATTTTAATAATATTTACTCTATCAAATTATAGCATAAGACTGCCTTGACTTTGTCAAGATGGAGTACCTACCATCACATCAAATTATTAAATCAGTCTTATAATTATTATTTTTAGTTACATTTTACGTCAATTTTGAACAAGAATTAGTAAAACCCATTGTTCTGTTATGAATCTATAAGACTTATTTGTTATTGGATCACATTAGATTTCATGAAGGAAGTAAATCTTGTTTTTAAACTATAACTTGTATGCCATCACCTAGAGCATTTTATCTAATGTAAATAGCGCCCCTTATTTCCAATCTCTTTTCATTTGTACTCATCAACATACATCATTTACATCTCCCGTTCATTGGGAAGATTCATATTTTACTGTTACTAACATCTTACCATTTTATGATGTACTATTTGGTTTTTGATATTGCTGGTCGATATTAAACATTTTAGTATTTTTAAAAATGTATACATACAACCTATTGTTTGGCGATAAATAGCCTAAAAGTGATGGTGCACCGTTAAAAATCAATCAGTCAATCCATCAAATATACCTTCTACCATTTTGTTAGGTAATTCTGCTTCTCCTCTTCAGCAGTTTTAAGTTCTTGAATAACATTATTTGTACATGTATCAGTCAGTTTAGTAGTATTTTGTTTAATTTGGGGTTTTGTTGCAAGATCTCATTCAGTAGGAACTTCGTCAATATCTGCAGGTTGTGAGGCAGCTATTTTAGTTGGAAGATCTTGCAAAATCCCTTTTGCTTTTGTATTTCTTCTCCCTATCTTTTCAGTTTCAGTCGCTTCTACAACTTTTTCATTATCTTTTGTAATTGGTTTAAATACTTATTCTGTGTTTTCTGCAAATTCAACTTGAGCTTTTTACGTTATGGTAGTTTTCGCCGGAGAGATTCACGAACAGGAAGAAATTTCCTTATTGCTTCTAGTTGTTTTTAAGATAATCTAGCTGTGTAAGATTCCTTAGCTGTTGGTATTATTTAATCATCAATGATTTAATTACTCAACCCGAAACAACAGCAGGCAGGGTGCGATTTCAATGAAACGTCAGTCGGGTAAACAAAAGATACAAAATTTGAGAAACAAATCCCACTAACGACTAATAAATTAACAACAAAAACTGAACCGAATAAGAGAAACTCGGTCAGTTAAATTATTTGGTTTGACGATAATCACCTTATATTTTTTCATTTTCTTTTTTTTTTATAAAAGAGGTGTTAGAAAAATCTAGTCATCGAACGTAACACGCTGTCATCCTTTTAGAAATAATTTTTTAAAATGTTTTTATGTATTATCATACTCTTAAAAATCCCACAAAGGAGGACACAATAAAGGTACAAGATGACCAAATCCAGACAATGACCACTATACATTCGACTTACTTTGATATTGCTGGCATGCACTAAATACCACTGACAAATCAGACGATGATATTTTTTATATTCAGTTCTGAGTGAATATGCCTTAAGTAACTATTTATATTTCCTGAATCTTGTAAATATGTATGACTGTACATAAACAATGATTAATACCGAGATAATACCTGTAGGTCAAATTGGCAAATTAGAGTACATTTCCAAAATTATGAGAAAGAAACACCATCACCTCAGCAAAAGTTAAAATCATAGGACAAAAGGCAAAATATTTGCATGTAGCCAAACACTCAATGAAAAAGCACAACAACAAAATTAAAAACAAAGACAAGATTTTACAACACAAGGTAACATATTTTGTGTATAAACATGAATATTTTAGAACGCCCAAGACCATCTCAGTTGGAACATCATCATATGATGTATGTCACGGCAGGTTAAATCCATTGATAACCCAAAGAGTACCTACGCCTGAAATGGCAGGCATCGTGGAATGATGCAGAAAATAATACACTTCACGCCATCAATCCAACCCTAGGAAAGTGGACTCCTTCCTGCAGAACCATCCGTAGGAAGGAGGTAGTCATTGTTTGAGTTCGAATTGGTCATGCATACATAACCAACTCCCAGATACTAAAAGGTGAAGGTCCACCACAGTGCGTTACTTGCAATGAACCATTCACTGTTAAGCACTTCATAACAGTGTTTCGACCATCAACCTACGAGTGATAAGTACTATAATGTTCAATACATGAAGGAACTTTTTGATTCTATAAATAGCATTCGCATTATAGACTTCCTGAAGGAAGTAAACATTAATTTTAAACTATACCTTTTATGCCATCACCTAGTCAGAGCACTTATATGTGTTGTAAATACCGTCTTCATTACCATACATCATTTTCATTCCCCGTTGATCGGGAAGATTTATAGTTTACCATTACCATCTTACGGTTATTGTTGTTGTAGGGTTGAACGCCATTCTTAAGCACACGATAGGCTATACATGGCGGCCAGTATTATTGGTGGAGGAAGAACCCGGGAAAACCCCCAGATTGAACCAGCGAACCACTAGAAGCTACTGGCAAGCTTTCTCACATAACTACAATTTAGCCGAATCTTAGACTCGAACCCACACAGACAGAGGTGAGATGGCAGTGATCCGTAACGGAGAGCACTTTAGAGCACTCAGCCACTCGGGGCCCCCTCTTAAGTTGTACTTTCAACTATTTGACTTTTGATATCACTGTTCGATATAATAACGTTTACCTTTTTTTAAAATGTTTTTACATATAACCTATTGGTTGGCGCTAAATAGCCTAACAATATTGGTTCGCTCTTAAAATACAATCAATCGATCAATCAATGACTGCTGTTAAAATACAATCAATAAACCAATATTAACCATCTCTCAATGTGACGGGTGGCTCAATATGCCTGATCTACATCCCATTAACTACATGTACAAAATTGTGGAAATTAAAAAAAATGCCAAGTTCAATTTGTTGCTTTTCTAGATAGACTGTTTCTGTGGTATACTAGAAACGTACAAAAAGACCATGGAAGGGCTCGAGTAGAATATGTAATAAAAAATGCCTGCATTCCTTATTGACTCTGTGCGATATGAGCACACAATAAATGAATATTATTCTTAGAGCCCTCTGTTTAAAATACTGACGATTTCATGCAAATTATTTGCAAGCCAAAATAGCCCAGCATGAGCTCTCTATGCAATCCTGTATGCTGTATTAAAAATAAGTGACTGCATCAATTTGAAAAGAATATATAGTTTCTCTTATACGTTTCTACGCGTCTGTATCAGTTTTAGAAGAAAGATTAAATATTTATAAACTGAAACTTTTGTTATCAGAGAAGCAAGCTGAAAACTAATCTGAGTACAACTACACATTTATAAGCCATAATGTCAAGTTTAGACTTAATGCATTTGCTAGATCAGCTTTAAGTCAGACGGAAGTGTCAGCCTCTCAGATCACTGAATTCTAACTAAAATTTTCTGTCGCGACTAAGGTTACATTTGTGAAAACCTGGTTGTGAGATGAAGTGCTGGAATATCGTGAACCAGAATCGCCAGTCATATATTTCAGAGGGCGAAGCGTCTAGAAATGTTGAAAATGTCACCGACAGTTTAATCCTTACGTTTAAAAAATGTCGGATGATATCTTTGGAATGATTAGTGCATATAAAAAGCAATAGAAAAGTACTGTGAGGGATCAAATCCAAGTTTAAAGTACATGCTTTGGAAATTACAACATTGTATTGCAGTAATTGGGTAATCGTTGGTACAAAAATGCCTTCAAACGTTCTATTTAGATCTCTTTGTATGTCTGTGCGTTTGCATGTGTGTATTTGTATGTGTGTGTTAAATATGTTGCGAAAACAAACCGTTTAGTAAGGAATGACCTAGTTATATGTTCGACTTATTTAGTCTACTTTCGAGTCGAAAAGCCGTGAGTATACTTGTAACTTGTTCCATTTTTTGGAAAACAAATTCATTATTATTATTATTATTATTATTATTGCTTCTAATTATGATGGGTAAATGAAAGCTAAATCGACGCGTATTTCATATTTTTGGCCTGGCTATTAATTTTACGGGTAAGAGTGGATTGTTTTGGTTTCATATTTGCATACTACACAATTCTGACATCTTGTTAAGGTTTTAGCTCTTTCCCTAAAACTTTCTTTAAAAATTGTTATGTGTTTCATCATCACTTACAGTTTATATATGTTTTTGTACTGTAAACCTAACCGTTTACGTTTATTCAGTATAAACTTTGAGTCCGATCTTCATTTTTCATTCAGATAATTTTCAGAAACTTGAAAATAAAAATCATTCCATTTGCCTAAGTATCGGATAGGAAGGTTGTACCGTAGGGATAAAAATATATATGTTTTCTACACTCCACAAAGTCTCATATAGTAACACAGTTCTGACCATCAGGTTGATACCGATGCCTAGGAAATTTTTCGTTTTAAAACACACGGATACAACTCTGAGAAACATGCAATAATGTTGGCAAAATGTTTTCGTTTGCACCTGATCTATATGCATCACGCATGGATTTGAAAATGGACGATAATACCAAATTAATAATGACACAGTTCTAATTTAAAACTAACATTTAAGTCTCATCAATGTTCCATATGTGAGTCTCATCAATGTTCCATATATGAGTTTCATCAATGATCTATAGTTACGTCACATCAATTATCTATATTTAAGTCTCCCTAATATTCCGTATGTGAGTCTCATCAATGTCTATACGTGAGTCTCATCAATGTTCTATAAGTGAGTCTTATCAATGATTTATAGCTGAGTCTCATCAATGACATAAGTCTCATCAATGATCAATAAGTGATCTTCATAAATGATCTTTAGTTAATTCTCATCAACGGTCTATGTGTGAGTCTCAGTAATGATCAATATTTGAGTCTCATCAATGATCAATATTTGAGTTTCATCAGTGATCAATATTTAAGTCTCATTAAAGATCTATATATTGCGTGTCATCAGTGATCCATAGTTGAGTCCCATCAATGATTACTATTTGAGTCCCTTCCATGATTTATATTTATGTCCAATCAATGATCTATATTTGTGTCCCATCAATGATCTATATTTGTGTCCCATCTATGATCCATGTTTGAGTGTCATCATTGATTCAGATTTGAATCTTATCAAAGGTCTATATTTTGTCGATATGGTGTGTTTTTATATTTCAGCAAAAACGATAGTATTTATCCAGTCTCAGATTAATATTATGGATAAATAAATCTTACCTTTGCTACAAACAAAATAGACCTTATATCTCCGTTGAGACCAATGCCACTTTTTCCCCTTTGAATTAGTGAGGGACATTCCTGTATCATATCCATCATCACTAAACATAATATTGTGCTTAAATTGAATGCGGTTACCGCCCACGTATCCAATGATTATTGCGTTTAATGAGTTTGAACATAACATTAGGTTGCTACAATATACATGCCGTTTAATGTGTATTAATAAGGTAGTGGCATCAAGAGGAGTTATTCTAAAATTAAAAGAGGCATTGTGTCTTACTGGTGATGTCATCGTTAGTATAATTTGGTATTGTAAAATGTGCACATTGTGTTTCTTAGTTCATATTTATCAGTATTAAAGAATTCTGCCAGAAAACATAACTTTTATCTGAGGATCTCGATCATCGTAAATCGCATTACCTACTGGACTAAAATTGCCTATTGGGACTTGTGTTAGTCTTGGACAAAATGTATACTTTAGATTAAATCGCCTTACCTACTGGACTAAAATTGCCTATTGGGACTTGTGTTAGTCTTGGACAAAATGTATACTTTAGATTAAATCGCCTTACCTACTGGACTAAAATTGCCTATTGGGACTTGTGTTAGTCTTGGACAAAATGTATACTTTATATTAAATCGCATTACCTACTGGACTAAAATTGTATAATTTAAGTTAAAGATCAATCGTTTTTTGTATACACATATAACAAATAACGATAGTTGCAGATGGATATGCGTTTTGTTTAAAACCTACAGCTAGCAGGTAACATTAGGTAAGGAGGTACACACACAATAAGGATGACACACAACTAAATCTCATTAGGGATGATGGTCGGGAATTAATGGCAGAATTCAAACAGGTCAGTGAAAGGTCGGCAAATTTTCACTTTCTTCATGAAAAAAAGACATATTATGATAAGTCCGGGAAATCTAACTTTTGTCAATAGCCAGGAAAAAGCTTGGAACGTTTGCTTATGAGCACGATGTTGTTGAACTGAATAAGCATGCTGGGCTATGTGTAATGTCCATGACTCCTATAAGTACTTCCAGAATTAAACTTTTCTTAAGTATAAACTGTTTGAAGTAATGTCTGAATTCATTTAAAGCAGTAATGCTGCTTTAATCAACTTTTATTGCAGTTACAATAAAGGCTATTTTTATGACAACTCCTTCAAGGCGATATTTTTTTTAATTTCTTATAATTATTGGTGTGTACTTAAAGAGCTACTAAGGATTCGAAAATAATTGAATCATTACTTTGTGACATTAAGAAATGCAGTTTAATTTGTACACATGTGGTAGCTTTTACATTGATTCATTTTAGTTTTTAGATTAAAATGCCACGTAAATGATCAATTAGCTTTTTTACCACCTGCTTGTTTCCTCCATTGAAGAAAAAAACCATTGGAGACAACGATGAACTTGCAAAATAGTGAAATTAATATGTGACACGCAAATACGCCACATACTGTCTTTATAAAATAGAAACCTAGCTGAGCATATCATGAGAAGAGAGAAAGTAACAGACCTTGCCTAAACAGGTGCAAGATGAAGAAACGTTTTTAAGCGAAGTGTCTTCTTATTTCTGAACGAGTCAGACGAAATGCGAAGTTTGCGGGGTTAAAGTGAATAGTTTGCGGGGTTAAAGTGAATAGTAGTCAAAACTTGGAATCTCTACAATAGCAGTGTAAACAGCGGTCTATGGAATCATTTGCGGATAATACATAATCAAAGTATCCGTGTGACACAAAAACGAAGTGTTCTTAAGAAACAAAAAAAGCAAAGTATCCTTAACTTATGGCAAAACAACAAGGTATCCTTATGACACAATAAAGTATGATACTAAAAGAAAGTATCCATGTGTATCCTGATTTCACAATAGCAAAGTATCCTTACCTTGGGACACACATAAAGTGTCTTTATGACACAAGAAACAAGTATCCTTATAATAAAATTGCAAAATATCCATCTGTTACAAAAACAAATCATACTTGTGTCACAAAAAAATATATCCTTACATTATAGCACAAAGCAAAGTACCAATATCTTTTTGTTGCCATCCATTATTCTCGAGAGACGATGGAAGTGCGTCCATCAGAGATGTCCTAGTTGGTGGTTGTGCAGCTTCTGTAGTGGCTATATAGCCTATTACGAGAATGGCAGACCTTGCTGCACTTAAAAGTTGAGTCGGTGTGTTTTAGAGCTGTTTCTCCCTCCTCCGAGATTGCTTTTCATCAACTAGAAAGCGCAGGCTGTCCTCAAAACAGTGATCAGAGCGTATCGCCAGCTGAGCCTACCAAGAGCAAACTCTCTCCAGGTGTTGACATGGATGTCAAAGGCTTTCATGTCACGCGTGCAGACATCCTTGAAACGGAGATGTGGCCGTCCGATCGAACCCTTGCCAGAGGCAAGTTCCGAATAAAAAGGTCTTTGGGGATTCGTCCGTCATCCATCTGACGTGCATGACCCAGCCATCTGATGCGACGTTGACGTAGGAGTGTGACCAAGCTGAGATTATTTGCACGTTCAAGCACTTCGTTATTTGTTACTCGATCACTCCAGGTGATCATGAGTATGCGTCAGAGACATCGCATTTGAAAGGCGCTCAGTACTCTTATGAGGCGTACATAATCCAGGTTGCACTGGCTTACAGGAAATGTATAAGCACGCAGTCACGGTACACGGATATCTTAGTATTTAGGGACAGCATGCTGTTTTTCCACACTCTCTGCGACAACCTAGAGATTATTTTTGATGCCTTTCCCATCTGACTATTGAGCTCAGCATCGAGTGCTAGGCTGTTGGTAATGGTAGAACCGAGGTACGTGAACTAACTGACTAGACCAGGATCGAAGTTGCGTTCTGAGCCGTCACTTTTGTTTTATTTAGAATGATGGTCAGCCCAAACTCACCGCATGCTTTGGAAAAGTCAGTCAGGTGTTGTAGCTCAGCTTCTGTGTGAGTGGCTAGGATAGCGTCGTCTGGGAATATGACTTTGCTCTTTGCCTTTAGTCGCGCCAAGTTAAACAGTGTACCGTCTGGTCGCGTGTGCAGGTAGATCCCTTCTGGGGACATCCCAAAGGCATGCTTGAGCGGGACAGCTAAGAAGATACCGAAGCCCGTGGGGTTAGGACGCAACTTTTTTTCACTCCTTGGAAGGGCTCGGACATTGAGAAATCGTGTTGCACTGTGCCTTTGGTGTCATCGTAGAACTACTGTACCATTCTTTACAGCTTTGGAGGGCATCTAATCGTCGAAAGGATTGTGAAAATTTCATCTCTGCTGACAGATCAAACGCCTCAGTGAAGGCTATAAAGGCCAGGAAGAGGGGTTTGTATTGTTTGCTGTATTTCTAAAGCAGTTGCCTGACGGAGACGATGTTGATTGTAAACCTATCTGCGTGAATTCCGCACCGCGACTCTGGATACATTCTGAGAGCAAGCGTCTGCAGTCTGTTCAGTATGACTCGTGCGAAGACTTTACCCATAATGGTGAGAAGGAATATGCCTCTGTAGTTGTTGCAGTCACTTCTGTCGCCTTTGTTCTTGTACAGGGTTACTATGTTGATGTATCTCATGTCCTGAGGCACTGCATCCTCATCTAAGCACTGGCAGAGATGTCGTGCAGGTGTATAAGCAGCACACTGCAGCCACAATTGATGATTTCTGATGTGATACCATCATTCCCTTGTTGTTTACATCGTGACAGATTGTCTTTAAGGCCTTCTTTAGTTCTGCCATTGTAGGTTTCTCGTCCAGTTCGGCCATGAGCGTAAGGGTTTCAATAGTGTTGGTCAGCTGGTTCTCACCTGAGCACAGTTCAGAGTAGTATCCCACCCAACGCTCCGTCTGCTTGCCCTTGTCGTGGATGGTATTGCCGCGGCAGACTTAAGTGGTGCTATCACTTTCTTCATGGGACCCATTGCTTACGTTATGCCATTGTACATGCCTATGATGTTTCAGATATCTACTGCTGACTGGATGCTCTGATAGAGCTTAAGCCTGTATTCAATGGCATACTGCGTTGCTAATTTCTACACTTTGCAGGTGGGCACTGCGTCGTTGCTTTCTATGACAGGCATGAGTGTGGCAGAGTTAACCTGAAACCAGTCGTTGTTCTTTGACTGCTTCTTACTAAAATTCCGTGTGGCTGTGCTATACCCAGTCTCTCTAATGTGATCCCATCTCGCTCTGCAGTTGGAAGGTTCCGAATCAAATGTCTTAGAGCAGGCGTAAGTGAATTCCTTAGTCTTGTCTGGACATGACATCTTGCTCACGTCAATGCGTGGTTTACCCTCTTGTCTAGAGCGGTGCAACTTCCTTTGCTCATCTTCATTTTGCAGCACACCAACGAGGCGTCAATGTCGCAGTCAGCGCTCTGGAAGATATTACGTTTTCTTAATTGAAAGATATTTTCGACGAGCGAGTTTAGATCGTCGTATAACTCTTCCTTGGAATCTGCGGTGGCACTTTGTATGCTAGCGTAAAGGCTGAATATGTTGACAGGCCCGGTTGTGGTATGAAGGTGGAGGGATAACAGTCTTCCGTTTCCTTGTTGGCAGGTTTATATCCTTCTCAGACTAGAGTTCCTGACGGCGACTCCAACAACAAACTCTTTGGCATTGTCAGCGCTCTTTCCTTGCCAGAAGAAATTGTAGTTCTCGTCTATGAGGGACCCGGAATATGGTAGCCGTATCTCCTGTAGTGCGGCGATGTCGACCTGAAGTCTTGCAAATTGGTAGTTGATGACTGCAGTCTCTCGAACATCACTGATTGCCTGGAGATCATATGAGAGTCCATTCAGCATGTTCCAGATATTCCAGGATATTCCAGATATCTAGATTGATGATTGGAGGTTTCCTTTTTGATTTTCGTTTGTTATTTATTGGAGCAGTAGTTGCAGTCCTCTGTATTAGGTACTCAACTACCTTAAGTCCTGCGCACTCAACAAGGCAAACGAACTGTGACGGAACGACACCTTATTGTCTTGCGACGTTTCAGCTTGATGCGGCCGGTAGGCTGTCCAGTGGGACCTGTAAGTTTCTCCTATCGTCAGAAGCAACCACTGGCTCCTGACCCTACGCCTATTGAGCAATTCCTTATAACCGGTAAACTGATGCTACCGACGCCCGAGTTTTTAAGTAAAAACCGTATTCTCTGGGCACACCGCACAATCAAAGAAAGTAAACAAGTTTTGATGAAGAAAACACAATTATCTCCGACATATGAATCTAAACAATAACAATTTTAGTTTAAAACGTGACAAAACAAATATCATTACTGACAGTTTCTCTAAACAATTCTTCTTCATCTAATTATTTAGAAGCTTTCCGAAGATTAAAAATTCAAATCGAAAAGTCAAAATTCACATCCAAAAACTCGGAAAGTTATAACCAGCTGTTTCACTATAGAAGCTTAGAGAGGCTTTAGATAAGGCCCATAATACATCCGCTGGGCCTGGTGAAGTACATTACAAGTGTTCGAAACATCTTCCAGAACCATATCTAACATCTATTTTGAATATCTTCAATGATGTATGGATTATTGGTAATCTACCTAAGATTTGTAGAGAAGAAACAGTAATGTCAGTTCTCAAAGCAGGTAAAGATAGTGGGGATCCTAACATGTATCGACCACTTGCGCTGACAAACTGTGTATGCATAACAATGGAATGAATTATCAATTCTTACCTAGGATGCTACCTGGAAACAAACATTGTAATACCTCTTCTGGCCGTCGTAACAACAATCATCTTGCTAGACTGGAAACATTTATTCGCGACGCATTTATCAAGAAGGAATATTTTAGTAGCGGTTTACTTGGATTTAGAAAAGGCATATGACACAACATGGAAGTACGTAATACAAACTTACCTGTACGATATGGGTCTGAAAGGCCGTCTGCCCTCTTTCTTATCAAACGTTCCCTCAGACAGAGAATTTAAAGTACGAGTGGACTCAACCCTCTCGGATGACAAGAAGGAACTTTTTGATACAATAATCGTAACTTGTATTTTATATAATTACGGAAGGAAGAAAGCATTTAAGTTCTAACTTTGATGCCATCAACTCGAGCATTTGTATGTAATGTATATATTGTATTTTATTTTCAACACCATTTCGTCTGTCTTCATTAACATACAACATTTACATCCCCCGTTGATCGAGAAGCTTTACCTTTTTACCGTTATCATCTTACCGTATTACTTTCAACTATTTGGTTTTAATATCGCTTGTTGATATGAAACCTTGTACTATTTTAAAACGATTATACGTATAACCTACTGTATGGCGCTAAATAGCCTAATGGTACAGGTGCGCCGTTAAAATACAATAAATTAATCAACCAACCAAAACTGAGCCATAGATAAAGATCAAGAATTAATTATACATAACACGATTGGATCAATGCATACTAGTATTATATCGTCAAAATATGATGTCATTATGTAATATTATTTATTTTGTAACTGTCAGCATTGACAATGTCCACAGGTTTCGAAATTTGTACTAGGAAATAAAAGTCTTAGTGAATCACGCCCGTTTACCCACAATGCATTTTTTATGGCTCATCCCTATGGTATGCATTATTACTGGAAGTAAAAGTTAAACTATGTATCTTGAGACATTGTGTTTGACAACTATCAACGACAGAATTGTTATTTTTAGCTGAATAAAAACAGAGAAATCGATCAAATATCCTTTCTAAGATTTCTGTTACCGCCATTTGTTTGTCGCCGGTGCGATTCCAATCAATGCCGGTGCGTTGAGACCAGTGTTTATACATTCTAATAATTGGAGTCAGGGTTTGAATATTTTAACTTAAAATATTTTATGAACTGATTTTTTTGTCTGCTATTTCAGACAGTAATCTCATCAATTTTTGCTAGATGGTGATACAATCATTGTGATTTCCTGCTAATGAAATTACCTACCAATATTGTGCTCTCTGAGAGACGCAATTAATGTTTTTTTTTTGGTTGTTGTTTTTCAAAACTAATAACATAATGATGAATTTACGTAGACATTGATTATTTCACACGACTCTTAACTTTGAATAAGATTTATTAAACGTCTGGAATATTTTTTATCTTTTGCAAACAAACAATTGAAATTATTGGACGAGTGCCATAAAGCTTTGGAAAATTAGCACAAGAGTAAGATTTAATTTAACACGTCACGAAATATGGCGATATGTTTATTTACAGAACTGTAGTATTCTGAAGTGTAAAATGCTTTCGAAACACATTATGATACCACTATCACTACTCCTTTGAAACACGTTCGGATGCCTCAGTTACTATACCTTTGAAACACAATCTGATGACTATGTCACTATGCTTTGAAACAGAGTTGGATACCTATGTCACTATGCCTTTGAAACACTTTCGGGTGCCTCTGTCACTATGCCTTTGAAACATTTTCGGATGCCTATTTCACTATGACTTTGAAACACTTTCGGATGCCTCTGTAACTATATCTTTGAAAAACAATCGGATGCCTATGTCACTATGTCTTGCAAACACTTTCAGATGCCTATGTAACTATGCCTTTGAAACACAGTCGGATGCCTCTGTTACTGCACTTTTGCCTTGCATGAGGTAATTATGAGAATACGGGGTGTTATTGTGCATTTTATATGTAAAACTAATACGTGTATGTTAATCGAAATAAAGCTGTGTGCAAGAAATATAGAACAGAACTTCAAATCGAAAGTATGATGTTTCTTGATAAGAAGAAAAAAAACTGTTTCGCATAAATTAATCGTATTTTGCAGATTTGTAATTGACTTTACTATATTTCACGATTGTCGGAAATTACGCAAGTGGGCGGACTATTATAGACAGATATGGAGTACTTGAAGCGGAAGCTAATTTCCTCGACAAATATCATTGACCGTGGCATATTACAACTACTAGTTATTCTTTGCCTTAATTTGTTCTCGTTTTCTGGACAGATTCATCACATTTATTTAGATGGGCTTCTTCATCCTCAATTTATAACTGTTACAAGTCGAAATAACCATTGCATATAAATATGTTTTCTTTGTTAAATTAATCTTTATGCAGTCATTTAATTCCTTACAAATATTGGCAATGAATTCGAAACTGCATAGTTATTTACTCTGGTTTGGGGAATGTAAATAATTTTCTGAATGGGTTTCCTTGATTGCGTAAGGTTGGACATTTTTAATGTTGCAGACTTTTCCCTTCTTGGTGGCATAGTGTATTAAATTATTCAAAGCGTGCGCAGTTATATATTGTATTCCACGTCTCCAATATTTTTGCTCTGCGTAAGACTTTTTATTCCAGCGGAGTCGAAAAATAAAGCTGTTGTACTCGTATAGGTAATGGAAGCAACAAATGAATCATGAAATAGAATTATATATTGTGAGTGATGGATCTTTCTAGCACTGCATGCATGTATCATGTCCAACAACTGACAATTAGATAGCTAGTTAGGTACATACATTTTGATAAAAGATTTAATGATGTAATTTTAACATGCAGCTCATTTAAACTAATGACGTGTTTGCGAACTATTTCAAAACCCGCATAACAATGCGCATTAAATGCGTTGTTTATGACAACCTATTTTTCCTGTACATCTTAGGAGAAATAAATTCAGTATCTGCGAAATAAAATTGTACAGTGATATAACATGCCAATCTATTTTAATTCCTCAAACTAAAGCGACTTAATCAGAAACAACTTAGGTATATCTGAGTTAATATTCTGGAGAAACTAGTTTTCGTCCATAATATAACGTCAGAAGAATCAACCTGTCCTTCGTATTGTATGCTGATGCGGCCATTTGACCTTGACCTTAATTTTTTTTTATATTTTCATTTAATCATTGTTCGTTTGTTAAGTGCAAATAAAGAATATATAGTGCTATGCAATATTTTGACGTATAAGTCCTAAATGATAATTTTGTGTTTTTCGTTATGCATTTACTTGTTTCCCTATGGTTGTATCTTTTTCCCTTTTTTGTGTCTTTTTATAATTCCGGGTATATTACTGATTGTGGTGATTAACACTGACATTGGGAATGTTTATTAGTGTTGCTGCTTTAGAAGCAAAACTTGTTTGAGTTGCTCTGTCATCCTCGATTAGAGCCGATGGCTTAGCCAACGTAGGTATGTAAGAAAGCTTAGCAGTAGATTCCCGTGGGTCGGCGGTTCGTCTCTGGGCAATCCTGTACTGTTCCTTCACGTTATGTGCAGTCCGCCACGTATAGGTTATCATCAGCTAAAAATTGCGCTAACCGGGAACAACACTAACAATCTCAGTTGGCACTGGTGATATTAAGAAAGGATTCAGTTTAATTCATTACTATAGACAGGTTTTTAAATTTCTTTGAACAGTCCCGAATATTTCATACCTTTTAGATGTATGAATGGATGAATGGATGGATGGATTTACGGACAGACGGACAGAAAGACAGACAGATGTATGTATGTATGTGTGTATGTATGTATGTATGTATGTATGTATGTATGTATGTATGTATGTATGTATGTATGTATGAATGGATGTGTGTGTGTGTGTGTGTGTGTGTGTGTGTGTGTGTGTGTGTGTTTATTCTTAAATGCGTAGATGATTCTTAAAGACATATATTAAAATATATTAATTGGCTTATGTTTATATGAGACCTGTACAATTTGTTTCCCGCACGTATGATCTTTATATATTCTCAAGCGTTAGACGAAACTTGCACTCTGCAACTGTTCTCAGAATGATAAAGGTATAAAAGAATAGGACAAAATCAATAGTTTACGGATGCAGCATATCGGTGACACCGTTAAAATAATACCAATTTTTGTCGCATCTGGTAACATGCACATTTAATTTATTTAAGAAAAAACTTCTACGCAGTTTACATCTTTTTTTCAATTTGATTTAAAATGGGCCAATGCGTGGATAGTAATGAGATGACAAACAAATGATTTGAGAACTCATCCAGCAGCCTGGAAATTGTACGGTCTCCCTTCTATTCATATAAATTGAATCGTTCGGATAATATCCTCCACTGCAGCAACGGTGCACAGAAATATTAGTCTTTCGCCCGTACCGGTAAGTCAAAATTTGAATTTTAGCCTCATCTAAGTAATTTTTATTTTAGTTTTAAAACATAGACATTGAATGTTGCTTTAATATTCTGGAATAATGGCTTTTTTAAAACATAAACTCAAATTTTAAGTCTGACAAATAGTGTTCATCTTGTGTACTGTAATAATATTATTTTGATTAATTATTGCTCCATGTTTCATCAGGTCCGTTTTATTAGTGAACTTTACTCACTAATTTTTATTTAGTTTCCTAAACTTTTATTTTTCTTATTTTTAAATCATTTACATATATTTTTGTTTAATCAAGTTAGTTCCATTTTGTTAATATTTATTATTATTTTGGTGTGAGGGAATTGTTCCAATCTATTTTACTTTAACGAGCAGGGACGTTTGTGTACTTGTAAATCTTGGATAATGCTCTCGTATTTATTACAATTATAAGTTTGAAACATTTTACGACATTTAAATTTTTTATAGTTTAAAAAGACCCGTTTTATTTAAAATAAAATAGTGTCTAAATATTTAATTTTAACCACAGTGTAAATTGCGTGTTTTTAAATATTTTTAAGTCTGGTATTAAGATCGAACTAATGCAAATTTTAACTATTCCACATTCAATAAGTACACTCTAATCTGAAATAAAATCTCAGTTCAAACGTTTAAGCCACTATGAGTCAAATAATTTGTTAAACCTCAGTCCTCTCTAGTGACATCAACGTTTATTATTTGTATTATTATTATTATTATTATTATTATTAGTAGTAGTAGTAGTAGTAGTAGTAGTAGTTGTTGTTGTTGTTATTGTTATTGTTATTGTTGTACGTTTTTCTAACATCCTGCCTTGTTATGAAGAAAAAACGTTCGTATTTGTGCATCTGTTTTGCAAAGCTCAAAATGAGAAAAATCTCTATTACTACCGAGTCTCACTTTAATCCAAAAATCAATGACTTAGTTAACTAAGTTACGTCAAACAGTAATTCTGAAAACTTAATTTGCATACTGAATATATACAAGGTTTCTTTCTGGTAATTTCGTCATTTTGCTCTATTTTGTTGCTGTGTGTGTGTGTGTGTGTGTGTGTGTGTGTGTGTGTGTTCCTTATTGTCTCCAGAGGTAGAACTTGAATTAGGTCGAACTGTAGAGAAACTATTTTGCCGCTGGTCGTTTACCAGCTATTGTTTCGCCATTTATAGCAGTGATATGGCGTCTGTCATCTTAGCTCACAACCTCATTTTCATCTCATTCAAGCCAATTAAACTAACAGACTAAATTACCCAACCTAAACATGCACAGAATTGCTTTGACGCTGATGACAAGCTGAATTCTGTTAAGTGTTGACAATACCCATTGATTGAATAGACCAGTGGTCCCCAACCTTTTTATCGCCGCGGACCGGTCAACGTTTGATAATTTTACCGCAGCCCGCTGAGGGGGGAGGGGGAAACGTTGATTGTTTATATTTTAGATTGTTGTGATTTAATAATGTTAATTTAATTGTATTTAAACATGCCTTCAAAATAAAATACAATTACACCAAAAAATGAATATTAATTGATTTAACATTTTAACTCACTAGAACGCTAAATCAATGAGAACCCTGAGCTTGTTTCTTTGCAACGAGACGGTTCCATCTGGGAGTAATAGGAGACAATGACACCCGAAGTGTGTTGCTTATGTCCAGTTTATTCCGTTGTTTTGTTTTGGTTGCTGTCACTGCAGAAAACCCCGCTTCACCCAGATAGGATGTCGGAAATGGCAATAGGGATTTAAGCGCTGTGGTGGCAATCTCAGGGTATTCCGCTATGACTTTAATCCAGAACACCGGCAGAGTTGTTGTCTCGAACGTAGTTTTAAGGCCGCCGTCATTTGCAATCTTCAGCAGTTGATCTTCTTCTTGCACAGACATGCTAGATTCGCCTGGTTTGTTGACAAATGGGTCGCGGATTCATTCCTTACCAGTTCGTGGGTCTTTTATGGTTGGGAAGTAGCGCTCGAACTCTTTTAAAAGCAAAGACAGGTGATCGTGCACCAACTGGGAGAATGAATGCTCAGGCTCAGTCTCGCCTAAAATCCCCGCTAATGTCTGAAACATGTCCAAAATGCCTCTGTTCACGCGCCGTCCCCACAACTCCAGTTTGGCTTTAAATGCAGCTACTTTGTCTGCCAACTTGAAAACAGTTGTCATTTTCTCCTGAAGGGACAGATTGAGTTCATTGAGCAGGCTGAATATGTCACACAGGTAAGACAGTTTTGCGACCCATACCTTGTCACTGAAATGTGCTGCCAGCGGTGACTTTTTTTCTGAGAGAAATATTTGCAATGGCTCTCGTAATTTAAATACTCTGGTTAGCGATTTTCCACTGGATAACCATCTTATTTCTGTATATAAGAGAAGGCATCTGTGCTCTGCGTCCATCTCCTCACAAAGCTGCTCAAACAGGCGCGAGTTAAGGGCGCGTGCTTTGATGTGGTTAATAACTTTAACGACATCAATCAATACGCTGTTAAATTCCGGTGACATTTTTCATTCCCTGTGAATGATACAATGCGTAGATTCACTCTCAGGTGCAACCTCCTTAATCCGAGCAGTTAAACCAGACAGTCGTCCGGTCATGGCAGCAGCTTCGTCTGTGCATATGCCGACACAAAAGGACCAATTTAGTTGTCCTGATATATAACCATCCAGTGACTTGAACAGTTCTGCTCCTGTGGTGTTGGTTGGCAAAGATAGTACACATAACAAATCATCATGCACATCCTCCTGATATAGATTTCGCACATAAACAAGTAGTATTGCCTTGTTGTCGATATCTGTAGATTCGTCAACCTGGAGTGCGTACCACGGTGATCTATTAATCCTCTCCAACAATTGTGTCTCAATGTCTTCGGCTATTTCCTCAATGCGCCTAGTCACAGTGCTAGCCGACAAAGGCACATGTACTATCTTTTCCACAGCAGCTTCTCCTAGAAGTTCACGGCAAATGTCTTTAGTGGAGGGCAAGATCAATTCTTCACCGAAAGTGAATGGCTTTTTAGCCTTAGCAATACGGTTAGCCACCAAATATGATGCTCTCAGTGCATTCTCCTTTATTGATGTGGTGGCCCTCATAAATTTATTCTGTCCTTCGTGTTCCCGTTTTTTTCTTTCAAAATACTCCAGGGGCTTGTCTTTTAATCCAGGGTGCTTGGCGTTTAAGTGGCGAAGCAGTTTTGAAGGTTTCATTGCCTCATTAGAGAGCTGGTCGCCGCAAACTATGCAGAGCAGAGGCGTAGCGATGATATTTTGCGCCCGGGGACGAACTATTAAATTGGGGTCCCAGCGATCTTGTGACCGATTTATTACCCTTGTTTACTTATTATAATGTAACGTTGCAAGCCTCATTTTGGCGCCCCTGTACCTTGGCGCCTGGGGACATATGTACCCCCTGCCCCCCCCCCTTAGCTACGTCTCTGATGCAGAGCGGGGTTGGTGTTTGGGAATCACCTATCCCGATAAATCCATATTTCAAGTAGGACTCATGGTATTGTCTGTTAAAAGTTTTATGTTTCTTTGATGTTGAAGGCTCTTCGTATGTCTCTTCACTGGGCCTTTTCTTTTTCCCAAGGAAACTTTCTAACGACATCTGTTTCGTACTCATTTTTGCTAATTTGTGGGTTAAATTTGAGCAAACACAATATACACGTACACCAAGCACTGTTAAACATGAGAAAGTACCGGTGAACAGAGAGAAGAGCGAAACACACCTCTCCACCAAAACTACAACGCCACTGCCGCTTGCAGCCGCTCAGCTCCAGACGTCACCTAAAACCTCCCCGATATCACGATATTTTGCGCATGCGCGGTATTGGCTTTAGGTGACTTCTCTCAGCTCCCGGTTAACCTCTCGTCCATGGAAAGTAGCACAAAGTCGACAGAAATACACCACAGTAAATAAAATGGAAATAATTTAATGTTCCTTGTGCGGCCCGGTACCATTTGATCCACGGACTGGTACCGGTCCGCGGCCCGGGGGTTGGGGACCACTGGAATAGACGACTTATTCGTAGGTCATTCTTGTCATTCTCTTGCTTCTTTTGTCATCTACATCGCAGTAAAATAGTTTGCGCCAAATTAACATAGGACGACAGATTGTCCCACTGTATAATAATTCGAACTGCAAAGTCCTAAGCTTTCATACGACACGTTTTTTTATATGCGTACAGTATCTCGTTGAAAAATCGATCCTTGTGGATACTGCGAACACTTCGCTCAAATCCGACATTGCATTTGTTTTAGCTTCCTGTTAAATGCATCGAGAAAGAAAAAACAAACACGTTACAAATACGGGTTATACGGTGTTCTGCTTTACTCTTTCATGAATATCATCTTACTTCTTTTCACCATTAACTCCGAAGTAAATTGAATCCCACGATTCGAGAGGACCTACTCCGATAGTCCTACTGAGCATAACATTTCAACGTGTGCCTCGGTCACACGTTTTGTTTAGACAGTTGATAACGGTATCGCCTCAGAGTATATAGTAGAGAAATCCACGAGGGTGCTGGCATACCGTTTCTTCCGGTCTGAAGCGGAAAATATGTGCCCAAAATAAAATACGGTCACCCTCTTAAACGTGGTATATATTAAAGACATTTGGCAACACGGTACGCTCGGTACCCTACCGTTCGAAACGGTCTTCACACACACACACACACACACACACACACACATATATATATATATATATATATATATATATATATATATATATATATATATATATATATATATATATGTATACACGTAAAGCACATTTTACACTCAAGATCGTATACACATTATAATGTACAAGTATCTGAATGAAAAAGAAAAACAACAGAAAGATTGGAAGGAAAATTGCGCAACCATCAGACCGATCGACAATGTTCCCAAAAAGAAAAGCTTTCAAAACTAATAATTGCTTCTGGCAAGATTGTTATTACAATCTTAGCTGACATGTTATAAACATTCAGATGATATTGTAAACAAGATGAATCTAAGAATTTTTTATTTTATTTTTTCGAGTGAGGAAAATAAGTTTATGCTGCCATTATCAAAATGAATCGATAGAGAAGACCCCCTCCAAAAATCATAAAACCAGTAAAGACAGTTACTTAACAAACTTGGAAGCTATTGCGTACAAAAATTGGCAAAACATCAACGAAACATTTTCAAAGAATCAGAGTCATCTACAGAGCCTCAAAGATTTAAGAGGGAAATAACTCTGCACGAAGCGACTAAATGAGAATAAACTTATCCAATTAAATAGAATAAGAAAACAAATGTATCCACAACGCCACATACACAACATTACAAATATAGAAATGTGGGCATGATTGTTATATAACCAATAGCAATAGCA